>CM075766.1:25257870-25562870 GCA_037974665.1 Ehretia macrophylla
CCATGGCACCTTGGGCAAGACAACTTCGCTTCGCGTAGAGGCTGGGCCAGCAAACCGAGGTCGTGGGGCTTGGGACCAGGTCTCTGTCGCTCTGGTGCCCATAACTTTTGATCCGTAAGGATTTACGCGGTGCACAACATACCGTTGGAAAGCTCTCCGAGAGCTCTACGACAAGGCAGCAAGCCTGCTCTGCTAAGCCTATTTTTGGAGCCCAAAATCGGACATCTTCTTCAGTTTTGGGATATTTTTCTTCTTTTGCGCAGTTTTTCTGCCCCGGATCAAACGTTGTGAACTGCGTAAATGACGACAACCTAATCAACCACATTTCTATTATCGAATCCCATGGCACCTTGAGGAAGACAATTTCGCTTCATGTAGAGGAGGGGCCCGCAAATCAAGGGCGTGGGGCATGGGACCAGGTCTCCGTTGCTCCGGTGCCCATAACTTTTGATCAGTAAAGAGTTACGCGGTGCACACCATACCATTGGAAAGCTCTCCGAGAGCTCTAGGACGGGTGTAGCAAGCCTGTTAAGCTGCGCCTTTTTTCAGAGACCAAAATTGAATGTTTTCACCAATTTCGGGACACTTTTCTTCTTTTGCATTGTTTTTTCGTCCCGGATCGTACGTCGCGAGCGGCGAGGAGGATGAAAACTTAATCCATCACGTTTCTATTATCAAATCCCACGGCACATTTTGCAAGACAACTTGGCTTCACGTAGAGGCTGGGGCCGCAAACTGAGGGCGTGGATCTTGGGACCGGGTCTCTGTCGTTCTGATGCCCATAACCTTTGATCCATAAGGAGTTACGCGTCGCACAGCATACCGTTGAAAAGCTCTCCGAGAGCTCTATGATGGGGGCAGCAAGCCTGCTATGCTGTGCCTGTTTTTGGAGCCCAAAATTGAATGTTTTTATCAGTTTCGGGATACTTTTCTTCTTTTGAGTTGTTTTTCCGTCCCGGATCGTACGTGGTGAGCCGCGAAAAGGACGACAACCTAATGCACAACATTTCTATTATCGAATCCTATGGCACCTTGGGCAAGACAACTTCGCTTCATGTAGAGGCTGGGCCCGCAAACCGAAGGCGTGGGGCTTGGGACCAGGTCTCCGTCGCTCTGGTGCCCGTAACTTTTGATCCGTAAGGAGTTACGCGGTGCACAGCATACCATTGGAAAGTTCTTCGAGAGCTCTACGACCGGGGAGGCAAGCCTGCTCGGCTGAGCCAGTTTTTAGATTCCAAAATTGAACATTTTCATCAGTTTTAGGACACTTGTCTTCTTTTGCGTTGTTTTTCCGTCCTAGATCGTATGTCATGAGCCGCGAAAAGAACGACAACCTAATCCATCACATTTCTATTATCGAATCCCATGGCACCTTGGGCAAGACAACTTCGCTTCACGTAGAGGTTGGGCCCGTAAACCGAGGGGGTCGGGCGTCTCCGTCGCTCCGGTGCCCATAACTTTTGATTCGGAAGGAGTTACGCAGCGCATAGCATACCGTTGGAAAGCTCTCCGAGAGCTCTACGTCGAGGGCAGCTAGCCTGCTCGCCTGCTCCTTTTTTGTACTATTTTTTCTTCCCAAATCGTACGTCGTGAGCCTAGAAAAGGACGACAACCAAATCCATCACATTTCTATTATCAAATCCCATGGCACCTTGGGCAAGACAACTTCGCTTCACGTCGAGGCTGGGCCCGCAAACCGAGGGTGTGGGGCTTAGGACCAGGTCTCTGTTGCTCCTTTGCCCATAACTTTTGATTTGTAAGGAGTTACGAGGTGCACAGCATACCGTTGGAAAGCTCTCCGAGAGCTCTTCGACTGGGGCAATAAGCCTGCTCAGTTGCTCCTATTTTTGGTGCCCAAAATGGAACATTTTCATCAGTTTTGTGACACTTTTCTTCTTTTACGCTGTTTTTTTGTCCCGTATCGTACGTCGTGAGCTGCGAAAAGGACGACAACCTAATCTATCATATTTCTATTATCGAATCCCACGGTACCTTGGGCAAAACAACTTCACTTCACGTAGAGGCTGGGACCGCAAACCGAGGGCGTAGGGCTTGAGACTAGGTCTTCGTCGCTCCTTTGACCATAACTTTTGATTCGTAAGGATTTACGTGGCGCACAGCATACTGTTGGAAAGCTCTCCGAGAGCTCTACGATCGGGGCAGCAAGCCTGCTCGGCTGCGCCAATTCTCGAAGCCCAAAATCGAACATTTTTATCAGTTTCATGACACTTTTCTTCTTTTGCACTATTTTTCCATCCCGGATCGTACGTCGTGAGCCGCGAAAAGGACGACAACATAATCCATCACATTTTTATTTTCGAATCCCACAACACCTTGGGCAAGACAACTTCGCTTCACGTAGAGGCTAGGCCCGCAAACAAAGGGTGTGAGGCTTGCGACCAGGTATCCGTCGTTCCGATGCCCTTAACTTTTGATCCGTAAGGAGTTACGCGGCTCACAACATACCGTTGAAAAGCTCTTCGAGAGCTTTACAATGGGGATAGCAATCCTTCTCTGCTGTGCCTATTTTTGGAGCCCAAAATCGAACGTTTCATCAGTTTCAAGATATGTTTCTTCTTTTGCGCTGATTTTTCATCCCGGATCGTACGCTGTGAGCCGCGAAAACTACGACAACCAAATCCATCACATTTCTATTTTTGAATCCCACAGTACCTTAGGCAAGACAACTTCGCTTCACATAGAGGCTGGGCCAGCAAACCGAGGGCGTGGGGCTTGGGACTAGGTCTTCGTCGCTTTGGTGCCCATAACTTTTGATCCATAAGGAGTTATGCGGTGCACAGCTTACCGTTGGAAATCTCTCAAAGAGCTCTACGACGGGGGAAGCAAGCCTACTCAGCTGCACCTTTTTTCGGAGCCCAAAATCGAATGTTTTCATCACTTTCGTGACATTTTTCTTCTTTTGCGCTATTTTTTTGTCCCCGATCGTACGTCGTGAGCCGCGAAAAGGACGACAACCTAATCCATCACATTTCTATTATCGAATCCCACGGCACCTTGGGCAAGACAACTTCGCTTCACGTAGAGCCTGGGCCCGCAAACCGAGGCGTGGGGCTTGGGACCAGGTCTCCGTTGCTCCGATGCCCATAACATTTGATCCATAAGGAGTTACGCGGCGCACAACGTACCGTTGAAAAGCACTCCGAGAGCTCTACGACGGGGGCAGCAAACCTGCTATGCTGCGCCTGTTTTTGGAGCACAAAATTGAATGTTTTCATCAGTTTTGGGATACTTTTATTCTTTTGCGCTATTTTTTCATCGCGGATCATACGTGGTGAGCAGCGAAAAGGATGACAACCTAATTCAAAACATTTCTATTATTTAATCCCATGGCACCTTGGGCAAGACAACTTTGCTTCACGTAGAGGCTGGTCCCACAAACCGAGGGCGTGGGGCTTGGGACCAAGTCTCTGTCGCTCCTGTGCCGATAACTTTTGATCCGTAAGGAGTTAAACAGCGCACAACATACCGTTAGAAAGTTCTCCGAGAGCTCTACCACGGGGGCAGCAAGCCTGCTAGGCTGCGCCAGTTTTCAGATCCCAAAATTGAACATTTTTATTAGTTTTGGGATACTTTTCTTATTTTGTGTTGTTTTTCCGTCCCGGATCGTACGTCATGAGCCGCAAAAAGAACGACAACCTAATCCATCACATTTCTATTATCGAATCCCATGGCATCTTGGGCAAGACAACTTCGCTTCACGTAGAGGTTGGGCTCGCAAACCGAGGACGTCGGGCTTGGGACGATGTCTCCGTCGCTCCGGTGCCCATAACTTTTGATTTGTAAAGAGTTATACAGCGCAAAGTATACTGTTGGAAAGCTCTCCGAGAGCTCTACGACGAGGGCAGCAAGCCTGCTCGCCTGCTCCTATTTTTGTTGCGCAAAATCATACATTTTCATCAGTTTTGGTACACTTTTCTTCTTTTGCGCTGTTTTTTCTTCCCGGATCGTATGTCGTGAGCCTAGAAAAGGACGACAACCTAATCCATCACATTTCTATTATCGAATCCCACGGCACCTTGGGCAAGAAAACTTCACTTCACGTAGAGGCAGAGCCCGCAAACCGAGGGCATGGGACTTGGGACCAGGTCTCCGTTACTCCGGTGCCTATAACTTTTGATCCTTAAGGAGTTACGCGGTGCACAGCATACTGTTGAAAAGCTCTCCAAGAGCTCTACGGTTGGGGTAGCAAGTATGCTATGCTGCGCCTATTTTTGGAGCCCAAAATCGAACGTTTTCATCAGTGTCGGGATACTTCTCTTATTTTGCTTTGTTTTTCCGTCCCTAATCGTTCGTGGTGAGTGGCGAAAAGGACGACAACCTAATCCATCACATTTCTATTATCGAATCCCATGGCACCTTGGGCCAGACAACTTCACTTCACATAGAGGCTGGGCCTGCAAACCGAGGGCATCGGGCTTGGGACTATGTCTCCATCGCTCCGGTGCCCATAACTTTTGATCCGTAAGGAGTTAAGCGGCGCACAACATACTGTGGGAAAGCTCTCTGAGAGCTCTATCACGAGGGCAGCCAGCCTGCTTGCCTACTGCTGTTTTCACAGCCCAAAATCAAACGTTTTCATCAGTTTTGGGACACTTTTCTTCTTTTGTTTTGTTTTTGGGCACTGGATCGTACGTCGTGACGCGCGAAAAGGATGACAACCTAATCCATCACATTCCTATTATCGAATCCCATGGCATCTTGGAGAAGACAACTTCGATTCACGTAGAGGCTGGGCCTGCAAACTGAGGGCATGGTGCTTGGGACCAGGTCTCCGTCACTCCGGTGCCCATAACTTTTCATCCGTAAGGATTCACGCGGCACACAGCATACCGTTGGAAAGCTCTCCGAGAGCTATACGATGGGGCAGCAAGCTAGCTATGTTGTACCTGTTTTTGGAGCCCAAAATCGAACGTTTTATCAGTTTTGGAATACTTTTCTTATTTTGCGCTATTTTTTCGTCCCGGATCGTACGTTGTGAATAGCATAAATGACGACAAACTAATCCATCACATTTCAATTATCGAATCCTATGGCACCTTGGGCAAGACAACTTCGCTTCACGTAGAGGCAGGGCTCGCAAACGGAGGGCGTGGGGCTTGGGACCAGGTCTCCGTCGCTTTGGTGCCCATCACTTTTGATCCGTAAGGAGTTACGCGGCACACAGCATACCGTTGGAAAGCTCCCCGAGAGCTCAACGACGGGGGCAGCAAGCCTACTCAGCTGCTCTTGATTTCAGAGACAAAAATTGAACGTTTTCATCAGTTTTGGGATATTTTTCTTCTTTTGAGTTTTGTTTCCATCCCGGATCGTACGTCGTGAGCCGCGAAAAGGATGACAACCTAATCCATCACATTTATATTATCGAATCCCATGGCAACTTGGGCAAGGCAACTTCGTTTCACGTAGAGGTTAGGCCCGCAAACCGAGGGCGTTGAGCTGGAAACCATGTCTCCGTCGCTCTGGTGCCCATAACTTTTGATCCGTAAGGAGTTACGCGCCGTACAGTATACCGTTGGAAAGCTCTCTGAGAGCTCTACGACGGGGGCCGCAAATCTACTCGGCTGCGGCTGTTTTTGTAGCCCAAAATCGAACGTTGTCTTCAGTTTTGGGACACTTTTCCTCTTTTGCTCTATTTTTCCTTCCGTGATCGTATGTCATGAGCCAAGAAAACGACGACAACCTAATCCATCACATTTCTATTATCGAATCCCACGACACCTTGGGCAAGACAACTTCGCTCCACATCGAGGCTGGGCTCGCAAACCAAGGGCGTGGGGCTCAAAACCAGGTCTACGTCGCTCCTTTGCCTATAACTTTTGATCCGTAAGGAGTTATGCGGCGCACAACATACAGTTGGAAAGCTCTCCGAGAGCTCCACGACGGGGGTAGCAATCCTGCGGAGCTGTTCCATTTTTTGGAGCCCAAAATTGAAAGTTTTCATCAGTTTCAGGACACTTTTCTACTTTTGCGTTGTTTTTCCATCCTGTATCGTACGTCGTGAGCCGCGAAAAGGACGACAACCTAATCCATCACATTTCTATTATCAAATCCCACAGCACTTTGGGCAAGACAACTTCGCTTCACGTAGAGGCTGAGCCCGCAAGCCGAGCGCGTGGGGATTGGGACTAGGTCTCCGTCGCTCCTTTGCCCATAGCTTTTGATCCGTAAGGTGTTACGCAGTGCACAACATACCATTGGAAAACTCTCCGAGAGCTCTACTACGGGGGCAGCAAGTCTGCTCTGGTTCGGCTGTGTTTGGAGACCAAAATCGAACATTTTCATCAGTTTCATGATACTTTTCTTCTTTTGCACTGTTTTTTCATCCCGGATCGTACGTTGTGAGCCGTGAAAAGGACGACAACCAAATCTATCACATTTCTATTATCGAATCCCACGGTACCTTGGGCAAGACAACTTCGCTTCACGTAGAGGTTGAGCCCACAAAATGAGGGTTTGGGGCTTGGGACCAGGTCTCCATCGCTTCGGTGGCCATAACTTTTGATCCGAAAGGAGTTACGCGGCGCACAGCATACCGTTGGAAAGCTCCCCGAGAGCTCTACTACGGGGGCAGCAAGTTTGCTCTGCTGCGGCTGTTTTTGGAGACCAAAATTGAACATTTTCATTAGTTTCATGATACTTTTCTTCTTTTGCGCTATTTTTTTATCCCGGATCGTACATTGTGAGCCGTGAAAAGGACAACAACCAAATCCATCACATTTCTATTATCGAATCCCATGACACCTTGGGCAAGAAAACTTTTCTTCACGCAAAGGCTGGGCCCGCAAAACCGAGCGCGTGTGGCTTTGGACCAAGTCTCCGTCGCGACGGTGCCCATAACTTTTGATCCGTAAGGAGTTACGCGGCGTACAGCATACCGTTGGAAAGTTCTCCGAGAGCTCTACAACGGGGGCAATAAACCTGCTGTGCTACGCTAGTTTTGGATGCCAAAATTGAACATTTTTATCAGTTTTGGGACACTTTTCTTCTTTTGCGTTGTTTTTCCGTCTTGGATCATAAGTCGTGAGCTGCGAAAAGAACGACAACCTAATCCATCACATTTCTATTATCGAATCCCATGGCGCCTTGGGCAAGACAACTTCGCTTCATGTAGAGGCTGGGCGCGTAAACCGAGGGCGTCAGGCTTGAGACCATGTCTCCATCGCTCTAGTGCCCATAACTTTTGATCCGTAAGGAGTTACGCGGCGTACAGCATACCGTTAGAAAGCTCTCTGAGAGCTCTTTGACGAGGGCAGCAAGCTTGCTCACCTGCTCCTATTTTCGTAGCCCAAAATCGAACGTTTTCATCAGTTTAGGGTCACTTTTCTTTTTTTGCGCTGTTTTTTCTTCACGGATCGTACGTCGTGAGCCTAGAAAAGGACGACAACATAATCCATCACATTTCTACTATCAAATCCAATGACACCTTGGGCAAGACAACTTCGCTTCACGTAGAGGCTGGGCTCGCAAACCGAGGGCGTGGTGCTTGGGACTAGATCTCTATCGCTCCGGTGCCTATAACTTTTGATCCGTAAGGATTTACGTGCCACACAACATGCCGTTGGAAAGCTCTCCGAGAGCTCTACGACAAGGGCAACAAGCCTGCACTACTGCGCCTATTTTTGGAGCCCAAAATCGAACGTTTTCATTAGTTTCGGGATACTTTTCTTATTTTGCGCTATGTTTTCATCTCAGATCGTACGTTGTGAACCGCAAAAAGGATGACAACCTAATCTATCACATTTCTATTATCGAATCCCACAGTATCTTGGGCAAGAAAACTTCGCTTCACTTAGAGGTGGGGCCCACAAACCGGGGTCGTGGGGCTTGGGACCAGGTCTCCGTCGCTCTAGTGCCCATAACTTTTGATCTGTAAGGAGTTACGAGGCGCACATCATACCGTTGGAAAGCTCTCCGAGAGCTCTACGACGGGGGCAGCAAGCCTGCTCGGCTGCGCCTAACTTCAGAGTCCAAAATTGAACGTTTTCATTAGTTTCGAGATACTTTTCTTCTTTTGCGTTGTTTTTTCGACCCAGATCGTACGTCGTGATCTGCGAAAAGGACGACAACCTATTCCATCACATATCTATTATCGAATCCCATGGCACCTTTTGCAAGACAACTTCGCTTCACGTAGAGGCTGGGCCTGCAAACCGACGGCGTGGGACTTGGGACCAGGTCTCCGTCGCTCCGGTGCCCATAACTTTTGATCCGTAAGGAGTTTCGTGGCACACAGCATACCGTTGGAAAGCTCTCTGAGAGCTCTACAGCGGGGGCAGCAAACTTGCTCGGCTGCGCTAGTTGTCTGATCCCAAAATTGAACATTTTCATCAGTTTTTGGACACTTTTCTTCTTTTGCGTTGTTTTTCCGTCCCGGATCGTACGTCGTCAGCCGCAAAAAAAATGACAACCTAATTCATCACATTTCTATTATTGAATCCCATGGCACCTTAGGCAAGACAACTTCGCTTCACGTAAAGGTTGGGCCTGCAAACCGATGGCGTCGGGCTTTGGACCATGTCTCCGTCGCTCTAGTGCCTATAACTTTTGATCCGCAAGGACTTACGCGGAACCCAGCATACGTTGGAAAGCTCTCCGAGAGCTCTACAACAGGGGCTGCAAACCTACTCGGCTGCGCTAGTTTTTGAATCCCAAAATTGAACATTTTCATAAGTTTTGTGATACTTTTCTCCTTTTGCGTTATTTTTTCGTCACGGATCGTAAGTCGAGAGCCGTGAAAAGAACGACAACCTAATCCATCACATTTCTATTATCGAATCCCACGGCACTTTGGGCAAGACAACTTGGCTTCACGTCGAGGCTGGGCCCGCAAACCGAGAGCGTCGGGCTTGGGACCATGTCTCCGTCGCTCCGGTGCCCATAACTTTTGATCCGTAAGGAGTTACACGGCGCACAATATACTGTTGGAAAGCTTTCTGAGAGCTCTACGAAGAAGGCAGCAAGCTTGCCCGCCTGCTCCTATTATCGGAGCCCAAAATCGAACGTTTTTATCAATTTAGAGACACTTTTCTTCTTTTGCGCTGTTTTTTCTTCCCGAATCGTACGTCGTGAGCCTAGAAAAGAAATAAAACCTAATCCATCACATTTCTATAGTCAAATACCACGACACCTTGGGCAAGACAACTTCGTTTCATGTAGAGGCTGGGCCCGCAAACCGAGGGTGTGGTGCTTGGGAGCAGGTCTCCATCTCTCGGGTGCCTATAACTTTTGATCCGTAAGGGTTTACATGGCATACAGCATACTGTTGGAAAACTCTCCGAGAGCTCTACAATGGGGGCAGTAAGCCTGCATAGCTGCGCTTGTTTTTGGAGCCCAAATTCAAAAGTTTTTAATCAGTTTCGGGATACTTTTCTTATTTTGCACTATTTTTCTGTCCCGGATCGTATGTTGTGAACTGTAAAAAGGACGACAACCTAATCCATCACATTTTTATTATCGAATCCCCCGGCATCTTGGGCAAGACAACTTCGCTTCACATAGAGGCGGGGCCCACAAACCGAGGGCGTAGGGCTTTGGACCAGGTCCCCGTCGCTCCTTTGCCCAAAACTTTTGATCCGTAAGGATTTACGCGGCTCACAGCATACAGTTGGAAAGGTCTCCGAGAGCTCTACGATGGGGGTAGCAAGCTTGCTTGGCTACGCCTATTTTCGGAGCCCAAAATTGAACGTTTTCATTAGTTTCGTGACACTTTTATTCTTTTGCGCTATTTTTTCGTCCTGGATTGTACGTCGTGAGCCATGTAAAGGACGACAACCTAATCCGTCACATTTCTATTGTCAAATCCCACGGCACCTTGGGCAAGACAACTTCGCTTCACGTAGAGGCTGAGCCTGCAAACCGAGGGCGTGGGGCTTGGGACCAGGTCACTGTCGCTCTGGTGCCCATAACTTTTGATCCGTAAGGAGTTACGCGGCGCACAACATATCGTTAAAAAGCTCTCCAAGAGCTCTACGACGGGGGTAGCAAGCCTGTTATGCTGCGCCTATTTCTGGATCCCAAAATCGAACATTTTCATCAATTTCGGGATACTTTTCTTCTTTTGGGCTATTTTTCCGTCCCGGATAGTACGTGGTAAGCCGCGAAAACAATGACAACCTAATCCATCATATTTCTATTATCGAATACCACTGCACCTTGGGGAAGACAACTTCGCTTCATGTAGAGGCTGGGACAGCAAACCGAGGGCGTGGGGCTTTGGACCAGGACCTCGTCGCTCCTTTGCCCAAAACTTTTGATCCGTAAGGATTTACGCGGCGCACAGCATACCGTTGGAAAGGTCTCCGAGAGCTCTACGACCCGGGCAGCAAGCTTTCTTTGATGCATCTATTTTCGGAGCCCAAATCCAACGTTTTCATCAGTTTCGTGACACTTTTCTTCTTTTGCGTAGTTTTTCCGTCCTGGATTGTGCGTCGTGAGCCGCGAAAAGGACGACAACCTAATCCATCACATTTCTATTGTCGAATCCCATGGCACCTTGGGCAAGACAACTTCGCTTCACATAGAGGCTGAGCAAGCAAATCGAGGGCGTGGGGCTTGGGACCAGGTATTCGTCGCTCCAGTGCCCATAGCTTTTGATCAGTAAGGAGTTACGCGGCGCACAACATACCATTGAAAAGCTCTCCGAGAGCTCTACGACGGGGGCATCAAGCCTGTTATGCTGCTCCTGTTTCTTGAGCCCAAAATCTATCGTTTTCATCAGTTTTGGGATATTTTTCTTCTTCTGGGCTATTTTTTCATCCCGGATCGTACGTGGTGAGCCGCGAAAAGGACGACAACCTAATCCATCACATTTCTATTATTGAATCCCACAGCACCTTTGGCAAGACAACTTCGCTTCACGTAGAGGGTGGGCCTGCAAACCGAAGGCATGGGACTTGAGACCAGGTCTCCGTCGCTCCGGTGCCCATAACTTTTGATCCGTAAGGAGTTTCGCGTCGCACAGCATACTGTTGGTGTCATGCCCCAACCCGGCCTATAAGGTTAGACTAGGGTATGATCTAAATGTTCAGGACAAGTCATATATTTAACCGTTTATGAAGATTTAACACTTATCGTCTTGGCCTAAACTCCAAAATTTTTCGGTAAACCAGTAGCATAACGGCTGTAATTGGGCTCTTTGGTTTGACCTAATTCTCTAAACGCCTCAATTATTCCAATCATTAATCCAATTCCATTAAGGACTCCTATTTGGTACCAACCGATTGGCAAACTAGTTTATCTTGAAAGTCTCGTTTGGTTAATAAGCCTAACATGATAACTATGTCCCGTTTATTAGTCAATTTCCTATCATGCAAGTACCTATTATCCTTTAGTTTGCAAATGAGCACCTAAGTGAAATTAGATAGAATTAACTTAGTTGATTGTTCATCTGGTGGTTTGAATGCCTACGATAACTACTAATTAAGAAAACGAAAGCAAACAACTAAATAAAAGCTCGTCCGGTTATAGATAGTACAATCCCAGAATTAGACCCAAATTACAACGGGGTCATTTACATCAATAAACAACGAGCAACATAAAAGAAATAGTCTTCAAGTAGCATAGTTCACAAATAGCCAAAATCACGCAAAGCACACAAGACAAGCAATCACTCCAAGGAATCAACGTTAGGCACTTCATCCTCGGATACCTGTTCTTGATCTTCTTCACTTGAGATGATAAAAGAGGGTGAGTCCTTATGAACTCAGCGAGGGGGAACGAGAAATAAGTTTTGAAACTCATTTTCCGGTTCAACTTATGAAAATCCTTTTGCAAGCATGAATATAACAATAATACAAGTACAGAAATAGAAATACCAATCTTTCTTCCCCGAGGTTCTCTAGGAACCAAGCGAGAGTACTTATACAGATAGTAAAAAGGATACAGTGAGCTTTTGCTCTCAGATCAGTTTTAGAATCAGAAGTTGCGGCCGACTTCAAATCATCCCCCAAAACACGCCAGGTGGGTGTACTCCGGATGTACCCCGAAAGCCTATGACCCAACTCTCCGAGGAAGTCTAGCCCCCAAGCGAGAGAGGGAATGGGAACATGGTAGTCACGGGTGCACCGGCAAGCCCGATGCCGCCCGGTGTGCGTGATCGCTACCATGCCGACAGGAAAGGTTGCAACCTTGTATGCAATGCACATTCAAGACAAGTAATATCTCACAGTAGGAGGATAACAAAGTAGGTTGCCTCCGGACAGTCATAAGATTGCACATTGACAGGTAAACAAGCAGGGCACGATAAGACAGGAAATATATCACAGTAGGAGGACAACAAAATAGGTTACCTCCGGACAGTCATAAGATTGTACATTGAAAGGTAAACAAGCAGGGCACGATAAGATTGGTAATTTCACTTGAAAGACATATAGAGTTATATGAAAATTAAACAGGCAGCCATGTAACACATGTAAACAGGCCATATAACTCATTAAGAAGCCCATGTGATCAAGTGATAAGATTATTCAACATGCAATGACATCAACATGGGTTCGGGTGCAAGAAAAGCTTAATTGTCAACATGCAATGGACAAAATCACATTTGAAGTTATAAGGCATTTACGGGCAGCCCACTAAGCATATAATTTCCACAAAATATCCAAATGATCAACACTTAACAAGACTACCTAGTCATTAGGGTTTCCATTTCATGCTTAACCGTGTGATTAAACCCTAAGTCAACTCAAAATCATTCTCAAGTCATGCATCATTCAATTCAAACATCTTCAAGTACTCAAAATAGTCCACACAACATCCCAACACCACAATTCCAAGCAATTAGTACCACAAGAAAGGTTACAACAATTTTCCAAGCATATAACTAAGTGAAACCCTTACTGCAATAGGCTGTTTTCTCACAATCAATAGGATAAACAAACAATCTCCAAATCCAGTGAATAAGATGTCAAATTAAAGCTTAAGAAGTTAACTAAAATCAGAAACAAACCTTGCATCAATTGGAGTTCGGGATCATTAGATATACCCGAAACAGTGAGATAGCACAAAACTGTCCAGATTTGCACACATTTCGATAATTGACGTTTTTGAGGTCCTTAGGGTCAGATGTAGCCTTAGTGCATTTCTGAAAAAAATGTCCATAACTGAAAAATCGAGCAGCACACCAAAATTCATACATTTTGGACAACATTTACTAAGTCAAATATGGTTCGTTCCACAAGTTCAGTGCATCTGCCAAAACCTGCTTCATTTTTCCAGATTTCCAGATTTGGACACATTTTAAAGATTTGCCATTTTGGGGACTTTCGAGTCAAAATTAGCTTCGGACTATTTCTTCGAAAAATGTTCAAAACTGTCCAAACTAGTCACCTACCAATTTTCAAGCATTTTCAACATCCTTTGCCTAGCTAAACTTACCTCGAACAGACTGGTCAGAGAGCTGTCAACAATTTCGACTTCACCTAGCATCATTTTCAAGCCAAGATCTTGCCATGCATGGTTGTTTAAGCTTATGAACGACCATATACCTCAAGTACAGAAGAAAATACACACATTTATGAGCATGCATGTGAATTTTTGAAGAGTTTTCAAAAGGTTTTAACCCTCACCTTAGCAATCAACCACAAAGATGCACAAAAAACTTGTTGAAGCTTCAAATCTCTTCTTCTTCTTGCTTAGCCGAGATTCCAACTTGGTTTCTCTATTTTTCCTAGCCTCGTGATCAATCTCTTAGCACATGCATGAGGTTAGAACAAGAAGAAAAGAAATGGAAGCCAAGAAAACTTACCTAGGCCGAAAATGGTGACTCAAAATGCTTGCATGTGTGTTTCTTGCATCCTAGCTTGCTTGGGTGAGTTTCTTTGCTTATGGTTTGTCTTGATGCGCCTTAGGATGATGAAGATGAGCTAAGAGGTGGAGAGAACTCAGCCAAAACCGAAATGGAGAGAGAGAATGAGAAGGAGAGAGAGAAAATGTGAGAGGAAAGAAGAAATGACAAGAAAATGAAGGCTTTTGCATTATTCAATCACTTGGTCGGCCTTGGGCCATTAAATTCTGATTTTTGTGTCTCCAATATGTGATTTTAAAATGTTTAGCATGGGCAAAGGTGGTTTGGTTGAGCAAGGTAGAGGATTTCGGTGGTTTTGAGCATTTTTTTATGCATTGTGCTAAGTGTTTGTCATAGTTTGTCTAGGAATAATTCTTTATGCATTTGTGTCATTAGAATTGTCATAGGAATGTTGGGAAATTAGGGATTCTAGGTAGAATAAAATACAGGAATGTTTGTTGATGAGTTGAATTATGAATAGATTAATAGTTAGTGAGAAATGTAGGAATAGTTTAGTATTATTTTATTGTTAGTGGAGTTTGTAGAGAATTTGAATTGGAAATATAATATTAGTTAGTGGATTGTGTAGGATTATTTTATTGTCTAGTGCTGTGTAGGATTCTTTCTTGATTAACGTGGTGGCACGGATTCCTAGGTCTAGGACACAAATTACGAGGTAGACACGAACTACGAGGTACAACACGTATTTCAAGACTAAGGCACATACTTCAAGATAAGTGCACGGATTCTAATGCTAACACACGCAACCCTATGTGAATGAACGTAGACCAAAATAAGGCACGTAATTCAATGCAATGCACGTAATTCAAGATACGACTCTTAAACCTAGGTTAAGGCACGCAGTTCAAGGTTAATGCACACGAAATGAAGAGACACACGCAAATCAAGGTCTCGCACGTAAATTAAGGTCATGGCATGTTTATCTAGGTATCGCACGTATATCGAGGATTAGGGTACACAATTCTAGGTTAAGGCACGTATAACGAGGCATGCACGAAAACTAAGATAGGGCATGTAATCCTAGGTCGGTCATATAATTTTAGGTCTAAGGCGCGCAAATCGAGGTAAGACACGTTATTCGGGGTCGTGCCTCACATCTTTCCCTCCTTAAAAGAATTTTGTCCCGAAATTCATTCTTACTTGTTAAGGTCATTTAGACGGATTCCGACCATTGTTATTTTCCAACTCCGGGTCGTCCTTTGCTCTGTGATCTCTCTTACCACAACGAATTCACTTCCTAGCTTTCTCCAATCATTTAATTCGGTGCGACCCCTACGTTTATAGTTCGTTCCTTTGAACAACTCTCTTTTCTCCAATTGATCTTAAGGTCGAGTTCATTAACTAAAGTTAGAATCTCCAAACATATTCATCAAAGCTGCATCGGTATTCTAACAATATAACAATAACTCCAAAATCATGACTCATGTTGTATCAATCTCGCATCCATACCTCAAAAGGAATATCACAATAATATCGCGATCTTTTGGTTACATACATTAATTTCAAGACGAGAGGTCTATATCAGATTTACATATCCTATCTACTAGCTTCAAAACTGTTATCACATAGGTCATACACAAGTTACGGATAATGTCACGCCCCAACTCGACCCCTCCTATAATCAGTCAGGACGCAACGGAATTTCGGCAGTATAACGATAGTATATAGGACTCCAAGGCTCTAAACCAACCTCAACAGAACATCATACATCTAACAACTCCTCAATAAAATAATAACATACATCATAACCATATTATACAATAATCATCTCTCGTTATACGCCTCCATTCCAACATAATACATAAACCTTAATATACATTACAAAACATATTGAGCCAATCTAGCAACCTAATCAAAGACCAAAAAAAGGCTACTAAGACAGCATCAACTAATTCATTATCTTTTCAACATCTTTTACATAATGAAATACAAAGCATATAAAGTCTACTAAGTTAATATACAAGATAGTAAGACATACATCAAGGATAAGACTCCAGAACATAAGACTCATCCACGTAAAGCACATTTTCCACATTCTCCTCTTCAGGAGGCACGTACCCGTAATCCTGCAATAGTACACCTGTATGCATGCAATAATAGAGAGTGAGCTTATATAAAATAAGCCCAGCGAGGATCCGATAGATCTCGAGCAAGGTCTACTAAACTCCTTGGAATAATCCTTTGAGTCAGTAAACACACAATGAACATCAATAATCATTATAAATGCAACAATAGCAATAACTGTAAACACACAATAAGGATACGATACATTTGCTGATGAAGCCCCATATACCAATTCCATGCTCAACAACTCCTCCAAACTCAATGACACAATCCTGAGGTACCTTGACCTAGACCCACACCCCATGGCCTCTCCGCCCATGCGAGATAGGGATTAGCCATGATAATTGTGCCCGCAGCCCAGGATGCCTCCCGAGGTGACACAACATTATCAAAGCTCACAACAATGAGACTTAACATAAATAAACCGAGAGATCAGCAACAAAAGTGCCCGATTCCTGTAATCAATAATCAATCCATAATCTGAGAGATCAGCAACAAAAGTGCCCGATTCTCGTACTCAATAATAAATAAATAAACTGGGAGATCAGCAACAAAAGTGCCCGATTCCCATATTCAATAATCAATCAATAAACTGGGAGATCAGCAACAAAAGTGCCCGATTCCCGTAATCAATAATAATCAATATAACATCATTATAACATCAATATTTAATTAAACAACAAACGACTAAGTTAGATGACAAAGTAGGCCATCCAACGTAACATGCATGAAACACGTAATCTAACCCTAGTCTAACCATTAACAACTCACAATTCAATCACTCAAACACACCCAATCATCTAAAGGTTCAATTCAACAATTTAAAGAAAGACAACCTAAACTTCAAATAATCATATCTTACATTTTACTAATCCAAACAACTCCAAATCAGTTTCAAACACTCACCCATTCAATCAACTACATTAGCCCCCTCGGAAACCAACCAAAACACATCCAAATCATGCCCAATAACCCTAAAACCCTAGTGTATCATGGCTGAAATTTCCGGATTTTGGCACGGACATCACAATCGAAAATTCGACATTACAACGGCGCTACCACGTAATTATCAATCTTTTAGAAATCGACGGCAATCGATTCCGATCAACACAACTCAATATTTTTAACATTTAACAAATTAATCAACTTTAAATACCCGAAAAATAATAAATAAGCTACATCCGTTCAAAACTCGTAGTATTGCATATAAATGATCCCTAGCATGCATGGAGCAATAATCTAACATCAGATTAACATTCTAACGGTTAGATATTCAATTCTACGCAAAAACACAAAAGATGAGTTTTGAGATCTAGAATTTTTCTCTCACCTTTGATGCAAACCAAGGCTAGAAATAGGTAGAATGGATGCCCAACAAGCAAAATCAAGCTTTGAATGAAGTGATTTGGCCTTGAAATGAAGTTTTTATGTGAAAATTACTTTGAAAAACCTTGAAAATGCTCTTATTCTTCCTCCCCCTTGAACTCACGGTTTTGTGTGTGTTTTGTGGTATTTTTGGCTTGTTTTAATGTGTGTAACTACTTATGAGCAAGGTGGTCAACATTTAAAGGAAAGTCAGTTAAAAACTTAGTATTTTTAGTGTTTTCTTGTCTTTAAATGCATTTTCTTGATCACCAATGCTCAAAACAATTATGCAACATCCAAGTTATCTCAAGTGGGTTATTTTTAGGTGACAAGAAGTTTTACATTCAAACAATTCCACCCGAGTTGGCTTAAAACTCGATTTTCGCAAAAGTCGGTGTAAAAACCCTAATAAATTCCTAAGCCGATTTTAAAATTGTTTTAATCAAACACAGGTCTATTAACGTCCGTGGTCTAGGTATAGAAGGGTTAAAAAGACCAGTTTCAAAATTTTAGCGGACGTGTTTCGAAAACACTATTCACTAAAAATCGACTATAAAATTTCTTACTCCGTTTTTTATGAAAATTTCATGAATGCACATTTAGCATGTTCTAAGAGTATTGATATCAAAATTATCACATTGTAAGTCATGTAACACATAGACAGGTCAATTCATGCAAAACGAGAATAAAACACGCAAAGCGAGATAAGGTCAAAAATTTGGGGTTTCATAGATAATTTCCACGATACGACTCTATTTTCAGAAAGAACTCACCAAGCAACTAATCCATCTCAAATCGTCATCTATCGGTAGTATCATAGTTCTTATCTTGAAGGTACATTGGATTAGTAAATCTTCTAATGACTAGTCTCCCAATTACAGGCTCTTATTCACTAATCTCCTTTCCCGGCTTTGTTAACCTTCACGCTCGTAATCAACGAGAAAGACCGTTGAGATTCATTAAACTCGAATTCTAAGGTTTATTAAGTATCACTAACAAATTGCCATCGAAATTGCATGGGTAAACTAATCATGTTGCACTAGTTCAACTCTTACAAGTAAATTTCATCAGCTTATGATCCACAATCTATCTTCTTATTCAAATCTCTATTTTCACATCATGAGGCTTCAGAATTTTCTTTTAATCTTATCCAAAACTCCTAAGGTGAATAGTTTCAACCCCAAATAAATTCCACTCACCTCAATCCAAGGTTACGTCATACTTAAGAAGACAATGGTCCTACTCACTTAGCAACCTAGTCATTCCTTCGAACACTTAATGCCCGCCAATATATCTTCAACATTAATGTTACTAAGCTGGGTTCATAGCCATGTAAGTGATATCAATTCTCTACTAGGTTACCGGCCGTACAACAATAATCCTAGGACTATTAATGGGTACCGAAATGACCGACTTCATAAAATACTTACACGAGATAACTTCAAGGTTGTATCAATATAAGAATTATGACCACGAGGCACCCTTCAACATAACCTAATAGAACTTCAAAAGTAACCAACCACTTATTTAACTATCACTACAAGATTCACCCCTCTTATTCAACGACCACAATTCGAAGTCTACCGATCGCTAGTTTCTAGATGTGAAATGGTGCACATAGATACAGTGGTCTAACAATAGTCTCTTGGGTCATTATAACTCTAATTCATCTCTATCTTAACTCTATGAAATCTTACTCTTCTCATTTACATGTTCAACTAGCTAAGAGCGTCAAGACTCATCGACCTTAGGTTCTAGGATTCACCATGAATCATCATGCATACTTACTATTAGCTATTTAGGATTACTAATCATATCCTAACGACTCCACTTTGTAACCAAATGCTTTAATCTCATTTCCATGGTTTATATAATAGGTCTATCGGTCTTACTTAAGGATATATGCTTTCCAACATCCTCTAGGGTATCTAAACAATGAGTGTATAAAATGACTTACTTGCATAATCACAACTAAAGCCGAGAGGCACCAAATTAATACCATGATTCTAAATATCACCGATATCCAACTTAGGACCTTTAGCAACGTTAGTCATCTAATGCACAATTCAATTCCTTACACTTCTATCCGACCTAACATTTTAGGTGCAGTTTTTCCAAACATGAGCTCTAGCTACGTGAATTCCTTGATTCCAACATTCTTATACCTTGTTATACTAAAGAATCACCAACCTTGTTAAACTCAGTCTCCAGAGTTACCTACATGTCTTGAGGTTATCTATTGTTAAGTTACTTAAACACATTATTCACGCCTTAATAATCTAACCCCTATCGTCCATTTCCACGAGTTCATCTCTTAATTTCTAGGTCACAATCTTACCATTGAGTGAACTTGAAACTCGTTAATATACACCGTATTAGGTTCAACGATGCTTAATTCCAATCAAGTAGGGATTCAATCATATAATTAGTCTATTATACCATTTTAAGATATAATAATTTGATTCAAAAGCAACTCCTAAGTCAAACTTCCATTATAAGCATGTGAACATATATATATACTACTCCACATCTCCAATAGTATTTTCTTATATCTAAGGAAAGTTGTATGTCCTTAACATTTATTCTTGAACCACAATTAGAAGAACAGTTTGATGGAATTAAGAACTTTATAGCTATAAAATTGATAACTTAATCACAGGCATGTGTATTCCAAAGATAAAGAGATAATTTTACCTCAACAATTATACCTATGCTACGCATTTTATATATATGCATATCCAATAAGATATATGATCCATTGAGCACCTGTGAAGATGTGAGAAATCTCTAACCGAGGCTTTCGTTCGTCCTGCACAAATTCACTTCCCTGGAAGTCCTAATCCTAACTATCAATGTGTATAAATAGTCATTCATGGTTATATAATATGCACATGTATCAAGGAAGGACTATAAAAGCATGCATGCATTATCGAGGTCACTAACGTGTCAGTGTGCATGACACATAATACATATGGTACACAAAGGCACATAATATTCAAAGCAATTAAAGCACATTAGCACACATTCACACATATAAACAAGACATCATAATTACCTTAGGGCTTCTACCCATGGTCCGAGAGTTGAACCTGACTAATGCCTAGTTAGTAAACTAAGCTCTGATACCATTTTACTTATAAGGTGTCACGCCCCAACCCGGCATATAAGGTTAGACTAGGGTGTGATCTAAACGTTCAGGACAAGTCACATACTTAACCGTTTATGAAGATTTAACACTTATCGTCTTGGCCTAAACTCTAAAGTTTTTCAGTAAACTGGCAGCATAACGGCTGTAATTGGGCTCTTTGGTTTGACCTAATTCTCTAAATGCCTCAATTATTCCAATCATTAATCCAATTCCATTAAGGACTCCTATTTGTCACCAACCGATTGACCAACTAGTTTATCTTGAAAGTCTCATTTGGTTAACAAGCCTAACATGATAACTATGTCCCATTTATTTGTCAATTTCCTATCATGCAAGTACCTATTATCCTTTAGTTTGCAAATGAGCACCTAAGCGAAATTAGATAGAATTAACTTAGTTGATTGTTCATCTGGTGGTTTGAATGCCTACGATAACTACTAATTAAGAAAACGAAAGCAAACAACCAAATAAAAGTTCGTCCGGTTATAACTCCTAAGTCAAACTTCCATTATGAGGGCAGCAAGCTTGCTCTGCTGCGTCTATTTTTGGAGCCCCAAATCAAACAATTTCATCAGTTTCGGGATACTTTTATTCTTTTGCGCTGTTTTTCCGTCCTGGATCGTACGTTGTGAGCCGCGAAAAGGACGACGACCAAATCCATCACATTTCTATTATCGAACCCCACAGCACCTTGGGCAAAACAATTTCAATTCACGTTGAGGCTGGGCCCGCAAACCGAGGGCGTGGGGCTTGGAACCAGGTCTCCGTGGCTCCTATGCCCATAACTTTTGATCCGTAAAGAGTTATGAGGCGCACAGCATATCGTTCGAAAGCTCTCCGAGAGCTCTACGATGGGGGCAACAAGCCTACTCGGCTGCGCCTATTTTCGGAGACAAATATCGAATGTTTTCATCAGTTTCGTGATATTTTTCTTCTTTTGTGCTGTTTTTCCGTCCCGGATCGTACGTCGTGAGCCGTGAAAATGACCACAACCTAATCCATCACATTTCTATTATTGAATCCTATGGTACCTTATGCAAGACAACTTCTTTTCGCGTAGAGGTTGGGCCAGCAAACTGAGGGCGTGGGGCTAGGAACCAGGTGTCTGTCACTCCGATGCCCATAACTTTCGATCCGTAAAGAGTTACGCGGCGCACAACATACTGTTGAAAAGCTCTCCGAGAGCTCTATGACGAGGGTAGCAAGCTTGCTACGCTGCGCCTATTTTTGGAGCCCAAAATTGAACATTTTCATCAATTTCGGGATACTTTTCTTCTTTTGCGCTATTTTTCCGTCCCGGATCATACTTGGTGAGCCGCGAAAAGGACAACAACCTAATCCATCACATTTCTATTATCGAATTCCATAGCACCTTAGGCAAGACAACTTCTCTTCACGTAGAGGTTGGGCCCGCAAACCGAGGGAGTGGGGCTTGCGACCAGGTCTCCGTCACTCCGGTGCCCATAACATTTGATCCGTAAGGAGTTACGCGGTGCACAACATACCGTTGAAAAGCTCTCTGAGAGCTCTACGATGAGGCAGCAAGCCTGCTCCCCAGCTCCTATTTTTGGAGCCCAAAATCGAACGTTTTCTTCAATTTTGGGATACTTTTCTTCTTTTGCACTGTTTTTTTTCCCGAATCATACGTCATGAGCCTAGAAAAGGACGATAACCTAATCCATCACATTTCTATTATCGAATCCCATGGCACCTTGGGCAAGACAACTTTGCTTCACCTAGAGGCTGGGCCCGCAAACCGAGGGCGTGGTGCTTGGGACCAAGTCTCCGTCACTCCGGTGCCCATAACTTTTGATCCATAAGGATTTACACGGTGCACAGCATACCATTGGAAAGCTCTCTAAGAGCTCCAGGATGGGGGCAGTATGCATGCTCGATTGTGCCTGTTTGTGGGAACCAAAATTGAGCGTTTTCATCAGTTTTATGACATTTTTCTTCTTTTGCATTGTTTATCTGTCAAGGATTGTACGTCGTGAGCCGTGAAAAGGATGACATCTTAATCCATCACATTTTTATTATCGAATCCAATGGCACCTTGGGCAAGGCATCTTCGCTTCACGTAGAGGCTGGGCTCGCAAACCGAGGGCGTCGGGCTTGGGACCATATCTCCGTTGCTCCGGTACCCATAACTTTTGATTCGTAAGGAGTTACGTGGCGCACAGCATACCGTTGGAAAGCTCTCCGAGAGCTCTACGACGAGGGCAGCAAGCCCGTACGACTGTGACTATTTTTGGAGCCCAAAATTGAACGTTTACATCAGTTTTGGGGCATTTTTCTTCTTTTGAGCTGTTTTTCCTTCCCGGATCGTACGTCGTGAGCCTAGAAAATGACGACAACCTAATCCATCACATTTCTATTATCGAATCCCACGAAACCTTGGGCAAGAAAACTTTGCTTCACCTAGAGGATGGACCCGCAAACCGAGGGCGTGGTGCTTGAGACTAGGTCTCCGTCACTCCGGTGCCCATAACTTTTGATCCGTAAGGATTTATGCGGCGCACAACATACCATTGGAAAGCTCTCCGAGAGCTCCAGGACAGGGGCAGCAAGCATGCTCGGTTGAGCCTATTTTTGGGGACCAAAATCGAGTGTTTTCATCAGTTTTGGGACACTTTTATTCTTTTGCGTTGTTTTTCCGTCCTGGATTGTACGTCGTGAGCCGCGAAAAGGACGACATCCTAATCCATCACATTTTTATTATCGAATCCAATGGCACCTTGGGTAAGGCATCTTCGCTTCACGTAGAGGCTCGGCCCGCAAACCGAGGGCGTCAGGCTTGGGACTATGTCTCCGTTGCTCCGGTGCTCATAACTTTTGATCCGTAAGGAGTTACGTGGCACACAGCATACCGTTCGAAAGCTCTCTGAGAGCTCTACGATGAGGGCAGCAAGCCCGCACGGTTGTGCATATTTTCGGAGCTCAAAATCGAACGTTTACATCAGTTTTATGACATTTTTCTTCTTTTGAGCTGTTTTTCCTTCACGGATCGTTCGTCGTGAGCCTAGAAAAGGACGACAACCTAATCCATCACATTTCTATTATCGAATCCCACGGCACCTAGGGCAAGACAACTTCGCTTCACGTCGAGGCTGGGCTCGCAAACCAAGGGCGTGGGGCTTAGGACCAGGTCTCCATCGCTCTTTTGCCTATAACTTTTGATCCGTAAGGTGTTACGTGGCGCACAGCATATCATTGGAAAGCCCTCCGAGAGCTCTGTGCCTGGTTTTGGAGTCCAAAATCAAACGTTTTCATCAGTTTCGTGACACTTTTCTTCTTTTGCGCTGTTTTTTCATCCTAGATCGTACGTCGTGAGCCGTGAAAAGGATGACAACCTAATCCATCACATTTCTATTATCGAATCCCATGACACCTTGGGCAAGACAACTTCGCTTCACGTAGCGGCTGAACCTGCAAATCGAGGGCGTGGGGCTTAGGACCAAGTCTTTATCACTCCGGTGCCCATAACTTTTGATCCGTAAGGAGTTACGCGGTGCACAACATATCGTTGAAAAGCTCTCCAAGAGCTCTACGACGGGGGCAGCAAGCATGCTATGATGCGCCTATTTCTGGAGCCCAAAATCGAACGTTTTCATCAGTTTCGGGATACTTTTCTTCTTTTACGCTATTTTTTTGTCCCGGATCGTTCGTGGTGAGCGGCAAAAAGGACGACCACCTAATCCATCACATTTTTATTATCGAATCCCATGGCACCTTGGGCAAGACAACTTCACTTCACGTAGAGGCTGGGCCTGCAAACCGAGGGTGTTAGGCTTCGGACCATGTCTCCATCGCTCCGGTGCCCATAACTTTTGATCCGTAAGGAGTTACGCTGCGCACAACATGTAGTTGAAAAGCTCATTGAGAGCTCTATGACGAGGGCTGCAAGCCTGCTCACCTGCTCCTGTTTTTGGAGCCCAAAATCAAACATTTTCATAAGTTTTGGGATACTTTTCTTTTTTGCGCCGTTTTTTCTACCCCGATTGTACGGCGTGAGCCTAGAAAAGGACGACAACCTAATACATCACATTTCTATTAACGAATCCTACTGCACCTTGGGCAAGACAACTTCGCTTCACATAGATGTGGGGCCCACAAATGGAGGGCGTGGGGCTCGGGACCAGGTCTCCATCGCTCTAGTGCCCATAACTTTTGATCCGTAAGGAGTTACGCGGCTCACAGCATCATGTTGGAAAGCTCTCCGAGAGTTCTACAACGGGGGCAGCAATCCTGCTCGGCTGTGCCTAATTTCGGATACCAAAATCAAACATTTTTATCAGTTTTAGGATACTTTTCTTCTTTTGCGTTGTTTTTCCGTCCTGGATCGTACGTCGTAAGCCGCGAAAAGGACGACAACCTAATCCACCACATTTCTATTATCGAATCCCATGGCACCTTGGGCAAGGCAACTTTGTTTCATGTAGAGGCTGGGCCAGCAAACCGAGGGCGTCGGTCTTGGGACCATGTCTTCGTCGCTCCGGTGCCCATAACTTTTGATCCGTAATGAGTTACGCGGCGCACAGCATACCGTTGGAAAGCTCTCTGAGAGCACTACGACGAGGGTAATAGGTCTGCTAGGCTGCGTCTGTTTTTGGAGCCCAAAATCGAACGTTTTCATCAATTTTGGGACACTTTTCCTCTTTTGCTCTGTTTTTCCTTCCCGGATCGTACGTCAT
The DNA here is from genome assembly GCA_037974665.1 of Ehretia macrophylla. Taxonomy (NCBI): domain Eukaryota; kingdom Viridiplantae; phylum Streptophyta; class Magnoliopsida; order Boraginales; family Ehretiaceae; genus Ehretia; species Ehretia macrophylla. Next base: position 25,282,964 of record CM075766.1, read on the forward strand.
GAGCCTAGAAAACGACGACAACTTATTCCATCACATTTCTAGTATCGAATCCCATGAAACCTTGGGCAAGACAACTTCGCTTCACGTCGAGGATGGGCTCGCAAACCATGGGCGTGGGGCTTAGGACCAGGTCTCCGTCGCTCCTTTGCCCATAACGTTTGATCCATAAGGAGTTACGCGGCGCACAACATAGAGTTGGAAAGCTCTCCGAGAGCTCTACGACGGGGGAAGCAAGCCTGCTGAGCTGCTCCATTTTTTGGAGCCCAAAATCGAATGATTTCATCAGTTTCAGGACAATTTTCTATTTTTGCTTTGTTTTTCCATCCTGTATCGTACGTCGTGAGCCGCAAAAAGGACGATAACCTAATCCATCACATTTCTATTATCGAATCCCACAACACCTTGGGCAAGTCAACTTCTCTTCACGTAGAGGCTGAGCCCGCAAGCCGAGCACGTAGGACTTGGGACCAGGTCTCCGTCGTTCATTTGCCCATAACTTTTGATACGTAAGGATTTACGCGGCGCACAGCATACCGTTGGAAAGGTCTCTGAGAGCTCTACGACGGGGGCAGCAAGCCTGCTGAGCTGCTCCAATTTTTGGAGCCCAAAATCGAACGTTTTCATCAGTTTTAGGACACTTTTCTACTTTTGAGTTGTTTTTCCATCCTGTATCGTACGTCGTGAGCCGCGAAAAGGACGACAACCTAATCCACCAATAGTGTTGCTTCAAATCCCGGTACATCTTTGTTCCACCAGGATGAATAGTGTATCTTGAATTATCGGATTCTTCAAGAATCTTCTTTTTCAGCTTTGGTTCATTAAGAACATAAATCTGATTCCTAAACCTCCAAACACCATCATCATGAAACTTGAAATCTGTGTTGCTTTCTTTAATCTTATGAAATTGTTGGTCCTTCTGTTGAGCCTCTCGTAACTCGGATAACAAGGTAGATTGAACTTGCGTAGTGGCAAAAAGTAACCCTTTACGAGTCAATTGTGGTTTCCACAAAAATGCTTCCTCCAACAATTCCTGCACCTTGACTTCCAGTTTTGCCATGCTTGCTTTCCTACTTAAGGCATCTGCAACTACCTTTGCTTTACCGGGCACATAATTGATTGTGCAGTTATAATCATTCAAAAGCTCTATCCACCACCTTTGCCTCATATTCAACTCTTTTTGAGAGAACAAGTATTTCAAGCTCTTGTAATTAGTAAATACCTCAAACTTGTTACCCCACAGATAATGCCTCCATTTTTTGAGTGCAAACACAATAGCCGCTAACTCCAAATCATGCGTCAGGTAGTTCAATTCATACGGCTTCGGTTTGATAGAAGCATACGCAATCACTCTACCATTTTGCATCAGCACACAACCCAATCCTTCCTTCGAAGCATCGCTATAGATTACAAAACCTTGACTTCCTTCGGGCAATGCAAGAACAGGTGCGGTAGTCAATCTTTTCTTCAACTCTTAAAAGCTATTCTTACACTTATCATCCCACACGAACTTTGTTTTCTTTTGAGTGAGCTTTGTAAGCAGTCCTGCAATCTTAGAGAAATCCTTCACGAATCTCCAATAATAGCCGGCTAGACCAAGAAAACTCCGAACCTCTGTAACATTTTCCTGCTTCTTCCAAGACATTACTGCTTCTATCTTCGCTGGATCCACTGTTATTCCCTCTTGGGATATGATATGCCTAAAAAACGCAATCTGTTGCAACCAAAATTCACACTTGCTAAACTTTGCATACAATTGATGCTCTCGAAGTTTCTGCAGTACCAACTGCAGATGTTGTTCATGCTCCGCCTCGAATTTCGAGTATACCAAAATATCATCAATGAAGATCACCACAAATTGGTCCAAGTAGGGTTGAAACACCCTGTGCATCAAATCCATAAAAGCTGCAGGGGCATTAGTTAGTCCAAATGGCATCACCACATATTCATAATGCCCGTATCTTGTCCTAAAAGCTGTTTTAGGCACATCTTCTTTTTTGATCCGTAACTGATAGTACCCTTGCCTCAAGTCGAGTTTCGAATACACTTTGGCTCCTTGAAGTTGATCAAACAACTCGTCGATCAGGGGAAGTGGGTATTTATTCTTGACAGTCACTTGGTTCAATCCTCGGTAATCAATGCATAGCCTCAACGTTCCGTCTTTCTTCTTCACAAATAGAACTAGTGCACCCCACGGTGAAGAACTTGGTTGAACAAACCCCTTCTTCAACAATCCTTGCAATTGGTCCTTCAATTCCTGTAGCTCGGCCGGTGCCATACGATAGGGAGCTTTAGATATCGGCTGGGTGCTAGGCAGTAGCTCTATAACGAACTCGATCTCCCGATTTAGGGGTAAACCGGGCAATTCTTCTGGAAACACATCCGCATAGTCTTTGATCACTAGCATCTCCTCCAACTTAGCTTTATCCGACGGCTTGTTGATGAGGTAAGCTAAGTATCCGCTACACCCTTTTCTCAAGGACTTCACTGCTTTCGTAGATGAAATGATGGAACTCCCGGTGAAATCTCTTCGACCCATTACCTCCAGTATTGGTTGACCAGGTACCCGAAACGTTATAATCTTCGTCCGGCAATCTGGTTGGACATGATGTTTTGCCAGCCAGTTCATCCCTAAAATGACTTCATAGTCTCAAAAAGGTAATACAATAAGATTGGCTGAGAATTCCCTATCCTTAATTTGGATTTTACATGCTTTACAAGCTGAGCTTGTAACAAATTTAGAACCCATCGGAGTACCAACTTCTACTTCGTATGGCAAACATACAACTTTCAGTTTCACACGTTCCATACATAAGGGAGTAATAAATAAATGAGTAGCACCCGGATCAATTAGTACCCTAACAAGTTGATTCAGTATGAAGAATGTACCTTCAACAACAACGGTCTTATTTGGAAGCTCCTCGCACTCGATAGCATAAGCTCGAGCCTAGACTTTGGGAACTAGAGTCTTGCCTCTACCAGCTGGTTTAACCTGATTATGTCCTGCCTGTCGTTTAGGGCAATCCTTGATCTGATGCTGATCACTGCCACACCTCATACATCGTCCTGACTTCTTCCAGCACTGGGCCTCGGTATGACCCTTCTTGTCACAGTAAGAACAGTTGACAGACTGAGTAGCAGGTGAACTACCTGTGGATCCACGGGTGGAAGAGGCTGATGGCGCTTTTGTCGGGCCACGGTTATTCACTGGTCTGTTTTGGCTCTGGCCCTGGAATTTCCTCTGCTGACTTGGAGGCTGGTATGGTTTCTTGTTCGGCTGACTCGAACCTGCTCTATCTAGTTTCCTCTTCTTAACTCGAGAGGCAGCATCAAAGAGAGTAGAATAGGTATCGAAGTCATAAGAAGCTAACTGGTCCTGAATCTCTGGCCTCAAGCCAGTCGTAAATTTCCACATCTTCGCCTCCGGAGTACTAACCATTTATTGAGCATAACGGGACAGTCGGTCAAAACGAGCCTCGTACTGGGCCACCGTCATGTTACCCTGAGTCAAGTGCATGAACTCCTCAATCCGCCTCTACTTGGAAACTGCAGGTACATATTTCTCCTTAAATGCCTTAACGAAATTACCCCACGAGCGAGGTGTCTGATCAGTTTCCCACAGTGCCTCCACAGTGTGCCACCAATGTTCAGCATCCCTGTGCAACAGAACACAGCAAACTCCACATTCTCTTCATCAGTATAATCAAGTGGCCTGAAAATCTTCTTGACCTCGGACAGCCAAGCCTCTGCTTTCTCATCATCAGCTTCCCCGTGGAATTTAGACAGGCGAAAGTCAAGGAACTCCCTCATTCTGCTATGCCTCCCATGGTTGCCATCATTCCTGTTGTTGTTGTTGTTGTTGTTGTTGACCTCACGTGCATCTTGGCGCTCCATCACTCATGATACGCGATCCATGGCATTTGCCATCATGTTAAACATAGCTATACCGGGATTAGTTTGATAGGCATCTCCGGTCTCTTGGGGTTCACCGCTCCTATTAGTAGTACGGGTACTAGGGCCAGCCATCTATAGGCACAGATTACGATGCACAATTTATTTGAAATACAATAAACAAGAATTTAATGCAACATAATTCTAGAAACAATTAAGACATGTTAATCACTTAAGCACATAAAACATAGAAGGCACATTTAACATTATCACACAATAACATATAAACAAATCATCCTAATTATCTTAGGGCTCTACCCATAGTCCGAGAGGTAAACCCAGCTTAAGCAATCTAAGCTCTGATACCATTCTTATATAAACTGTCACGCCCCAACCCGGCCTATAAAGGTTAGACTAGGGTGTGATCTAAACATTCAAGTCACGTCTCGTACTTAACTATTCATGAAGATTTAACACTTAATGTTTTGGCCTAAACTCTAAAATTTTCTAGAAAATCGGCAGCATAACGACTGTAATTGGGCTATTTGGTTTGACCTAATTCTCTAAATGCCTCAAATTTATCATCTCAATTTCATTTCCAACTAGGATTACTATTTACCATCAATTGAAATGCCTACTGGTTATCTCGATGTCTCATCTGATTAGTAACCTAGCGTGATACTATGTCTCGTTTGTTTGTTTATCCTAGTTACAAAAGTACTTGTTGATCTTAGCTTAATAACGTGTACCTGCTTAAGATTTGGTTGGTTCATTTTACTTAGCCTTTACCTAATACTTCATAATCCTATTATAGATACTAGCAATAATAATAGCTAAATGATCATAGTAGTGTCTAGTGTCTGTCTAGTTAATATCAGTACAAACCAAAATTAGACCCCAAATTACAACGAGGGTCTTTTACAATACAAACATTGAGCAACATAAAAGAAATAGTTTTCAAGTAGCATAGTTCACAAATAGCCATATTCACACAAAGCACATAGGACAGGCAGTCACTCCAAGGAATCATCGTTAGGCACATCGTCCCCAGGTACATGTTCTTGATCTTCTTCACCTGAGATGATAAAAGAGGGTGAGTCCTTATGAACTCAGCGAAGGGGAACGAGAAATAGGTTTTGAAACTCATTTTTCGGTTCAACTTATGAAAATCCTTTTTGCAAGCATGAATATAACACAATTAAGTACATAACAATAATATAAAGTAAAGGAACACAATTACCAGTCTTTTCTCCCTGAGGTTCTCTAGGAGCCAAGCGAGAGTACTTATACATATAGGAAAAGGATACGGTGAGCTTTTGCTCTCAGTTGTTGCGGCTGACTTCAAATCATCCCCTTAACACGCCAAGTGGGTGTACTCTGGATGTACCCCGAAATCCTACGACCCAACTCTTCGAGGAAGTCTAGCCCCCAAGCGAGAGAGGGAATGGGACCATGGTAGTTACGGTTGCACCGGCAAGCCCGATGCCGCCCGGTGTGCTTGAACGCTACCATGCCAGAATGAAAGGTTGCAACCTTGTATGCAATGCACATTTATGACATTTAATATAACACATTAGGAGAACAAAAAAGTAGGTTGCCTCCGGATAGTCATAAGATTGTATATTGACAAGTAAACAAGCGAGACACGAACAGACAAGTAATTTCACTTGAAAAGCATATGGAGTTATATGAACATTAAACGGGCAGCCATGTAATGCACGTAATTCAATTCATATAACTCATTTCAACGTCCACGTAATCAAGTAATAAGGTTATTCAACATGCAACAATAATCTACGTGGTTCGGATGCAAGAAAGGCCTATTTGTCAACATGCAACAAATCAAAATCACATTTAGGGCTATAAGGGCAACTACGGGCAGCCTACTAAGCATATAATTACACCCAATATTCAAAGGATCAACACTTAGCATGTTTACCTAGTTGCTAGGGTTTCTATTTTGTGCTTACCCGTGCGATTAAGCCCCAAGTCCACTCAAATCAATCTCAAGCCAAGCATCAATTAATCCAAACATCCCCAAGTACTCAAAACAGTCCACATAACATCCCAATGCCACAATCCAAAGCAATTAATACCACAAGAGAAGTTACAACAAATTTTCTAACCATATAACTAAATGAAACCCTCACTGCAATAGGCTGTTTTCTCACAATCATTAAGACAAGCAAAAAATCTCCAATTCCAGTGTATAAGATTTCAAATTAAATCTTAAGAAGTGAACTAAAATTATAAACAAACCTTGCATCATTTGGAGTTCGAGATCAATAGTTATGGACAAAACAGTGGGATTGCACAAAACTGTCCAGATTTGCACACATTTTAATAATTGTCGTTTTTGAGATCCTTAGGGTCAGATTTAGCCTTAGTCCATTTCTGACAAAAATGTCCAGAACGGAAAAACCTAGCATAACACCAAATTTCATGAATTTTGGACATCATTTACTAAGTCAAAACTGGTTCGTTCCACATGGTCAGTGCATCTGCCAAAGCCTGCTTCATTTTTCCAGACTTCTAGATTTGGACACATTTTAATGATTTGCCATTTTGAGGACCTTAGAGTCAAACTTAGCTTTGGCCTATTTCTGTGAAAAATGTTCAAAACTGGCAAAAATAGTCACCTACCAATTTTAATGGATTTTCAACATCATTTGCCTAGCCAAACTCACCTCACAACAACAAGTCAGAGAGCTGTCAACAAACTCGATTTCATCTATCATCATCTTCAAGCCAAAATCTTGCCATGCATGGTTGTAAAAGCTTATGAACACACAAATAACTCAAGTACAGAAGCAAAGACATACATTTAAGAGCATGCATGTGGATTTTTGAAGGATTTTCAAAAGGTTTTAGCCCTCACCTTAGCAAATCAACAAGAAGATGCACAAAACTTGATGAAGCACAATTTTCTTCTTCTTCCTTGCTTAGCCAAGACACCACCCGATTTCTCTCTATTTTTCCTAGCTTAGTGGCCAAGTTCTTAGTACATGCATGTGGTTAAAACAAGAAGAAAAGAAATGGAAGCTAGTAAACTCACCTAGGCCGAAATGGTGACTCAAAGAGCATGCATGTGTGATTCTTGCATCTTAGCTAGCTTGATCGAGTTTCTTTGCTTGTTGTTTGTCTTGATGCACCATGGATTGATGAAGATGAGCAAAGGCAAGATAAAACTCAGCCAAGGCCGAGAGAGAGAGAGAAGAATGAGAGGGAGAGAGAGAAATGTGAGAAGAATGAGAGGAATTGACAAAGAATGAAGGCTTTTGCAATTCTTGATGCAAGTGGTCGGCCTTGAGCTTTGTAATTCAGCTTTTTTTTGTCTTCAAGAAGTATTTTGAAATTCCTAGCATGGGCAAGGAGTGTTTGGTTGAGAATGGTGGGGTTTTGAGGAGATTTTTGAGCAATTTTTTTATGCATTTTTGTCATAGAATGTCATAGTTTGTCTGGGAATTAAGTTGAATTGAACAAGCAAGCACAAAGCCCTTGTAGTGGTCGGCCAAGGCAATAAAAAATCTGATTTTTTGTCATCTTATGTGCATTATTTAATTGTGTGTTGAAAGTGCAAAAAGAATAAGGAATAAATAATAAGGAATGTCTAGCTTTTTGTGAGATTTTGTCTTCTAGTGGGTTGAATTAGTAATTTAATAATAGTTAATGGATTTTGTAGGATTGATTAATGGCCTAGTGCTTCGTGTAAGATGCTTTCTTGATTAGCGTGAGGGCACGCTTTCCTAGGTCTAAGGCACGCTTTTTTAGGTCTAAGTCACGCACTACGAGGTAGGACATGAACTACAAGACGAATGCACATTTTTCTAGTAAATGTACGCAACCCTAAATGAATGCACGTAATTCAATGCATGGCACACAAAATGAACACAATTCTTAAACCTAGGTCAAGGCACGCAAATCTAGATTAGAACACACGAAATGAGGTATCGCACGTAAATCGAGGTCAGGCCTCACAACCTTGGGCAAGGCAACTTCATTTCACGTAGAGGCTTGGCCCGAACACCTAGGGCGTCGGGCTTGGGACCATGTCTCTGTCGCTCCGGTGCCCATAACTTTTTGATCCGTAAGGATTTATGCGGCGCACATCATACCGTTGGAAAGCTCTCCGAGAGCTCTACGAAGGGGGCAACAGGCCCGCTTGGCTGCGGCTCTTTTCGAAGCTAAAAATCTAATGTTTTCATCAGTTTAGGGACACTTTTCTTCTTTTGCGCTATTTTTCCTTCCCGGTTCGTACGCCGTAAGCCTAGAAAAGGACGACAACCTAATCCATCACATTTCTATTATCGAATCCCACAGCACCTTGGGCAAGACAACTTCGCTTCACGTCAAGGCTGGGCCCGCAAACCGAGGGCGTGGGACATAGGACCAAGTCTCCGTCGCTCATTTGCCCTCAACTTTTGATCAGTAAGGAGTTACGCGGCTCACAGCTTACCGTTGGAAAGCTCTCTGAGAGCTCTACGACGAGGGCAGCAAGCTTGCTCGGTTGCTCTTATTTTTGTGGCCCAAAATCGAACATTTTCATCAGTTTCAGAACAATGTTATGCTTTTGCGCTGTTTTTTCGTCCTGGATAGTACGTCGTGAGCCGCGAAAAGGACGACAACCTAATCCATCATATTTCTATTATCGAATACCACGGTACCTTGGGGAAGACAACTTCGCTTCACGTAGAGGCTAGGACAGCAAACTGAGGGCGTGGGGCTTTGGACCAAGTCCCCGTCGCTCCTTCGCCCAAAACTTTTGATCCGTAAGGATTTATGCGGCGCACAGCATACCATAGGAAAGGTCTCCGAGAGCTCTACGATGGGGGCAGCAAGCCTGTTTGGCTGCGCCTATTTTTGGAGCCCAAAATCGAACGTTTTCATCAGTTTCGTGACACTTTTCTTCTTTTGCGCTGTTTTTCCGTCCTGGATCGTACGTCGTGAGCCGCGAAAAGGACGACAACCTAATCTATCACATTTCTATTGTCGAATCCCACGATACCTTGGGCAAGACAACTTCGCTTCACGTAGAGGCTGAGCCCGCAAACCGAGGGCGTGGGGCTTGGGACCAGGTCTCCGTCGCTCCAGTGCCCATAACTTTTGATAAGTAAGGAGTTACGTGGCGCACAGCATACCGTTGAAAAGCTCTCCGAGAGCTCTACGATGGGGGCAGCAATCCTGTTATGCTGTGCCTGTTTCTGGAGCCCAAAATCGAACGTTTTCATCAGTTTTGGGATACTTTTCTTCTTTTGGGCAGTTTTTTCGTCCGGATCATACGTGGTTATCCGCGAAAAGGACGACAACCTAATCCATCACATTTCTATTATCAAATCCCATGGCACCTTTGGCAAGACAACTTCGCTTCACGTAGAGGCTGGGCCCGCAAACCGAAGGCGTAGGACTTGGGACCAGGTCTCCATCGCTCCAGTGCCCATAACTTTTGATCCGTAAGGAGTTTCGCGGCGCACAGCATACCGTTGGAAAGCTCTCCGAGAGCTCTAAAACGGGGGCAGTGAACCTGCTCGGCTGCGCTAGTTTTCGGATCCCAAAATTGAATGTTTTCATCAGTTTTTGGACGCTTTTCTTCTTTTGCATTGTTTTTTCGTCCCTGATCGTTCGTCGTGAGCCGCGAAAAGAAGGACAACATAATCCATCACATTTCTATTATCAAATCCCACGGCACCTTGGGAAAGAAAACTTTGCTTCACGTAGAGGCTGGGCCCGCAAACCGAGGCCATCGGGGCTTGGAACCATATCTCCGTCGCTCTGGTGCCCATAACTTTTGATCCGTAAGGACTTACGCGGCGCACAGCATACCGTTAGAAAGCTCTTTGAGAGCTCTCCGACGAGGGTTGCAAGCCTGCTTGCTTGCTCATGTTTTCAAAGCCCAAAATCGAACATTTTCATCACTTTTGGGACACTTTTCTTCTTTTACGCTGTTTTTTCTTCCCAGATCGTACGTCGTGAGCCTAGAAAAGGACGACAACCTAATCCATCACAATTCAATTATCGAATCCCACGACACCTTGGGCAAGACAACTTCGCTTCACGTAGAGGCTTTGCCCGCAAACCGAGGGCGTGGTGCTTGGGACCAGGTCTCCGTCGCTCCAGTGCCCAACACTTTTGATCCGTAAGGATTGACGCGGCGCACAGCATACCATTGGAAAGCTCTCTGAGAGCTCTACGACGAGGGTAGTAAGCCTGCACTGCTGCGCCTATTTTTGGAGCCCAAAATCGAACGTTTTCATCAGTTTCAGGATACTTTTCTTATTTTGCGCTGTGTTTTCATCCCAGATCGTACGTTGTGAACCGCAACAAGGACGACAACCTAATCCATCACATTTCTATTATTGAAGCTCACGGCATCTTGGGAAAGACAATTTCACCTCACTTAGAGGTGGGTCCCACAAATCGAGGGCGTGGGGCTTGGGACCAGGTCTCCGTCGCTCTGGTGCACATAACTTTTGATCCGTAAGAAGTTACGCGGCGCACAGCATACTGTTGGAAAGCTCTCCGAGAGTTCTACGATGGGGGCAGCAAGCTTGCATTGCTGCACCTGATTTCGGAGTCCAAAATCAGACGTTTTCATCAGTTTCGGGATACTTTTCTTCTTTTGCGTTGTTTTTCCGTCTCGGATCGTACGTTGTGAGCCGCGAAAAGGACTACAACCTAATCCATCACATTTCTATTATCGAATCCCATGGCACCTTGGGCAAGGCAACTTCGTTTCACGTAGAGGATGGGCCCGCAAACCAAGGGCATCATGCTTGGGACCATGTCTCCATCGTTCTGATGCCCATAACTTTTGATCTGTAAGGAGTTACGCAACGCACAGCATATCGTTGGAAAGCTCTTTGAGAGCTCTACGACGAGGGTTGCAAGCCTGCTTGCTTGCTCATGTTTTCAGAGCCCAAAATCGAACATTTTCATCACTTTTGGGACACTTTTCTTCTTTTACGCTGTTTTTTCTTCCCAGATCGTACGTCGTGAGCTTAGAAAAGGACGACAACCTAATCTATCACATTTCAATTATCGAATCCCACGACACCTTGGGCAAGACAACTTCGCTTCACGTAGAGGCTTTGCCCGCAAACCGAGGGCGTGGTGCTTGGGACCAGGTGTCTGTCGCTCCGATGCCCAAAACTTTTGATCCGTAAGGATTGACGCGGCGCACAGCATACCATAGGAAAGCTCTGTGAGAGCTCTACAACGGGGGCAGTAAGCCTGCACTGCTACTCCTATTTTTGGAGCCCAAAATCGAACATTTTCACCAGTTTCAGGATACTTTTCTTATTTTGCGATTTGTTTTCGTCCCAGATCGTACGTTGTGAACCGCAACAAGGACGACAACCTAATCTATCACATTTCTATTATCGAATCTCATGGCATCTTGGGAAAGACAATTTCACCTCACGTAGAGGTGGGGCCCACAAATCGAGGGCGTGGGGCTTGGGACCAGGTCTCCGTCGCTCTGGTGCCCATAACTTTTGATCCGTAAGAAGTTATGCGGTGCACAGCATACTGTTGGAAAGCTCTCCGAGAGTTCTACGACGGGGGCAGCAAGCTTGCATTGCTGCGCCTGATTTCGGAGTCCAAAATCGGACGTTTTCATCAATTTCGGGATACTTTTCTACTTTTGCATTGTTTTTCCGTCTCGGATCGTACGTTGTGAGCCGCGAAAAGGACTACAACCTAATCCATCACATTTCTATTATCGAATCCCATGGCACCTTGGGCAAGGCAACTTCGTTTCACGTAGAGGCTGGGCCTGCAAACCGAGGGCATCATGCTTGGGACCATGTCTCCGTCGTTCCGATGCCCATAACTTTTGATCTGTAAGGAGTTACGCAGCGCACAGCATATCGTTGGAAAGCTCTTCGAGAGCTCTACGACGGGGGCAGTAGGCCCACTCGGCTACGGCTAATTTCGGTGCCCAAAATCAAATGTTTTCTTCTGTTTTGGGATACTTTTCTTCTTTTACGCTGTTTTTCCTTCCTGGATAGTACGTCATGAGCCTAGAAAACGATGACAACCTAATCCATCACATTTCTATTATTTAATCCCACGGCACCTAGGGCAAGACAACTTTGCTTCATATCGAGGCTGGGCCCGCAAACGAAGGGCGTGGGGCTTAGGACCAGGTCTCCGTCGCTCCTTTGGCCATAACTTTTGATCTATAAAGAGTTACGCGGCACACAACATACCGTTGGAAAGCTCTCCAAGAGCTCTACGATGAGGGCAGCAAGCATGCTCACCAACTCCTATTTTTGGAGCCCAAAATCAAATGCTTTCATCAGTTTTGGGACACTTTTCTTCTTTTGCGGTGTTTTTTCTTCCCGAATCGTACGTCATGAGCCTAGAAAAGGACGACAACCTAATCCATCACATTTTTATTATCGAATCCCAAGGCATCTTGGGCAAGACAACTTCGCTTCACCTAGAGGCTAGGCCCACAAACCGAGGGCGTGGTGCTTTGGACCAGGTCTCTGTCGCTTCGGTGCCCATATCGTTTAATTTGTAAGGATTTACACAGCGCATAGCATACCGTTGGAAAGCTCTGCGAGAGCTCGACGACGGGTGCTGGCATCCTACTAGGCTGCGCCTATTTTCGTACCCCAAAATCGAACGTTTTCATTAGTTTTGGGATACTTTTCTTCTTTTACGCTGTTTTTCTGTTGGGGATCGTACGTTGTGAGCCGCGAAAAGAATGACAACCTAATCCATCATATTTCTATTATCGAATCCCACGGCACCTTGGGCAAGACAACTTTGCTTCACGTAGAGGCTGAGCCCACAATCCGAGGGTGTGGGGTTTGGGACCACATCTTCGTCGCTTCAGTGCCCATAACTTTTGATCCGTAAGGAGTTACGTGGCGCAAAGCATATCGTTCGAAAGCTCTCCGAGAGCTCTACGACGGGGGCAGCAAGCCTGCTCTGCTGCGCCTATTTTTGGAGCCCAAAATCAAATGATTTCATCAGTTTCGAGATACTTTTTTTCTTTTGCGCTGTTTTTTCGTCATGGATCGTACGTTGTAAGCCGTGAAAAGGACAACGACCAAATCCATCACATTTCTATTATCGAACCCCACGGCACCTTGGGAAAGACAATTTCAATTAACGTAGAGGTTGGGCGCGCAAACCGAGGGCGTGGGGCTTGGAACCACGTCTCCATGGCTCCGGTGCCCATAACTTTTGATCCATTAGGAGTTATGCGGCGTACAGCATACCATTTGAAAACTCTCCAAGTGCACTACGAAGGGGGCAACAAGCCTGCTCGGCTGCGCCTATTTTCAAAGCCAAATATCTAACGTTTTCATCAGTTTCGTGACATTTTTCTTCTTTTGTGCTATTTTTTCGTCTCGGATTGTACGTCGTGAGCCGCGAAAAGGGCGACAACCTAATCCATCATATTTCTATTATCGAATCCTACGGCACCTTGGGCAAGACAACTTCACTTCGAGTAGAGGGCGTGGGGCTTGGAACTAGGTCTCCGTCGCTTCGATGCCCATAACTTTCGATCCGTAAGGAGTTACGCGGCCCACAGCATACCGTTGAAAAGCTCTCTGAGAGCTCTATGACGGGAGCAGCAAGTCTGCTATGCTGCGCCTGTTTTTGGAGCCCAAAATTGATCCATCACATTTCTATTATCGAATCCCACGGCACCTTGGGGAGGACAACTTCGCTTCACATAGAGGCGGGGCCCGCAAACGGAGGGCGTGGGGCTTGGGACCAAGTCTCCGTCGCTCTGGTGCCCATAACTTTTGATCTGTAAGGAGTTACACGGCGCACAGCATACCGTTGGAAAGCTCTCCGAGAGCTCTACGACGGGGGTAGTAAGGCTGCTCGGTTACGCCTAATTTTGGAGACCAAAATTGAATGTTTTCATCAGTTTTGGGGTACTTTTCTTCTTTTGGGTTGTTTTTTCGTCCCGGATCGTACGTCGTGAGCCGCAAAAAGGACGACAACCTAATCTATCACATTTCTATTATCGAATCCCATGGAACCTTGGGTGAGGCAACTTCGTTTCACGTAGAGGCTGGGCCCGCAAACTGAGGGCGTCGGGCTTGGGACCATGTCTCCGTCGCTCCGATGCCCATAAATTTTGATCCGTAAGGAGTTACGCGGCGTACAGCATACCGTTGGAAAGTTCTCTGAGAGCTCTACGACGGGGGCAGCAGGTCCACTCGGCTGCGGCTATTTTCGGAGCCCAAAATCCAACATTTTCATCAGTTTTGGGACACTTTTCCTCTTTTGCTCTGTTTTTCCTTCCTGGATCGTACGTCATGAGCTTGGAAAACGATGACAACCTAATCGATCACATTTCTATTATCGAATCCCACACACCTTGGGCAGGACAAATTCGCTTCACGTCTAGGCTGGGCCCACAAACTAAGGGCGTGGGGCTTAGGACTAGGTCTCCGTCACTCCTTTGTCCATAACTTTTGATCCGTAAGGAGTTACACGGCGCACAACATGCAGTTGGAAAGCTCTCAGAGAGCTCTACAATAGGGGTAGCAAGCCTGCTGAGCTGCATCATTTTTTGGAGCCCAAAATTGAATGTTTTCATCAGTTTCATGACACTTTTCTTATTTTATGTTGTTTTTCCATCCTGTATCGTACGTCGTGAGCCGTGAAAAGGACAACAACCTAATCCATCACATTTCTATTATCGAATCCCACAGCACCTTGGGCAAGACAACTTCGCTTCATGTAGAGGCTGAGCCCGCAAGTTGAGGGCATGGGCTTAGGACAAGGTCTCCGTCGCTCATTTGCCCATAACTTTTGATCCGTAGGGATTTACGCAACACACAGCATACCGTTGGAAAGCTCTCCGAGAGCTCCACGATGGGGGCAGCAAGCCTGCTCGGGTGTGCCTATTTTTGGAGCCCAAAATTGAACGTTTTCATCAGTTTCGTGACACTTTTCTTCTTTTGCGCTGTTTTTCCATCCCGGATCATACGTCGTAAACCGCGAAAAGGACGACAACCTAATCCATCATATTTCTATTATCGAATCCCACGGCAACTTGGGCAAGACAACTTCGCTTCACGTAGAGCCTGAGCCTACAAACTGAGGGCGTGGGGCTTGGGACCAGGTCTCCGTCGCTCTGGTGCCCATAACTTTTGATCCGTAAGGAGTTACGCGTCGCACAGCAGACCGTTGGAAAGCTCTCCGAGAGCTCTACTACGGGGGCAGTAAGTCTGCTCTGCTGCGCCTATTTTTGGAGACCAAAATCGAACATTTTCATCAGTTTCAAGATACTTTTCTTCTTTTGCGCTGTTTTTTCATCCCGAATGGTACGTTGTGAGCCGTGAAAAGGACGACAACCAAATCCATCACATTTCTATTATTGAATCCCACGGAACCTTGGGCAAGACAACTTCGCTTCACGTAGAGGTTGGGCCCGTAAACTGAGGGCGTGGGGCTTCGGACAAAGTCTCCGTCACTCCAGTGCCCATAAGTTTTGATCCGTAAGAAGTTACGTGGCGCAGAGCATACCGTTGAAAAGCTCTCTAAGAGCTCTACAACGGGGGCAGCAAACTTGCTTTGCTGCGCTAGTTTTTGGATGACAAAACTGAACATTTTTATCAATTTTGGGACACTTTTCTTCTTTTGCGTTGTTTTTCCATCCTGGATCGTACGTCGTGAGCCACGAAAAGAACGACAACCTAATCCTTCACATTTCTATTATCGAGTCCCACGGCACCTTAGGCAAGACAACTTCGCTTCACGTAAAGGCTGGGCTTGCAAACCGAGGGCGTCGGGCTTGGGATCATGTCTCCGTCGCTCCGGTGCCCATAACTTTTGA
Source organism: Ehretia macrophylla (assembly GCA_037974665.1). Lineage (NCBI taxonomy): Eukaryota > Viridiplantae > Streptophyta > Magnoliopsida > Boraginales > Ehretiaceae > Ehretia > Ehretia macrophylla. The sequence continues at coordinate 25,298,664 of CM075766.1, forward strand.
TCCGTAAGGAGTTAGGCGGCGCACAGCATACCGTTGGAAAGATCTATGAGAACTCTATGATGAGGGAAGCAAGCCTGCGCACCTGCTCCTATTTTCGGAGCCCAAAATTGAACGTTTTCATCAATTTTGGGACACTTTTCTTCTTTTGCGTTGTTTTTCCATTCTGGATCGTACGTCGTGAGCCGCGAAAAGAACGACAACCTAATCCTTCACATTTCTATTATCGAGTCCCACGGCACCTTGGGCAAGACAACTTCGCTTCACGTAAAGGCTGGGCTTGCAAACCGAGGGCGTCGGGCTTGGGATCATGTCTCCGTCGCTCCGGTGCCCATAACTTTTGATCCGTAAGGAGTTAGGCGGCGCACAGCATACCGTTGGAAAGATCTCTGAGAACTCTATGATGAGGGAAGCAAGCCTGCGCACCTGCTCCTATTTTCGGAGCCCAAAATTGAACGTTTTCATCAATTTTGGGACACTTTTCTTCTTTTGCGTTGTTTTTCCATCCTGGATCGTACGTCGTGAGCCGCGAAAAGAACGACAACCTAATCCTTCACATTTCTATTATCGAGTCCCACGGCACCTTGGGCAAGACAACTTCGCTTCACGTAAAGGCTGGGCTTGCAAACCGAGGGCGTCGGGCTTGGGATCATGTCTCCGTCGCTCCGGTGCCCATAACTTTTGATCCGTAAGGAGTTAGGCGGCGCACAGCATACCGTTGGAAAGATCTCTGAGAACTCTATGACGAGGGCAGCAAGCCTGCACACCTGCTCCTATTTTCGGAGCCCAAAATTGAACGTTTTCATCAATTTTGGGACACTTTTCTTCTTTTGCGCTATTTTTTCTTCCCCAATTGTACGTCGTGAGCCTAGAAAAGGACGACAACCTAATACATCACATTTCTATTATCGAATCACACGACACCTTGGGCAAGACAACTTCACTTCACGTAGAGGTTGGGCCCGCAAACCGAGGACGTGGTGCTCGGGACTAGGTCTCTGTCGCTCCGGTGCCTATAACTTTTGATCAGTAAGGATTTACATGGTGCATAGCACACCGTTGGAAAGCTCTCCGAGAGCTCTACTATGGGGGCAGCAAACTTGCTTTGCTGCGCCAATTTTTGGAGCCCAAATTCTTATGTTTTCATTAGTTTCGGGATACTTTTCTTATTTTGTACTGTTTTTTCGTCTCGGATCGTACGTTGTGAACAGCAAAAAGGACGACAAATAGATCCATCCCATTTCTATTATCGAATCCCACGATACCTTGGGCAAGACAACTTTGCTTCACGTAGAGGCGGGGCCCGCAAATGGAGGGCGTGGGGCTTGGGACCAGGTCTCCGTCGGTCTGGTGCCCATAACTTTTGATCCATAAGGAGTTATGCGGTGCACAGCATACCGTTGGAAAGCTCTCCGAGAGCTCTACGACGGGGGCAGCAAGCTTGCTAGGCTACGCCTAATTTTGGAGACCAAAATCGAACGTTTTCATCAGTTTCGGGATACTTTTCTTCTTTTGCGTTTTCTTTCGGTCCCGGATCGTACGTCGTGAGCTGCGAACTGGACGACAACCTAATCCATCACATTTCTATTATCGAATCCCATGGCACCTTGGGCGAGGCAACTTCGTTTCACGTAGAGGCTGGGCCCACAAACCGAGGGCGTCGGGCTTGAGACCATGTCTCCGTCATTTTGATGCCCATAACTTTTGATCCGTAAGGAGTTACACGGCGCATAACATACCATTGGAAAGCTCTCTAAGAGCTCTATAATAGGGGCAGCAAGTCCGCTCAGCTACGGCTGTTTTCAAAGCTCAAAATCAAACGTTTTCATCAGTTTTGGGACACTTTTTCTCTTTTGCTCTATTTTTCATTCCCAGATCGTACGTCATGAGCATAGAAAACGACGACAACCTAATCCATCACATTTCTATTATCGAATCCCACGACACCTTGGGCAAGAAAACTTAGCTTCACGTCAAGGCTGAGCCCGCAAACCAAGGGCGTAGGGCTTAGGACCAGGTCTCCGTCGCTCTTTTGCCCATAACTTTTGATCCATAAGGAGTTACGCGGCGCAAAACATACAGTTGGATAGCCCTCCGAGAGCTCTACGACTGGGGCAGCAAGCCTGCTAAGCTGCTCCATTTTTTGGAGTCCAAAATCGAATGTTTTCATCAGTTTTAGGATACTTTTCCAATTTTCGTTGTTTTTCCGTCCTGTCTCGTACGTCGTGAGCCGCGAAAAGGATGACAACCTAATCCATGACATTTCTATTATCGAATCCCACAGCACCTTGGGCAAGACAACTTCGCTTCACGTAGAGGCTGAGACCGCAAGCCGAGGGCGTGGGGCTTGGGACCAAGTCTCCGTCACTCCTTTGCCCATAACTTTTGATCCGTAATGATTTACGCGGCGCACAGCATAGCGTTGGTAAGTTCTCCGAGAGCTCTATGACGGGGGTAGCAAGCTTGCTCGGCTGTGCCTATTTTCGGAGCCCAAAATCGAACGTTTTCATAGTTTCGTGACATTTTTCTTCTTTTGCACTGTTTTTCCGTCCCGGATCGTATGTCGTGAACTGCGAAAAGGACGACAACCTAATCTATCACATTTCTATTATCGAATCCCACGGCACCTTGGGCAAGACAACTTCGCTTGATGTAGAGACTGAGCCCGCAAACTGAGGGCATGGGGCTTGGGACCAGTTCTCCGTCGCTCTGGTACCCATAACTTTTGATCCGTAAAGAGTTACGCAGCGCACAGCATACCGTTGGAAAGCTCTCCTAGAGCACTACTACGGGGGTAGCAAGTCTGCTCTGCTATGCCTATTTTTGGAGACCAAAATAGAATATTTTCATCAGTTTCAGGATATTTTTCTTCCTTTGCGCTATTTTTTCATCCTGGATCGTACGTTGTGAGCCGTGAAAAGGACGACAACCAAATCCATCACATTTCTATTATCGAATCCCAGAGTACCTTAGGCAAGACAACTTCGCTTCACATAGAGGCTGAGCCTGCAAACTGAGGGCGAGGGGCTTGGGACCAGGTCTCCGTCGCTCCGGTGCGCATAACTTTTGATCCGTAAGGAGTTACGCGGCGCACAGCATACCGTTGGAAAGCTCTCCGAGAGCTCTACAATGAGCACAGCAAACCTGCTTCGCTGCGTTAGTTTTTGGTTGACAAAATTGAACATTTTCAACAGTTTTGGGACACGTTTCTACCTTTACGTTGTTTTTCCATCCTGGATCATACGTCGTGAGCCGCGAAAAGAACGACGACCTAATCCATCACATTTTTATTAACGAATCTCACGGCGCCTTGGGCAAGACAACTTCACTTCACGTAGAGGCTGGTCCCGCAAACCGAGGGCGTCGGGCTTGGTACCATGTCTCCTTCGCTCCGGTGCCCATAACTTTTGATCCGTCAGGAGTTACGCGGCGCACATCATACCGTTGGAAAGCTCTCTGAGAGCTCTATGACGAGGGCAACAAGCTTGCTCGCCTGTTACTATTTTCAGAGCCCAAAATCGAACGTTTTCATCAGTTTTGGTATACTTTTCTTCTTTTGCGCTGTTTTTTCTTCCCGGATCGTACGTCGTGAGCCTAGAAAAGGACGACAACCTAATACATCACATTTCTATTATCGAATCCCATGACACCTTGGGCAAGACAACTTCGCTTCGCGTAGAGGCTGGGCCCACAAACCGAGGGCGTGGTGCTTGGGACCAGGTCTCCGTCGCTCCGGTGCCCATAACTTTTGATCCGTAAGGATTTACGCGGCTCACAGCATACCGTTGGAAAGCTCTCCGAGAGCTCTACGATGAGGGCAGCAAGACTGGTTTGCTGCACCTATTTTTGGAGCCCAAATTCGAATGTTTTCATCAGCTTCGGGATACTTTTCTTATTTTGCGCTATTTTTTTATCCCGGATCGTACGTTGTGAACCGTAAAAAGGACGATAAACTAATCCATCACATTTCTATTATCGAATCCCACGGCACCTTGTACAAGACAACTTCGCTTCACGTAGAGGCGGGGCCCACAAACGGAGGGCGTGGGGCTTAGGACCAGGTCTTCGTCGCTCTGGTGCCCATAACTTTTGATCTGTAAATAGTTACGCGGCGCACAGCATACCGTTGGAAAACTCTTCGAGAGCTCTATGACCGGGGCAACAAGCTCGCTCGGCTGTGCTTGATTTCGGACACCAAAATCGAACGTTTTCATTAGTTTCTGGATACTTTTCTTCTTTTGCATTGTTTTTTCGTCCCGGATCGTACGTCGTGACCCACGAAAAGGACAACAACCTAATCCATCACATTTCTATTATCGAATCCCATGGCACATTGGGCAAGGAAACTTCATTTCACGTAGAGGCTGGGCCAGTAAACCGAGGGCGTCAGGCTTGGGACCATGTCTCTGACGCTCTGGTGTCCATAACTTTTGATCCGTAAGGAGTTACGCGGCGCACAACATACCGTTGGAAAGCTCTCCGAGAGCTCTATGACGGGGGCAGTAGGCCCGCTCGGCTGCGACTGTTGTCAGAGCCCAAAATCAAACGTTTTCATTAGTTTTGGGACACTTTTCCTCTTTTGCGCTGTTTTTCCTTTCCGGATCGTACGTCGTGATCCTAGAAAACAATGACAACCTAATCCATCACATTTCTATTATCGAATCCCACGACACCTTGGGCAAGACAACTTCGCTTCACGTCGAGGCTGGGCCCGCAAACCAAGGGCGTGGGGCTTAGGACCAAGTCTCTATCGCTCATTTGCACATAACTTTTGATCCGTAAAGAGTTACATAGCGCACAACATACCGTTGGAAGCCTCTCTGAGACTTCTACGACCGGGGTAGCAAGCCTGCTCAGTTTCTCCTTTTTTTGGAGCCCAAAATCAAACATTTTCATCAGTTTCAGGGCACTTTTCTACTTTTACGCTTTTTTTCCATCCCCTATCGTACGTCGTGAGCCGTGAAAAGGACGACAACCTAATTCATCACATTTCGATTATCGAATCTCACAGCACCTTAGGCAAGACAACTTCGCCTCACGTAGAGGCTGAGACCATAAGCCGAGGGTGTGGGGCTTGGGACCAGGTCTCCGTCGCTCCTTTGCCCATAACTTTTGATCCGTAAGGATTTACGCGGCGCACAGCATACCGTTGGAAAGCTCTCCGAGAGCTCTACGACGGGGACAGCGAAATTACTTGGCTGCGCCTAATTTCAGAGCCTAAATCGGACATTTTCATCAGTTTCGTGACACTTTTCTGCTTTTGCGCTATTTTTTCGTCTCGGATCGTACATCGTGAACAGTGAAAAGGACGACAACCTAATCCGTCACATTTCTATTATTGAATCCCACGGCACCTTAGGCAAGACAACTTCGCTTCACGTAGAGACTGGGCCTGCAAATCGAGGGCGTGGGGCTTGGGACCAGGTTTTCGTCGCTCCGGTGCCCATAACTTTTGATTCGTAAGGAGTTACGCGGTGCACAATATACCATTGGAAAGCTCTTCGAGAGTTCTACTACGGGGGCAGCAAGTGTGCTCTGCTGTGCCTGTTTTTGGAGACCAAAATTGAACGTTTTCATCAGTTTCAGGATACTTTTCTTCTTTTGCGCTATTTTTTCATCCCGGATCGTACGTTGTGAGCCGTGAAAAGGACGACAACCAAATCCATCACATTTCTATTATCGAATCCCACCGCACCTTGGCCAAGACAACTTCACTTCACGTAGAGGCTGGGCCCTCAAATCGAGGACGTGGGGCTTTGGACCAGGTCTCCGTCGCTCTGGTGCCCATAATTTTTTATCTGTAAGGAGTTACGTGGCACACAGCATACCATTGGAAAGCTCTCTGAGAGCTCTACAACGGGAGCGGCAAGCCTGCTCGGCTGCTGTCACGCCCCCAACCCGACCTATAGAGGTTAGATTAGGGTGTGATCTAATCATTCACGTTCTTTTATGACTATAACTGATTATCGAAGATTAAGCTTATCCGTTAGACTAGAACTCCAAAAAATTATCCGAAAAACTGACAGCATGATGGCTGTAATTGGCTTCTTAGTTTGACCTGATTTTCTGAATGCCTCGAAATAATCAATCTCAAATTTGATTCCAACTAAGGTTACTATTTACCGCCAATAGATATGTCTACTATTTATCTCAAGTCTCGTTTGATTAAGTCCTAGCATGGCAACTATGTCTCCTTTATGTGTCGATTCCTGTTACACAAGTACCTGTTGATCTTAACTTACAAATGAGTACCTACTTAAGATTGGATGGATTCATTTTACTTAGCGCTTTGCCTAATACTTCATAAGCCTGTAGTAGTTACTAATCAAAGTAGGAAAATGATCAAATAGGGTGTCTGTGTCACGCCTCAACCAGACCTATAAAGGTTAGACTAGGGTGTGATCTAAACATTCACGTTCTTTTGTGACTATAACTGATTAACGAATATTAAGCTTATCCGTTAAACTAGAACTCCAAAAATTATTCAAAAAACCGGCATCATAACGGCTGTAATTGGCTCTTTAGTTTGACCTAATTTTATAAACGCCTCAAAACTTTCAATCTCAAATTCAATTCCAACTAAGATTACTATTTATCACCAATTGATATGTCCACTATTTATCTCAAGTCTCGTTTGATTAACACCTAGCATAGCCATTATGTCTCGTTTATGTGTCAATTCTTGTTACACAAGTACTTGTTGGTCCTAGCTTACACAAGAGTACCTGCTTAAGATTGGATAGATTCATTGTACTTAGCCCTTTGCCTAATACTTCGTAAGCCTGTAATACTTACTAATCAAAGTAGCAAAACGAGCAAATAGGGTGTCTGTCTAGTTAATATCGACACAAATCAAAATTAGACCCTAAATTACAACGGGGGTCATTTACAATAACGACAACAAGCAACATAAGGAATAGTCTTCAAAACAACATATCGTTCACAAAATAGCCACAGTCAAGTAAGGCACGTAGGGCAGGCAATCACTCCAAGGAGTCATCGATAGGCACGTTATCCTCAAGTACTTGTTCCTGATCTTCTTCACCTGATATGATAAAAGAGGGTGAGACCTTATGAACTCAGTGAGGGGGAACAAGAAATACATTTTGAAACTCTTTTTCTAGTTCAACTTATGAAAAACTCTTTTTTGAAAGCATGACATATAACACAAGTAAGTTCATAATGAAATATAAAAGTTAAAGAACACAATTACCCATCTTTCCTCCCCGAGGTCCTCTGGGAACCAAGCGAGAGTACTTATACACATAGTGAAAAAGATACGGTGAGTTTTTGCTCTCAATTCATTTCCAATATAAGTTGTTACGGTCGACTTCAAATCATCCACTTATCATGCCAAATGGGTGTACTCCGGATGTACCCTGAAATCTTACAACCCAACTCCTAGAGGAAGTCTAGCCCCCAAGCGAGAGAGGGAATTGGACAATGGTAGTCACGATTGTACCGGCAAGCCCGATGTTTCCCGATGTGCGTGAAACGCTACCACGCCAGAATGAAAGGTTGCAATCTTGTATGCAATGCACATTTATAACATTTAACATATCACATTAGGAGGACAACGAAGTAGGTTGCCTCCGAGCAGTTATAAGATCGCACATTGACAAGGAAACACACAAGGCATGCTTTGACATGTAATTTCGCTTGTGAAATACATGGAGTTATATGAATATTAAACGGGCAGCCGTGTAACACACGTAAATCAAGTCATATAACTCATTTCGGGGTTCACGTAATCAGATAATAAGTTTATACAAGCATGCAACGACGTCTACGTGGGACCGGGTGTAAGAAAGTCTACTTATCAACATCTAATCATTGGAATCACATTTAGCAAGGCAGCCCACTAATCACATAATTAGACACAATAACTATAGGATCAACACTTAGTGAGTTTTCATAGTCAATAGGGTTTCAATTCATGCTTACACGTGCGATTAAGCCACAAGTTGTCACGTAATTAAACCTAAGCCATGCATCGATTAATTAAAACATCCTCAATCATCCAAAACAGTCCACACATTATCATCCATGTGCCACAATCCCAAGCATTCAATACCACAAGAGGAGTTACAATAATTTTCAAAGCATATCAGTTGATAAAAACCTCACCGCAATGGTCTGTTTTTCCATAATCATTTAGACAAGCAAACAATCTCCAATTCCAGTGAATAAAATTTCAAATTAAATCTTATTGAGTAAACTAAATTCAGAAACAAACCTCGAATCATTTGGAGTCCGGATTCAAGAGTTATAGCTAAAACCGTGAGACTACGCAAAACTGTCCAAATTCGTACATATTTCAATACTTACCATTTTAGAGGGTGTTAGGTTGAAATTTAGCTTTAGTCTATTTCTGACAAAAATTTCCAGAACTGAAAAATATAGCAACATACCAAATTTCATGCATTTTAGATATCATTTACTAAGTCAAAACTGGTTCGTTCTACAAGGACAGTGAACTGCCAAAAACCTGCTCCATTTTCCCAGATTTTCCAGATTTAAACACCCTTCGATGTTTTGCCATTTTGGAGACCTTAGAGTCAAAATTGTCCTTGGCCTATTTCTATGAAAAATTCTCAGAACTGATAAACCTAGTCACCTGCCAATTTTCATGGATTTTCAACATTATTTACCAGGCCAAATACACTTCGTTCTAACAAGTCAGAAATCTGCCATTTTTGCGATTTTACCTATCTTCAAGTTCTAGCTAAATATCTTGCCATGCATGGTTACAAAAGCTCATGTACACACATATACCACAAGTACAGAGGTAAAAAATAGACATATGAAGGCATGCATGTGGTTTTTGAAAGGTTCTGGAAAAAATTAACCCTCACCTTAGCCTATTGACAACAAATGATGCTCAAAACTCTTGAAGATGCACAAATGGTCTTCTCTCCTTGTTTGGCCAAGAGATATTGCTTGATTTCCTTAATTCCTAGCTGAGTTACCATGTCCTTAGTATGTGCATGTGGTTAGAACAAAAGGGAGATGAAAGAAAAGCTATCAACATACCTAGGGCCGAAATGAGTATTCTATGAGCTTGCATGCAAATCTCCTTGCTTCTTGCTTGCTTGGTCGAGCTTCCTAGAGTTCTTGAGTGTCTAGGTGAACCTTAGAATGAGAGCTTAAGCTATGGAGAGTCATGAATGCAGCCAATGCCGGGAGATTGAGAGAATGAGAGTTTGAGATAATGTTTGAAAGAGTTTGATGTTTGTGTGAGCATGTGTCGGCCTTGAGCTTCTAAATTTTAGAATTTGTGTCATCTAAAACATGCTTTGAATTGTTTTTAGCATGTAGTTTGCAATGGCCGAGAATGGTAGCATGGTGGTTAGAAAAATAATGCTTTGGTGTCATTTTTTTTTTGCATTGTGTCATAGAATGTCTAGGTTGATTTTTGAAATTGCAAGGCATGCACAAGGTCTTCACATGGTCAGCCATAGCTTGTGAAATTTCTGAATTTTTGTCTTGGTTAAGGCTTATTTTATTGTATGTGCTTGGAATATGCAAAAGAATTAAGAATAAAGAATAAGAATGTTTAGCTTTTGCTGAAATTTTATCTTCTAGTGCATTGACTTAGCATTTTAATATTAGTTAGTGAAGTTTGTAGGATTAATTAATAATCTAGTGCTTCGTGTAAGATGCTTTCTTGATTAGCGTGCGGGCACTCTTTCCTAGATTTAGGGCACGTACTACGAGGTAAAGCACGAACTACGAGACGAATGCACGTTTCCCAAACAAATGCACGCAATCCTAAATGAATGCACGTAATTCGATGCAAGGCACATAAAACGAGACACGACTCTTAAACCTAGGTCAAGGCACGTAATTCTAGGTTAGGGCACACGAAACAAGGTATCGCACGCAAATCGAGGTCGGGCCTCACATCCTCCCCTCCTTAAAAGAATTTCATCCCGAAATTCAATATTACCTTTGAAATAATGCCGGATACTGTTGCTCCATCTGGTCTCGTCTTTCCCACGTTGCTTCTTCAACTCTATGGTGATCCCACAACACTTTCACCATTGGTATCGACTTGTTGCGTAATTCCCGATCTTGCTCGTCTAGGATTCGAATAGGCTTTTCTTCATAAGACAAGTTCTCCCGAAACAGCAACGGCTCTGGCTCGAAGATATGCGATGGATTAGGGTGATACTTCCGTAGCATTGAAACATGGAAGACATCATGGATATTGGAGAGGTTTTGGGGTAGTTCCAGACAATACGCCAATTTGCCAACCTTCTCAATTATCCCAAATGGTCCTACAAACCTCGGGCTCAACTTTCTACCCTTGCCATGTTTAATCAGTCCCCTCCGAGGTGATAACTTCAAGAACACCTTGTCGCCGACCTCAAATTCCAAATTCCATCTCTGTCAGTCTGCATAACTTTTCTGCCTGCTTTGGGCGATAAGCATCCGTTTCTGGATGAGATGGACATTTTCAACAGTCTTCATAAGTTCAGGTAGAAGGGTTAGGTCGAAAGTCTTCGTCTCACCTACTTCATCCTAGTAAATTGGGGATCGACACTTACGTCCATACAATGCCTCAAATGGGGCCATCCCGATAGTGGCCTGATGGCTGTTATTATAAGCGAACTCCGCTAGGGGTAGATATTTCTTCCAACCTTTTTCGAAGTCTAGAACACACACCCTCAGCATATCTTCCAGAATCTGAATAGTTCTCTCAGATTGTCTGTCCGTCTGAGGGTGATAAGCTGTACTGAAACTCAACTTCGTTCCCAAAGCTTCTTGTAATCTCTTCCAAAATCGGGAAGTAAAACGAGGATCCCTATCTGATACAATACTCACAGGCATCCCGTGCAACCTTACAATATCCGCCACATACATATCTCCCAGTTTCTCAGGACTATCCTCCTTATTCATCAGTAAGAAGTGCGCTGACTTGGTCAATCTATCCACTATGACCCAAATGGCGTCACGACCCTTTTGTAACCTGGGTAGGTCCATGACAAAGTCCATAATTATATGTTCCCATTTCCATCGGGGAATTTCCAACGGTTGTAGTAAGCCTGCTGGTCGTTGATGTTCTGCTTTGATTCTCTGACAAGTTAAACACCGAGCCACAAACTCCGCAATTTCTCTCTTCATGTTATTCCACAAATAGTGTTGCTTCAAATCCCAGTACATCTTTGTTCCGCCGGGGTGAATAGTGTATCTTGAGTTATGGGCTTCTTCAAGAATCTTCTTTTTCAACTCTGGGTTATTAGGAACACAAATTCGACTCCTGAACCTTCAAATACCATCATCATGAAACTTGAAATCTGTGTTGCTTTCTTTAATCTTCTGAAACTGTTGGTCCTTCTGTTGAGCCTCTCGTAATTCAGACAAGAAGTTCGACTGAACTTGTGTAGTGGCAAATAGTAACCCTTTTTGAGTCAATTATGGATTCCACAAAAATGCTTCCTCTAACAACTCCTGCACCTTGAATCCAAGTTTTGCCATGCTCGCTTTCTGACTTAAGGCATCTGCAACTACATTTGCTTTACCGGGCACATAATTGATTGTGCAGTTATAATCATCCAAGAGCTCCATCTACCGTCTTTGCCTCATGTTCAACTTTTTTTGTGAGAACAAGTATTTCAAGCTCTTGTGATCAGTAAACACCTCAAACTTGTTACCCCACAGATAGTGCCTCCATTTCTTGAGTGCAAACACAATAGCCGCTAACTCCAAATCATGCATCGGGTAATTCAATTCATACGGCTTGGTCTTCCTAGAGGCATACGCAATCACTCTATCATTTTGCATTAACACACAACCCAATCCTTCCTTAGAAGTATCGCTATAGATTACAAAGCCTTGACTCCCTTCAGGCAATGCAAGAACATGTGTGGTAGTCAATCTTTTCTTCAATTCTTGAAAGATGTTCTCACACTTGTCATCCCACACAAACTTTGTTTTCTTCTGAGTAAGCTTTGTAAGCGGTCCTGCAATCTAGTTGGGCATAATGCTTTGCCAACCAGTTCATCCCTAAGATGACTTCATAGTCTCGAAAGGGTAATTCAATAAGATTGGCATAGAATTCCCTATCCTTAATTTGGATTTTACATGCTTTACAAGCTGAGCTAGTAACAAGTTTAGAACCCATCGGAGTACCAACTTCTACTTCGTAAGGCAAACATTCAACTCGTAATTTCACACGTTACACATATAAGGGAGTAATAAACGAATGAGTAGCACCTGGATCAATTAGTACCCTAACAGGTTGATTCAGTATAAAGAATGTACCTTCAACAACAGCAGTCTCCTCAGGAAGCTCCTCGCACTCAATAGCATAGGCTCGAGCCTGAACTTTAAGAACTGGAGTCTTGCCTTTACTAGCTGGTTTAATCTGATTTTGTCCCCCTTGCCATTTAGGGCAATCCTTAATCTGATGCTAATCACTGCCACATCGCACGCATCGTCCTAACTTCTTCCAGCACTGGGCCTCGGTGTGACCCTTCTTGTCATAGTAAGAACAGTTGATAGACTGAGTAGTAGGTGAACTACTTATGGATCCGCGGGTGGAAGAGGCTGATGGTGCTTTAGTTGGGCCACGATTATTGACTGGTCTGTTCTGGCTCTGGCCCTGACTACGACTCTGAGTCTGGAATTTCCTCTGTTGTCCTGGAGGCTGATATGGTTTCTTGTTCGGCTGGCTGGAACTAGCTCAATCAAGTTTCCTATTCTCAACTCGGGAGGCAGTAGCAAGGAGAGCAGAATAGGTAGTGAAGTCATGCGAAGCCAACTGATCCTGAATTTCTGGCCTCAACCCATTCGTAAATTTCCACATCTTCGCCTCAGGGGTACTGACCATGTATTGAGCATAACAGGACAATCGGTCAAAACGAGCCTCATACTGGGCCACCATCATGTTTCCCTGGTTCAAGTGTATGAATTCTTCAATTCGCCTCTGCCTAGAAACTACAGGTACGTATTTCTCCTTGAATGCCTTAACGAAATTACCCCACAAGCGAGGTGTATGATCAGTTTCCTAAAGTGCCTCCATAGTGTACCACCAATGCTCAGCATCCCCGTGCAACAGAAACACAGCGAACTCAACCTTTTCTTCATCAGTATAGTCAAGTGGCCTGAAAATCCTTTCAATCTCAGACAGCCAAGCCTCTGCCTTTTCATCATCAGCTTTCCCATAGAATTTGGATGGGTGAAAGTCAAAGAACTCCCGCATTCTGCTGTTTCTCCCATTGTTACCATAATTCCTGTTGTTGTTGTTGTTGTTTGCTTCACGTGCATCTTGACGTTCCATCACTCGCGACACGCGATCCATAGCATTCGCCATCATGTTAAACATGGCCATGTCAGGATTAGTTTGATGAGCATCTCCGGCTCCTTGAAGCTCATCGCTCTTATTGGTATTGTGGGTACTAGGGCCAGCCATCTATAGGCACAGATTATGATGCACAATTCATTGGAATATGGAAAAACAAGAATTTAATGTATAAGGTATGCAACATACAATTTTACATAGACATACAATTCTCGAAATAGTTAAGACATGTTAATCACATAAGCACATAGAAACAGAAAAGACACAATTGATATTGTTACACATTAACACACATAAACAAGTCATCCCAATAACCTTGGGCTTCTACCCATGGTCCGAGAGTTAAACCCGGCTTAAGCAATCTAAGCTCTGATACCATTTCTGTATAAGGTATCATGCCCCAACCAGACCTATAGAGGTTAGACTAGGGTGTGATCTAAACATTCACGTTCTTTTGTGACTATAACTGATTAACGAAGATTAAGCTTATCCGTTAGACTAGAACTCCAAAAATTCTTCGAAAAATCGGCAGCGTAACGGCTGTAATTGGCTCTTTAGTTTGACCTAATTTTCTAAACGCCTCAAAACTTTCAATCTCAAATTCAATTCCAACTAAGATTAATATTTATCACCAATTGATATGTCCACTATTTATCTCAAGTCTCGTTTGATTAACTCCTAACATAGCCACTATGTCTCGTTTATGTGTCAATTCCTGTTATACAAGTACCTATTGGTCCTAGCTTACACAAGAGTACCTGCTTAAGATTGGATAGATTCATTTTACATAGCCCTTTGTCTAATACTTCATAAGCCTGTAGTAGTTACTAATCAAAGTAGCAAAACGAGCAAATAGGGTGTCTGTCTAGTTAATATTGGTACAAATCAAAATTAGACCCCAAATTACAACGGGGGTAATTTACAATAACGACAACAAGCAACATAAGAAATAGTCTTCAAAACAACATATCGTTCATAAAATAGCCACAGTCAAGTAAGGCACATAGGGTAGGCAATCACTCCAAGGAGTCATCGATAGGCACGTTATCCTTAGGTACTTGTTCCTGATCTTCTTCACCTGAGATGATAAAAGAGGGTGAGTCCTTATGAACTCAGCGGAGAGAACGAGAAATACGTTTTGAAACTCTTTTTCCGGTTCAACTTATGAAAAAACCCTTTTTGAAAGCATGACATATACCACAAGTAAGTTCATAATGTACTATAAAAGTAAAAGAACACAATTACCCGTCTTTCCTCCCCGAGTTCCTCTAGGAACCAAGCGAGAGTACTTATACACATAGTGAAAAGGATACGGTGAGCTTTTGCTCTCAATTCATTTCCAATATCAGTTGTTGCGGCCGACTTCAAATCATCCACTTATCACACCAAATGGGTGTACTCCGGATGTACCCCGAAATCCTACGACCCAACTCCCCGAGGAAGTCTAGCCTCCAAGCGAGAGAGGGAATTGGACAATGGTAGTCACGGTTGCACCGGTAGGCCCGATGCCGCCCAGTGTGCGGGAAACGCTACCACGCCAGAATGAAAGGTTGCAACGTTGTATGCAATGCACATTTATAACATTTAACATATCACATTAGGAGGACAACGAAGTAGGTTGCCTCCGAGCAGTTATAAGATCGCACATTGACAAGTAAACACACAAGACATGCTTTGATATGTAATTTCTCTTGTAAAATACATGGATTTATATGAATATTAAACGGGAAGCCATGTAACACATGTAAATCAAGTCATATAACTCATTTCGGGGTTCACGTAATCAAATAATAAGTTTATACAAGCATGCAACGACGTCTACGTGGGACCGGGTGCAAGAAAGTCTACTTATCAACATGTAATCATTGGAATCACATTTTGAGCATACTTAACATTTATTATGCAGCCCACTAATCACACAATTAGACACAATAACTATAGGATCAACACTTAGCGAGTTTTCATAGTCAATAGGGTTTCAATTCATACTTACACGTGCGATTAAGCCGCAAGTTGTCACGTAGTTAAACCCAAGCCATGCATCGATTAATTAAAACATCCTCAATCATCCAAAACAGTCCACACAACATCCACGTGCCACAATCCCAAGCATTCAATACCACAAGAGGAGTTACAATAATTTTCAAAGCATATCACTAGATAAAAACCTCACCGCAATGGTATGTTTTACCACAATCATTTAGACAATCAAACAATCTCCAATTCTAGTGAATAAAATTTCAAATTAATTCTTATTGAGTTTACTAAATCAAAAAACAAACCTCGCATCATTTGGAGTTCGGATTCAAGAGTTATAGCTAAATCCGTGAGACTACGCAAAACTGTCCAAATTCGTACATATTTCAATACTTTCCATTTTTGAGGGTCTTAGGGTTAAATTTAGCTTTAGTCTATTTCTGAAAAAAATGTCCATAACTGAAAAATATAGCAACCTACTAAATTTGATGCATTTTAGATATCATTTACTAAGTCAAAACCGGTTCGTTCTACAAGGACAGTGAACTGGAAAAAACCTGCTCCATTTTCCCAGATTTTCCAGATTTAGACACCCTTCGATGTTTTGCCATTTTGGAGACTTTAGAGTCAAAATTGGACTTGGCCTATTTCTACTAAAAATGCTCAGAACTGGCAAAACTAGTCACCTACCAATTTTCATACATTTTAAACATTATTTACCAGGCCAAATACACTTCATTCTAACAAGTCAGAAATCTGTCATTTTCACGATTTTACCTATCTTCAAGTTCTAGCTAAATATCTTGCCATGCATGGTTACAAAAGCTCATGTACACACATATACCACAAGTACAGAGGTAAAAAATAGAGATATGGAGGCATGCATGTGGTTTTTGAAAGCTTTTGAAAAGAATTAACCCTCACCTTAGCCTATCGACAACAAATGATGCTCAAAACTCTTGATAGATGCACAAATGGTCTTCTCTCCTTGTTTGGCCAAGAGATATTGCTTGATTTACTTACTTCCTAGCTGAGTTACCATGTCCTTAGTATGTACATGTGGTTAGAACAAAAGGGAGATGAAAGAAAACCTATCAACATACCTAAGGCCGAAATGAGTGTTCTATGAGCTTGCATGCAAATCTCCTTGCTTCTTGCTTGCTTGGTCGAGCTTCCTAGAGTTCTTGAGTGCCTAGGTGAACCTTAGAATGAGAGCTTAAGCTATGGAGAGTCATGAATGCACCCAACGCCGAGAGATAGAGAGTGAGAGTTTGAGAGAATGTTTGAAAGAGTTTGATGTTTGTGTGAGCATGTGTCGGCCTTGAGCTTCTAAATTTCAGAATTTGTGTCATCTAAAACATGCTTTGAATTGTTTTTAGCATGTAGTTTGCAATGGCCGAGAATGGTAGCATGGTGGTTAGAAAAATAATGCTTTGGTGTCATTTTTTTTTGCATTGTGTCATAGAATGTCTAGGTTGATTTTTGAAATTGCAAGGCATGCACAAGGTCTTCACATGGTCGGCCATAGCTTGTGAAATTTCTGAATTTTTGTCTTGGTTAAGGCTTATTTTATTGTATGTGCTTGGAATATGCAAAAGAATTAAGAATAAAGAATAAGAATGTTTAGCTTTTGGTGAAATTTTGTCTTCTAGTGCATTGACTTAGCAAATATTAGTTAGTGGAGTTTGTAGGATTAATTAATAATCTAGTGCTTCGTGTAAGATGCTTTCTTGATTACCGTTCGGGCACGCTTTCCTAGGTTTTGGGCACGCACTAAGAGGTAAAGCACGAACTACGAGACGAATGCATGTTTCCCAAGCAAATGCACGCAACCCTAAATGAATGCATGTAATTAGATGCAAGACATATAAAACGAGACACGACTCTTAAACCTAGGTCAAGGCATACAATTCTAGGTTAGGGCACACGAAACAAGGTATCGCACTCAAATTGAGGTGGGGCCTCACAATCTGTCTAGTTATAAACAATACAAATCAAAATTAGACCCCAAATTACAACGGGTGTCATTTACAATAACGACAACAAGCAACATAAGAAATAGTCTTCAAAACAATATATCGTTCACAAAACAGCCACAATCACGTAAGGCACGTAGGGCATGCAATCACTCCAAAGAGTCATCAATAGGCACGTTATCCACGGGTGCCTGTTCCTGATCTTCTTCACCTGTGATGATAAAAGATAGTGAGTCCTTATGAACTCAGCGAGAGGGAACGAGAAATACGTTTTGAAACTCTTTTTCTGGTTCAACTTATGAAAAACCCTTTTTGAAAGCATGACATATAACACAAGTAAGTTCATAATGTAATATAAAAGTAAAATAACACAATTACACGTCTTTCCTCCCCGAGGTCCTCTAGGAACCAAGCGAGAGTACTTATACACATAGTGAAAAGGATACAGTGAGTTTTTGCTCTTAATTCATTTCCAATAACAGTTGTTGCGGCTGACTTCAAATCATCCACTTATCACGCCAAATGAGTGTACTCCGGATGTACCTCGAAATCCTACGACCCAACTCTCCGAGGAAGTCTAGCCCCCAAGCGAGAGAGGGAATTGGACCATGATAGTCACGGTTGCACCGGCAAGCCCGATGCCGCCCGGTGTGTGTGAACGCTACCATGCCATAATGAAAGGTTTCGACATTGTATGCAATGCACATTTATAACATTTAACATATCACATTAGGAGGACAACAAAGTAGGTTGCCTCCGAGCAGTTATAAGATCGCACGTTGGCAAGTAAACACACGAGTCATGCTTTGATATTTAATTTCACTTGTAATACACATGGAGTTATACGAATATTAAAAAGGCAGCCATGTAACACATGTAAATCAAGTCATATAACTCATTTCGGGATTCACGTAATCAAGTAATAAGTTTATACAAGTATGCAACGACGTCTACATGGGACTGGGTGCAAGAAAAGTCTCCTTATCAACATGTAATAATTGGAAATCACATTTCAAGCATACTTAACATTTATTAGGCAGCCGACTAATCACACAATTAGACACAATAACCATAGGATCAACACTTAGCAAGTTTTCATAGTCAATAGGGTATCAATTCATGCTTACACGTGCGATTAAGCCGCAAGTTGTCACGTAATTAAACCCAAGCCATGCATCGGTTAATTAAAACATCCTCAATCATCCAAAACAGTCCATAGAACATCCAAGTGCCACAATCCCAAGCATTCAATATCACAAGAGAAGTTACAATATTTTTCAAAGCATATCACTAAATAAAAACCTCACTGCAATGGTCTGTTTTCCCACAATCATTTAGACAAGCAAAAAATCTCCAATTCCAGTGAACAAAATTTTAAATTAAATCTTAATGAGTGATTTAAATCCAGAAACAAACCTCAGCTCATTTGGAGTTCAGACTTAGGAGTTATGGCCAAAACCGTGAGACTACGCAAAACTGTCCAGTTTTAGACACATTACGATTTTTGCCAATTTTGAGGTTCTTGAAGTCATAATTAGAGTTGGTCTATTTCTGATAAAAATGTCCAGAACTGAAAATTTTAGCAACCTACCAAATTTCATGCATTTTAGATATCATTTACTAAGTCAAAACTGATTCGTTCTACAAGGACAGTGAACTGCCAAAAACCTGCTCCATTTTCCCAGATTTTCCAGATGTAGACACCTTTCGATGATTTGCCATTTTGGAGACCTTAGAGTCAAAATTGGCCTTGGCCTATTTCTATGAAAAATTCTCAGAACTAGAAAAACTAGTCATCTACCAATTTTCACGCATTTTAAACATCATTTACTAGGTTAAATGCACCTCGCTCTACCAAGTCAGAAATCAGCCAGCTACGCGATTTTATCTATCTTCAAGTTCTAGCTGAATATCTTGCCATGCATGGTTACATAAGCTCATGTACACACATATACAACAAGTACAGAGGTTAATATAGACATATGGAGGCATGCATGTGGTTTTTAAAAGCTTTTAAAAGAGTTTTAGCCGTCACCTCTTTGAAGATTTAGCAAATGAGCACAAAATCCTTCTTTTTGAGCTTTGTGTGTGACTTTGAGCTATCCTTGCTTGATTACTTTGCTATGGCCGATGCTTGGAGTGTCCTAGAGAGTGAGCTTGAGGTCTTGGAAGCTCAAGAGATGCCATGGTCAAAAATGAGAGAGAAGGAGAGAGAATGAGAGCTTGAGAGAGTTTTGAGAGAAAGAAATGATATGTTTGTGCATGTGGTCAACTATAGGCTTGCAAAAACTGAATTTGTGTCATCTTTTGGAGCGTACTTGGTGATGTGGCTGAGAATGTGTGTCACGCCCCAACCCGGCCTATAAAGGTTAGACTAGGGTGTGATCTAAACATTCAAGTCCTTTCTCATTCTTAATCATTCTAGGAGGTTTAACACTTAACGTTTTATTCTAGACTCCAAAATTTTTCGGAAATCCGGCAGCATAACGGCTGTAATTGGGCTCTTTGTTTTGACCTAAATTTTCTAACAACCTCAAAATTTACCATCTCAAATTCAATTCCAGCTAAGATTACTATTATTCCATCAATTGAATTTCCTATTGGTTAATTCGACGTCCCGTTTGATTTATAACCTAACATGACACTATGTCTCGTTTGTCCATTTATCCTCGTTTCAAAATATACATGTTGATCTTAGCTTATTAGTGAGTACCTGCTGAGATTGGATAAGTTCATTAACCTATTCCTTAACTAAGCATCATAACCTGTGATAGATACTAGCGGTAGTAAAAGCAAACGATCATAGTAGTGTCATGTCTAGTATCAGTCTACTTAAAATAAGTACAAACCAAAATTAGACCCCAAATTACAACGGGGGTCTTTTACATTAACGACAACAACAACATAAGATAAATAGTCTTCAAGCAGCACAAGGTACACAAGTAGTCACGTTCAAGCAAAACAACAATAACAGGCAATCACTCCAGGGGTTCATCATTAGGTACATTATCCTCGGGTTCCTGTACCTGTTCTTCTTCACCTGAGATGATAAAAGAGGATGAGTCCTTATGAACTCAGCGAGGGGGAACGAGAAATAAGTTTTGAAACTCATTTTCCGGTTAAACTTATGAAAACCCCTTTCTCAACATGAATACAACATAAATACAAGTACAGAACAGGAATACCGGTCTTTCCTCCCCGAGGTTCTCTAGGATCCAAGCGGGAGTACTTATACACATAATAAAAAGGATACGACGAGCTTTTGCTCTCAGATCAGTTTCAGAATCAGAAGTTGCGGCCGACTTCAAATCATTCACCAAAACACACCAGGTGGGTGTACTCCGGATGTACCCCAAAATCCTACGACCCAACTCTCCGAGGAAGTCTAGCCCCCAAGCGAGAGAGGGAATGGGACCATGGTGGTCACGGTAACACAGGCAAGCCCGATGCCGCCCGGCGTGCGTGATCGCTACCATGCCGACAGGAAAGGTTGCAACCTTGTATGCAATGCACATTTATGACAGGTAATATATCACAGTAGGAGGACAACAAAGTAGGTTGCCTCCGGACAGTCATAAGATTGCACATTGACAGGTAAGCAAGCAGGGCACGATAAGACAGGAAATTTCACTTGAAAGGCATATAGAGTTATATGGAAATTAAACGGGCAGCCATGTAACACATGTAAAACAGGCCATATAACTCATTAAAAAGTCAACGCAATCAAGTGAAAAGATTATTCAACATGCAATGATATCAACATGGGTTTGGATGCAAGAAAAGCTTAATTGTCAACATGCAATGGTCAAGATCACTTTTGAAGTTATAAAACATTTACGGGCAGCCCACTGAGCCTATGATTCCAACATAATATCCAAATAATCAACACTTATTAAGACTACCTAGTCATTAGGGCTTCCATTTCAAGTATATTCGTGCAATTTGAGCCTCAACCCATCTCAATGTCAATCTCAAACCATACATCATTTAATTCAACATCCTCAAACGTTCAAAACAGTTCACACAACATCCCAACACCACATTTCCACACAATTAGTACCACAAGAGAGGTTACAACAATTTTCCAAGCATATGACTAAATGAAACCTTTACTGCAATAGGCTGTTTTCTCACAATCAATAGGATAATCAAACAATCTCCAAATTCAGTAAATAAGATTTCAAATTAAATCTTAAGAAGTTAACTAAAATCAGAAACAAACCTTGCATCAATTGGAGTTCAGAATCATTAGTTATAGCCGAAACAGTGAGGTAGCACAAAACTGTCCAGATTTGTACACTTTTCTGAAATTGACGTTTTTGAGGTCCTTAGAGTCAGTTTTAGCTTTGGTCTATTTCTGACAAAATTGTCCAGAACTGAAAAATATAGCAGCACACCAAATTGTATGCGTTTTGGGCAACGTTTACTAAGTCAAATATGGTCCGTTCCACAAGGTCAGTGCATCTGCCAAAACCTGATTCAGTTTTCCAGATTTCCAGATTTAGTCACATTTTAATGATTTTCCATTTTGAGGACCTTCGATTCAAAATTTGCTTCGGTCTATTTCTGGGAAAAATGTTCAAAACTGTCCAAACTAGTCACCCACCAATTTTTAAGCATTTTCAACATCATTTGCTTAGCTAAACTTACCTCGAACAGACTGGTCAGAGAGCTGTCAACAATTTCGACTTCACCTAGCATCATTTCCAAGCCAAGATCTTGCCATGCATGGTTATTTAAGCTTATGAACGACCATATAGCTCAAGTACAGAAGCAAAAGCACACATCTATGAGCATGCATGTGAAATTTGAAGAGTTTTCAAAAGTTTTTAACCCTCACCTTAGCAATCAACCACAAAATGCTCAAGACCCTTGTTGAAGCTCAAATCTTCTCCTTTCCTTTGCTTAGCCGAGAACCTCACTAGTTTTTCTCTATTTTTCCTAGCTTAATGATCAATCTCTTAGTGCATGCATGTAGTTAGAACTTGAAGAAAAGAAATGGATGCTTAATAACTCACCTAGGCCGAAAATGAAGCTTCAATGCACATGCATGAGTGATTTCGAACTCTAGCTTGCTCGGTTGTAGTTCCTTGCTTGTAGCTTGCAAAACTTAGCTATGGTGTGAAGAGGAGAAGTTGAGAAGATGGTGAATTCAGCCAAGGCCGAAAATGAGAGAGAAAGGAGAGATGAGGAGAGAAATGAGTGAAAAGAAATGAAGAAAATGACAAGCAAGGAAGCCTTTTGCATCTTCAAGGAGAATGTCGGCCTTGGGCTTCAAAATTCTGCATTTTGTGTCTCCAATGTGATATTTTGAAATTGCTAGGATGGGCAAGGATGAAGTGGCCGAAAATTTGTGCAAGTGGAAGGATTTTTGAGCAATTTTTAATACCTTTGTGTCATAAAATGTCTAAGCATGCAATAGAAATAAAAGAAATTGTTCAAACCTTGTGCAAAGCCATGGTTTGGTCGGCCAAGGCTAATAAAAGGGCTGAATTTGTGTTATCTTTTGGGTGTTAATTGTTGTGTGTTGAAAATGCAAAAAGAACAAAGAATAAAGAATAAGGAATATCTAGTGTTTGGTGCCTTTTTTGTCTTCTAGTGAATGGAATTTGGATTATTATATTGTTAGTGGATTTTGTAGGATTGTTTAATAGTCTAGTGCGTATGTGACCAGGTCTCCGTCGATCCTTTGCCCACAACTTTTGATCCGTAAGGAGTTACGCGGCGCACAGAATACCGTTGGAAAGCTCTCCGAGAGCTCTATGACGGGGGTAGAAAGCCTGCTCGGCTAAGCCTGTTTTCGTTGCGCAAAATTGAATGTTTTCATTAGTTTTGGGACACTTTTCTTTTTTTGTGCTGTTTTTCCATCCCGGATCGTACGTCATCAGCCAATAAAAGGACGACAACATAGTCAATCTCATTTCTATTACCGAATCCTATGACACCTTGGGCATGACAAGTTCACTTCACGTAGAGGCTGGGCCCCGCAAACCGAGGGCATGGGGCTTGTGACCAGGTATCTGTCGCTCCGATGCCCATAACTTTTGATCCGTAAGGAGTTATCCGGCTCATAGAATACCGTTGGAAAATTCTCCGAGTGCTCTACGACAGGGGCAGCAATCTTGCTCGGCTGCGCCTCTTTTTGGAGCCCAAAATCGAACATTTTTATCAATTTCGGGATACTTTTCTACGTTTGCGCTGTTTTTCCGTCCCGGATCGTACGTTGTGAGCCGCGAAAAGGATGACAACCTAATCTATCACATTTCTATTATTGAATCCCATGGCACCTTGGGCAAGACAACCTCGCTTCACGAAGAGGCTTGGCCCGCAAACTGAGGTTGTGGGGCTTTGGACCATGTCTCCGTCGCTCCGGTGCCCATAACTTTTGATCCGTAAGGAGTTACGCGGCGCACAGCATACCATTGGAAAGCTCTCCGAGAGCTCTATGACCGGGGCAGCAAGCCTGCTCGGCTGTGCCTATTTTTGAATCCCAAAATTGAATGTTTTCATAAGTTTCAGGATACTTTCCTTTTTTGCGCTGTTTTTTTGTCCCGGATCATACGTCGGGAGCTGCGAAAAGGACGACATCCTAGTCAATCACATTTCTATTATCGAATCTCACGACACCTTTGGCAAGAGAAGTTAGCTTCACGTAGAGGCTGGGTCCGCAAACCGAGGGCGTGGGGCTTGGGACCAGGTCTCCGTCGCTCCTTTGCCCATAACTTTTGATCCGTAAGAAGTTACGTGGCGCACAACATATCATTGGAAATATCTTTGAGAGATCTATGATGGGGGCAGTAGGCCTGGTAGGCTGTGCCTATTCTCGGAGCCCCAAATCGAACGTTTTCATCAATTACAGATCATTTTTCTTCTTTTGCGCTGTTTTTTCATCCCGTATCGTACGTCGTCAGCCGTGAAAAGGACGACAACTTAATCCATCACATTTCTATTATCGAATCCCACGATACCTTGGGCAAGACATCTTTGCTTCACGTAGAGGCTGGGCCTGCAAACTGAAGGCATCGGGCTTGGGACTATGTCTCCGTCGCTCCGGTGCCCATAACTTTTGATCCGTATAGAGTTAGGCGGCGCACAGCATACCGTTGGAAAGCTCTCCGAGAGCTCTAGTGTGAGGCCCAACCCCGAATAATGTGTGTTACCTCAATTTGCGTTGCCTTAGACCCAGAATTATATGATCGACCTTGGATTACGTGCCCTTTCTTGATTTTTGTGCATGCCTCGTCAAACGTGCCATGACCTTGTTTTATGTGCGAGACCTCAATTTGTGTGTGTCTCTTCGTTTCGTGTGCATTAATCTTGAACTGCATGCTTTAACCTAGATATAGAGTCATGCCTTGATTTGCGTGTATTGTATTGAATTATATGCCTTGCATTGGTTTATGTGCATTCACCTAGGATTACGTGCATTAGTCTTGAAGTACGTGCCTTAGTCTTGAAGTTCGTGTCTTACCTCGTAGTTCGTGTCTATCTCGTAATTAGTGCCCTAGACCTAGGAAAACGTGCCTACACGCTAATCAATAAAGAATCCTACACAAATCACTAGAGTATAAAATATTCCTATACAATCCACTAACCAATATTCTAATCCTAATTCAAATTCTCTACAAAACCCACTAACTACTAAAATATTCTATTCTTCCTAACACACCCAACTAACCAATAAACTATTATAAACCTACACTTATTATAATCCAAAATAGACTAACATGAATCTGAATTTTCAGATTCTTCATTGCATTACACGACCAAACACTCAAAAATTGAAGATATTCCAAGACAATGCATGTATTAAAATATTCATTACATTATTCTATGCTTTCCACTTTCTCCAAACACAAGACTTACCATTTTATCTTATCAAAGCATGTCTCACAATTCAAAATGCTCAAAAGATGACACAATTTTCATATTTAGAGGCCCTAAGGCCGACACACACACACACACAACTCATCACACTTCATTTTCCTCTCAAAATCCTCTCAAGCTCTCATTCTCTCTCCTCCTCTCTCATTTTCGACCATGGCTTCTCTTGAGCTTCCAAGACCTCAAGCATGCTCTCAAGATCTCTCCCAAGCTCGACCATAGCATCCCAAGCAAGCAAGAAGCAAGAAAGAAGCTCCATTGGTGCATCTTCAAGAACATTGTGCATCTTCTTCTATTAACTTGCTAAGGTGAGGGTTAAACTCTTTTAAAAGCTTTCAAAAACCACATGCAAGCCTTCATATGTGTATATTTACCTCTGTACTTGTGATATATGTGTGTTCATGAGCTTTTGTAAACATGCATGGCAAGATATTTGGCTAGAATGTGATGATAGATGAAATTGCATATGGGACAGTCTTCTGTCTTGTAGGTGCGAGGTGATTTTGACCATGTAAATGAGGTTGAAAATGCATGAAAATTGGTAGATGACTAGTTTTTCCAGTTCTGAACAGTTTTTGAAGAAATAGGCCAAAGCTAATTTCGACTCTAAGGTCTTCAAAATGGCAAATTATCAAAATGTGTCCAAATCTGGAAAATCTGGGAAAATGAAGCAGGTTTTGGCAGATTCAATGTTCTTGTAGAATGAACCAGTTTTGATTTAGTAAATGACATATAAAATGCATGCAATTTTGTTTACTGCTAGATTTTTCAGTTATCGACATTTTTGTCAGAAATAGACTAAGGCTAAATCTGACCCTAAGGCTCTAAAAAACGACAAGTATTGAAATGTATGC
This sequence comes from Ehretia macrophylla, assembly GCA_037974665.1. Lineage (NCBI taxonomy): Eukaryota > Viridiplantae > Streptophyta > Magnoliopsida > Boraginales > Ehretiaceae > Ehretia > Ehretia macrophylla. The sequence continues at coordinate 25,324,658 of CM075766.1, forward strand.
AAATCTGGACAGTTTTGTGTAGTTTCACGGTTTTGGTTATAACTCTTGAACCCGAACTCCAAATGATGCGAGGTTTGTTTCTGAATTTAGTTCACTCCTTAAGCTTTAATTTTACATCTTTTTCACTAGAATTGGAGATTGTTTGCTTGTCTCAATGATTGTGAGAAAACAGTCCATTGCAGTGAGGGTTTCACCTATTGATATGCTTAGAAAAATTATTGTAACTTCTCTTGTTGTATTAAATGCTTGGGATTGTGATACTTGAATGTTGTGTGGACTGTTTTGGATGTTTGAGGATGTTTTAATTGATTAATTCACGGTTTGGGTTTAATTACTTGTCAACTTGTGGCTTAATCGCACGTGTAAGCATGAAACGAAACCCTATCGACTATGAAAACTTGCTGAGCGATGATCCTATGGTTATTTTGTTTAATTGTGTGATTAGTGGGCTGCCTAATAAATGTTAAGTATGCTTGAAATGGTTTAAGAATTGCTTATGGTGCTTAGCGGCCTAACAAACCCTAATGGCCCCTTAGGTTCCCGAGTCATAAACCATTCTTGTGTGAATTATAAATGATGTTGAAGGAGGCTAATAGGCTGCCCGGAATTGTTTTTATAACTCTAAACATGATTCCCGATGATTGCATGTTGATACGTGAACTATTCTTGCACCCCGTCTTGTATAAGTGTCGTTGCATGCTCGTATGATCTCAACGCTTAATATGTGAACTAAAATGGGTTATATGACCTGTTTTATATGGTGTCACTTGGCTGTCCGTTAAATGTTCACATGCTCCTAAGTGTTTTACAAAGTGAATATACATGTCAAAGCATGCTTTGTATGTTTACTTATCGATATGTGATCTTATACTTGCTCGGAGACAACCTACTTTGTTGACCTCCTAATGTGAATTGTTAAAAGACATGCTATGACTTATTTGATCATGGTAACTTGGCTGCCCATGAAGGTTTAATTGCTTTCGAATTGATATATGAAACGATTACATGTTCTTACAATGCCTTATATGCCAATATGTCAAAATGTGATCTTATACTTGTTCGGGGGCAACCTACTTTGTTGACTTCCAAATGTGAAATGTTAAATGGCATAAATGTGCATTGCATACAAGGTTGTAATATTTCATTCTGGCGTGGTAGCGTTCACGCACACCGGGCGGCATCGGGCTTGCCGGTGCAACCGTCACTACCATTGTCCAATTCCCTCTCTCGCTTGGGGGCTAGACTTATTCGGAGAGTTGGGTCGTAGGATTTTGGGGTACATCCGGAGTACACCCATTTGGCGTGATAAGGGGATGATTTGAAGTCGGCCGCAACAACTGATACTGGAAATAAACTAAGAGCAAAAGCTCACCGTATCCTTTTCACTATGTGTATAAGTACTCTCGCTTGGTTCCTATAGGATCTTGGGGAGGAAAGACGGGTAATTGTGTTTCTTTACTTTTATATTACGTTATATACTTACTTGTGTTATATGTCATGCTTTCAAAAATGTTTTTTTCATAAGTTAACTGGAAAAAGAGTTTCAAAACGTATTTCTTATTCCCTCTCGCTGAGTTCATAAGGACTTACCATCTTTTATCATCTCAGGTGAAGAAGACCAGGAACAGGTACCCGAAGGAAATGTGCTAGTTGATGAACCTTTGGAACAACTATGTGCATTGCGTGCTTTTCGTGAACATGGATGCTATTAGGGATGTTGTGTTTATTTGCGGACTCTTCATTTCGTTGATGTAATTGACCCCGTTGTAATTTGGGTCTAATTTTGGATTGTACTATCTATAACCGGACAAACTCTTTATTTAGTTATTTGCTTTCGTTTTCTTAATTAGTAGTTATCGTAAGCATTTAAACCACTAGATAAACAATCAACTACGTTAATTCTATCTAATTTTACTTAGGTGCTTATTTGTAAACTAAAAGATAATAGATACTTGCATGATAGGAAATTGACAAATAAATGGGACATAGTTATCATGTTAGGCTTATTAACCAAACGAGACTTTCAAGGTAGACTAGTAGGCATATCAGTTGATGACAAAATAGGAGTCCTTAATGGAATTGGATTAATGATTGGAATAATTGAGACGTTTAAAAATTAGGTCAAACTAAAAGGTCTTAAATACAGCCGTTATGCCGCCGGTTTTTCGAAAAAAAAACTTTTGGAGTTCTAGGCCAACGTTAAGCATTAATCATAGTGAAACAGTTAAGGACATAAAATAACGATAATGATTAGCTCACCCCCTAGTGTAGCCTCTATAGGTCGGGTTGGGACGTGACATCTAGGATGGGGGAAACAAGCCTGCTAGGCTGTGCCTATTTTCGGAGCCCAAAATCGAACATTTTTATCAATTTCGGAACACTTTTCTTCTTTTGCGCTGTTTTTTCGTCCCTGATCGTACGTCGTCAGCCGCAAAAAGGATGATAACTTAATCCATCACATTTCTATTATCGAATCCCATGACACCTTGGGCAAGACAACTTTGCTTCACGTAGAGGTTGGGCCCGCAAACCGAGGGCATCGGGCTTGGGACAATGTCTCTGTCGCTCTGGTGCCCATAACTTTTGATCCGTAAGGAGTTACGCGGCGCACAGCATACCGTTGGGAAGCTCTTTGAGAGCTCTACGACGAGGGCAGCAAGCCTGCTCAGTGCACCTATTTTCGGAGTCCAAAATCGAACGTTTTCATCAGTTTCGGGACACTTTTCTTCTTTTGTGCTCTTTTTCCGTCTCGGATCGTACGTCGTCAGCCAAGAAAAGGACGACAACCTAATCAATCACATTTCTATTACCGAATCCCATGACACCTTGGGCATGACAACTTTGCTTCACATAGAGGCTGGGCACGCAAACCGAGGGCATGGGGCTTGTGACCAAGTATCTGTCGCTCCGGTGCCCATAACTTTTGATACGTAACGAGTTACGCGGCGCACAAAATATCGTTGGAAAGCACTTCGAGAGCTCTACGACGAGGGCAGCAATCCTGCTCGGCTGCGCCTCTTTTCGGAGCCCAGAATCGAACATTTTCATCAGTTTCGGGACACTTTTCTACTTTTGCGCTGTTTTTCGATCCTGGGATCGTACGTCGTGAGCCGCGAAAAGAACGACAACCTAATCCATCACATTTCTATTATCGAATCCCATGGTACCTTGGGCAAGACAACTTCGCTTCACGTAGAGGCTGGGCCGACAAACCGAGGGCGTGGGGCTTGGGACTAGGTCTCCGTCGCTCCTTTGCCCATAACTTTTGATCCGTAAGGAGTTACGCGGCGCACAGCATACCATTGAAAAGCTCTCTGAGAGCTCTACGACGGGGGAAGCAAGCATACTCGGCTGCGCCTATTTTTGGATCCCAAAATTGAACGTTTTCATCAGTTTCAGGACACTTTTCATCTTTTGCGTTGTTTTTCTTTCCCGGATCGTATCTTGTGAGCCGCGAAAAGGACGACAACCTAATTCATCTCATTTTTATTATCGAATCCCACGACACCATGGGCAAGACAACTTTGGTTCATGTAGAGGTTAGGCCGGCAAACCGAGGGCGTGGGGCTTGGGACCAGGTCTCCGTCGCTCCGGTGCCCATAACTTTTGATTCGTAAGGAGTTATGTGGCACACAACATACCGTTGGAGAGCTCTTTGAGAGCTCTACGACGGGGGCAGCAAGCCTGCTAGGCTGCTCCTATTTTTGAAGCCCAAAATTTAACGTTTTCATCAGTTTTGGGATACTATTATTCTTTTGCGCTGTTTTTTCTTCCCGGATCGTACGTCGTGAACCTAGAAAAGGACGACAACCTAATCCATCACATTTCTCTTATCGAATCCCATGGCACCTTGGGCAAGACAACTTCACTTCACGTAGAGGTTGGGCCAGCAAACCGAGGGTGTGGGGCTTGGGACCAGGTCTCCGTCGCTCCGGTGCCCATAACTTTTGATCCGTAAGGAGTTACGCGGCGCACAACATACCGTTGGAAAGCTCTCCGAGAGCTCTACCATGGGGGCAGCAAGCCTGCTCGGCTGTGCCTATTTTTGAAGCCCAAAATTGAACGTTTTCATCAGTTTTGGGATATTTTTAATCTTTTACGCTGTTTTTCCTTCCCGGATCGTACGTCATGAACCTAGAAAGGACGACAACCTAATCCATCACATTTCTATTATCGAATCCCACGGCACCTTGGGCAAGACAACTTCGCTTCACGTAGAGTCCGGGCCGGCAAACCGAGGGCGTGGGGCTTCGGACTAGGTCTCTATCGCTCCGGTGCCTATAACTTTTGATCCGTAAGGAGTTACATGACGCACAACATACCATTGGAAAGCTCTCCGAGAGCTCTACGACGGGGGCAGTAATCCTGCTCGGTTGTGCCTCTTTTCGGAGCCCAAAATCGAACATTTTCATCAGTTTTGGGACACTTTTCTACTTTTGTACGGTTTTTCCGTCCTTGGATCGTACGTCATGAGCCGCGAAAAGAACGACAATCTAATCCATCACATTTCTATTATCGAATCCCACGGCACCTTGGGCAAGACAACTACGCTTCACGTAGAGGCTGGGCCGGCAAAGCGAGGGCGTGGGGCTTGGGACTAGGTCTCCGTCGCTCCTTTGCCCATAACTTTTGATCCGTAAGGAGTTACGCGGTGCACAGCATACCGTTGGAAAGCTCTCCGAGAGCTCTACGACGGGGGCAACAAGCATACTCAGCTGCGTCTATTTTCAGATCCCAAAATCAAACGTTTTCATCAGTTTTAGGACACTTTTCATCGTTTGCGTTGTTTTCCTTCCCGGATCGTATGTCGTGAGCCGCGAAAAGGACAACAACCTAATCCATCACATTTTTATTATCGAATCCCATGACACCTTGGGCAAGACAACTTTGGTTCACGTAGAGGTTAGGCCGGCAAACCGAGGGCGTGGGGCTTGGGACCAGGTCTCCGTCGCTCTGGTGCCCATAACTTTTGATCCGTAAGGAGTTACATAGTGCACAACATACCGTTGGAGAGCTCTCTGAGAGCTCTACGACGGAGGCAACAAGCCTGCTAGGCTGCTCCTATTTTTGAAGCCCAAAATTTAACATTTTCATTAGTTTTGGGATACTATTATTCTTTTGCGCTGTTTTTCCTTCCCGGATCGTACGTCGTGAACCTAGAAAAGGACGACAACCTAATCCATCACATTTCTCTTATCGAATCCCATGTCACCTTGGGCAAGACAACTTCGCTTCATGTGGAGGTTGGGCCAGCAAACCGAGGGTGTGGGGCTTGGGACCAGGTCTCCGTCGCTCTGGTGCCCATAACTTTTGATCCGTAAGGAGTTACGTGGCGCACAACATACCGTTTGAAAGCTCTCTGAGAGCTCTACCACGGGTGCAGCAAGCCTGCTCGGCTGCGCCTATTTTTGAAGCCCAAAATAAAATATTTTCATTAGTTTCGGGATATTTTTCATCTTTTACGCTGTTTTTCCTTCCAGGATCGTACGTCATGAGCCTAGAAAAGGACGACAACCTAATCCATCACATTTCTATTATGAAATCCCATGGCACCTTGGGCAAGACAACTTGGCTTCACGTAGAGTCCGGGCCAGCAAACCGAGGGCGTGGGGCTTTGGACTAGGTCTCTGTCGCTCCGGTGCCCATAACTTTTGATCTGTAAGGAGTTACGTGGTGCACAACATACCGTTGGAAAGCTAGTCTGCTCGGCTGCGCCTATTTTTGAGGCCCAAAATCAAATGTTTTCATCCGTTTTGGGATACTTTTCTTCTTTTGCTCTGTTTTCTCGTCCCGGATAGTACGTCGTGAGTCGTGAAAAGGACGATAACCTAATCCATCACATTTATATTATTGAATCCCATGGAACCTTGATCAAGACAACTTCGCTTCACGTAGAGGCTGGGCCGGCAAACCGAGGGCGTGGGGCTTAGGACCAGGTCTCCGTCGCTCATTTGCCCATAACTTTTGATCCGTAAGAAGTTATTCGGCGCACAGAATACAATTGCAAAGCTCTCCGAGAACTCTACTACTAGGACAGCAATCTTGCTCGGCTATGCCTATTTTCGGAGTCCAAAATTGAACGTTTTCATTAGTTTCGGTATATTTTTCTTCTTTTGCGCTATTTTTCTATCCCGGATAGTACGTCGTCAGCCGCGAAAAGGACGACAACCTAATCAATCACATTTCTATTACCGAATCCCACGATACCTTGGGCATGACAACTTCACTTCACGTAGAGGCTGTGCCCGCAAACTGAGGGTGTTGGGTTTGTGACCAGGTATCTGTCGCTCCGGTGCCCATAACTTTTGATCCATAAGGAGTTACGTGGCACACAGAATTCCGTTGGAAAGCTCTCCAAGTGCTCTACGACGGGGGCAGCATTCCTGCTCGGATGCACCTATTTTCAGAGCCCAAAATCGAACATTTTCATCAGTTTTGGGATACTTTTCAAATTTTACGATATTTTTTGGTCCCGGATTGTACGTCGTGAGCCGCGAAAAGGACGACAACCTAATGCTTCATATTTCTATTATCGAATCCCATGGTACCTTGGGCAAGACAACTTTGCTTCACGTAGAGGCTGGGCCCGCAAACCGAGGGTGTGGGGCTTGGGACCAGGTATCCGTCACTCCGGTGTCCATAACTTTTGATCCGTAAGGAGTTACGTGGCGCACAACATACCGTTGTAAAGATCTCCAGGAGCTCTACGACAGGTGTAGCAAGCTTGCTTTGTTGCGCCTGTTTTTGAAGACCAAAATCGAACATTTTCATCAGTTAAGGGATACTTTTATTCTTTTGCGCTGTTTTTCCGTCCCGAATCGTACGTTGTGAGCCGCGAAAAGGATGACAACCTAATCCATCAAATTTTTATTATCGAATCCCACGGCACATTGGGCAAGACAACTTCGCTTCATGTAGAGTCTGGGCCACAAACCGATGGCGTCGGGGTTGGGATCATCTTTTCGTCGCTCCGGTGCCCATACCTTTTGATCCGTAAGGAGTTACGTGACGCACAGAATACCGTTGGAAAGCACTCCGAAAGCTCTACGATAGGGGCGGCAAGCCTTCTTGCCTGCACCTATTTTCAGAGCCCAAAATCGAATGTTTTCATATTTTTTGGGACACTTTTCTACTTTTGCGATGTTTTTCCTTCCCGGATCGTACGTCTTGAGCCTAGAAAAGGACGGCAACCTAATCCATCACATTTCTATTATCGAATCTGATGACACCTTGGGCAAGACAACTTCACTTCACGTACAGGATGGGCCGGCAAACTAGGGGCGTGGGGCTTGGGACCAGGTCTCCGTCGTTCCTTTGCCCATAACTTTTCATCCGTAAGGAGTTACGCGGTGCACAGAATACCATTGGAAAGCTCTCCGAGAGCTCTACGACTGGGGCAGCGATCCTGCTCGGCTGCGCCTATTTTCATTGCCCAAAATTGAACATTTTCATCAGTTTTGGGACACTTTTCTACTTTTGCGCAGTTTTTCTATCCCGAATCGTACATCGAGAGCCGCAAAAAAGGCGACAACCTAATCCATCACATTTCTATTATAGAATCCCACGGCACCTTGGGCAAGGCAACTTCACTTCACGTAGAGATTGGGCCCGCAAACCGAGGGCGTGGGGTTTGGGACCAAGTGTACATCGCTTCGATGCCCATAACTTTTGATCCATAAGGAGTTACGCATCGCACAAAATACCATTGGAAAGCTCTCCAAGAGCTCTACGACAGGGGCAGCAAGCCAGCGTAGCTGCGCCTATTTTTGAAGCCCAAAATCGAACATTTTCTTCAGTTTCGTGATACTTTTCATCTTTTGCGGTATTTTTCCTTCCCAGATCGTACGTCGTGAGCCTAGAAAAGGACGACAACATAATCCATCACATTTCTATTATCGAATCCCACAGCATCTTGGGGAAGACAACTTCGCTTCACGTAAAGGCTAGGCCCAAAAACCGATGGCGTCGGGCTTGCGACCATGTCTCCGTCGCTCTGGTGCCCATAACTTTTGATCCGTAAGGAGTTACGCAGCGCATAGAATACCGTTGGAAAGCTCCCCGAGAGCTCTATGACAGGGACAACAAGCCTTATCTGCTGTGCCTGTTTTTGGAGCCCAAAATCGAATGTTTTCATAATTTTTGGGACACTTTTCTACTTTTGCGATGTTTTTCCTTCCCGAATCGTACGTCGTGAGCCTAGAACCTAATCCATCACATTTCTATAATCGAATCCCATGGCACCTTGGGCAAGACAACTTGGCTTCACATACAAGATGGGCCAGCAAACTGGGGGCGTGGGGCTTGGGACCAGGTCTCCGTCGCTCTTTTGCCCATAACCTTTGATCCGTAAGGAGTTACACGGTGCACAGAATACCGTTGGAAAGCTCTCTAACAGCTCTACGATTGGGGCAGCAATCTTGCTCTGTTGTGCCTATTTTCGGATCCCAAAATTGAACGTTTTCATCAATTTTGGGACACTTTTCTACTTTTGCGCAGTTTTTCCATCCCGTATCGTACGTCGTGAGCCGTGAAAAGGACGACAACCTAATCCATCACATTTCTATTATAGAATCTGACGGCAACTTGGGCAGACAACTTCGTTTCACGTAGAGGCTGGTCCCATAAACTGAGGGCGTTGAGCTTGGGACCATGTCTCCGTCGCTCCAGTGCCCATAACTTTTGATCCGTAAAGAGTTACGTGGCGCACAACATACCGTTGGAGAGCTTTCTGAGAGCTCTACGTCGAGGGTAGCAAGCCTGCTAGGTTGTTCCTATTTTGGAAGCCCAAAATTTAACGTTTTCATCAGTTTTGGGATACTATTATTCTTTTGCCCTGTTTTTCCTTCCCGGATCGTACGTCGTGAACCTAGAAAAGGACGACAACCTAATCCATCACATTTCTCTTATCGAATCCCATGGCACCTTGGGCAAGACAACTTCACTTCACATAGAGGTTGGGCCAGGAAACTGAGGGTGTGGGCTTGGGACCAGGTCTCCGTCGCTCCGGCACCCATAACTTTTGATCCGTAAGGAGTTACGTGGAGCACAACATACCGTTGGAAAGCTCTCCGAGAGCTCTACCAGGGGGGCAGCAAGCCTGCTCGGCTGTGCCTATTTTTGAAGCCCAAAATTGAACGTTTTCATCAGTTTTTGGGATATTTTTCATCTTTTACGCTGTTTTTCTTTCTCGGATCGTACGTCATGAGCCTAGAAAAGGACGACAACCTAATCCATCACATTTCTATTATCGAATCCCATGGCACCTTGGGCAAGACAAGTTCGCTTCACGTAGAGTCCGGGCCGGCAAACCGAGAGCGTGGGGCTTTAGACCAGGTCTTTGTTGCTCCGGTGCCCATAAGTTTTGATCCGTAAGGAGTTACATGGCGCACAACATACCGTTGGAAAGCTCTCCGAGAGCTCTACGATAGTGGCAGCAATCCTGCTCGGTTGCGCCTCTTTTTGGAGCCCAAAATCGAACAATTTCATCAGTTTTGGGACAATTTTCTACTTTTGTGCTATTTTTCTGTCCCCGGATTGTACGTCGTGAGCCGCGAAAAGAACGACAATCTAATCCATCACATTTCTATTATCGAATCCCAAGGCACCTTGGGCAAGACAACTTCGCTTCACGTAGAGGCTGGGCTGGCAAACCGAGGGCGTGGGGCTTGGGACCAGGTCTCCGTCGCTCCTTTGCCCATAACTTTTGATCTGTAAGGAGTTATGCGGCGCACAGCATAACGTTGGAATGCTCTCTGAGAGCTCTACGACGGGGGCAGCAAGCATACTTGGCTGCGCCTATTTTCGGATCCCAAAATTGAACGTTTTCATCAATTTTAGGACACTTTTCATTATTTGCGTTGTTTTCCTTCCCGGATCGTACGTCGTGAGGTGTGAAAAGAACGACAACCTAATCCATCACATTTTTATTATCGAATCCCACGACACCTTGGGCAAGACAACTTTGGTTCATGTAGAGGTTAGGCTGGCAAACCGAGGGCATGGGGCTTGGGACCAGGTCTCTGTCGTTCCGATGCCCATAACTTTTGATCCGTAACGAGTTATGTGGCGCACAACATACTGTTGGAGAGCTCTCTGAGAGCTCTACGACGGGGGCAGCAAGCCTGCTAGGCTGCTCCTATTTTTGAAGCCCAAAATTTAACATTTTCATCGGTTTTGGGATACTATTATTCTTTTGCGCTGTTTTTCCTTCCCTGATCGTACGTCGTGAACCTAGAAACGGACGACAACCTAATCCATCACATTTCTCTTATCGAATCCCATGTCACCTTGGGCAAGACAACTTCACTTCACGTAGAGGTTGGGCCAGCAAACCGAGGGTGTGGGGCTTGGGACTAGGTCTCTGTCGCTCCGGTGCCCATAACTTTTGATCCCTAAGGAGTTACGCGGCACACAACATACCTTTGGAAAGCTCTCCAAGAGCTCTACCACGGGGACAGCAAGCCTGCTCGGCTGCGCCTATTTTTGAAGCCCAAAATCAAACATTTTCATTAGTTTCGGGATATTTTTCATCTTTTACGGTGTTTTTCCTTCCCGTATCGTACGTCATGAGCCTAGAAAAGGACGACAACCTAATCCGTCACATTTCTATTATCGAATCCCATGGCACCTTGGGCAAGACAACTTCGTTTCATGTAGCGTCCGGGCCGACAAACCGAGGGCGTGGGGCTTTGGACCAGACCTCTGTCGCTCCGGTGCCCATAACTTTTGATCTGTAAGGAGTTACGTGGCGCACAACATACCATTGGAAAGCTCTCCGAGAGCTCTACGACGGGGGCAGCTAGTCTGCTCGGCTGCGCCTATTTTTGAGGCCCAAAATAGAATGTTTTCATCCATTTTGGGATACTTTTCTTCTTTTGCTCAGTTTTTTCATCCCGGATAGTACGTCGTGAGTCGTGAAAAGGACGACAACCTAATCCATCACATTTCTATTATCGAATCCTATGGAACCTTGGGCAAGACAACTTCGCTTCACGTAGAGGCTGGGCCGGCAAACAGAGGGCGTGGGGCTTAGGACCAGGTCTCCGTCGCTCCTTTGCCCATAACTTTTGATCCGTAAGGAATTATGCGGCGCACAGCATACTGTTGCAAAGCTCTCCAAGAACTCTACAACTGGGACTGCAATCCTGCTCGGCTGTGCCTGTTTTCGCAGCCCAAAATTGAACTTTTTCATTAGTTTCAGTATATTTTTCTTCTTTTGCGCTATTTTTCTATCCCAAATATTACGTCGTCAGTCGCGAAAAAGACTACAACCTAATCAACCACATTTCTATTACCGAACCCCACGACACCTTGGGCATGACAACTTCACTTCACGTAGAGGCTGGGCCCGCAAACTGAGGGTGTGGGGTTTGTGATCAGGTATCTGTCGCTCCGGTGCCCATAACTTTTGATTCGTAAGGAGTTACGTGGCGCACAGAATTCTGTTGGAAAGCTCTCCGAGAGCTCTACGACATGGGCAGCATTCCTGCTCGGATGCACCTATTTTTAGAGCCCAAAATCGAACGTTTTCATCAGTTTCGAGATACTTTTCAACTTTTACGCTGTTTTTCCGTCCCGGATCGTACGTCATGAGCCGTGAAAAGGATGACAACATAATGCTTCACATTTCTATTATCGAATCCTATGGTACCTTGGGCAAGACAACTTCGCTTCACGTAGAGGTTGGGCTCGCAAACCGAGGGCGTGGGGCTTGAGACCAGGTATCCGTCGCTCTGGTATCCATAACTTTTGATCCGTAAGGAGTTACATGGCGCACAACATACCGTTGGAAAGATCTCCAGGAGCTCTACGACGGGGGTAGCAAGCTTGCTTTACTGCGCTTGTTTTTGAAGACCAAAATCGAACATTTTCATCAGTTAAGGGATACTTTTCTTCTTTTGAGCTGTTTTTTCGTCTCGAATCGTACGTTGTGAGCCGCGAAAAGGACGACAACCTAATCCATCAAATTTTTATTATCGAATCCCATGGCACATTGGGCAAGACAACTTCGCTTCACGTATAGTCTGGGCCACAAACCGATGGCGTCGGGCTTTGGACCATGTCTTCGTCGCTCCGGTGCCCATAACTTTTGATCCGTAAGGAGTTACGCGACGCACAGAATACCGTTGGAAAGCACTCTGAAAGCTCTACGACGGGGGCAACAAGCCTTCTCGACTGCACCTATTTTCGGAGCCCAAAATTGAATGTTTTCATAATTTTTAGGACACTTTTCTATTTTTGCGATATTTTTCCTTCTCGGATCGTACGTCTTGAGCCTAGAAAAGGACGGCAACCTAATCCATCACATTTCTATTATCGAATCCGATGGCACCTTGGGCAAGACAACTTCGCTTCACGTACAGGATGGGCCGGCAAACTGGGGGCGTGGGGCTTGGGACCAGGTCTCCGTCGTTCCTTTGCCCATAACTTTTCATCCGTAAGGAGTTACGCGGCGCACAGAATACCGTTGGAAAGCTCTCCGAGAGCTCTACTACTGGGGCAGCAATCCTACTCGGCTGCGCCTATTTTTGTAGCCCAAAATTGAACATTTTCATCAGTTTTAGGATACTTTTCTACTTTTGCGTAGTTTTTCTATCCCGAATCGTACATTGAGAGCCGCAAAAAAGGCGACAACCTAATCCATCACATTTCTATTATAGAATCCCACGGTACCTTGGGCAAGGCAACTTCGCTTCATGTAGAGATTGGGTCCGCAAACCGAGGGCGTGGGGTTTGGGACCAAATGTACGTCATTCCGGTGCCCATAACTTTTGATCCATAAGGAGTTACGCGTCACACAAAACACCGTTGGAAAGCTCTCCAAGAGCTCTACGACGGGGGCAGCAAGCCAGCTCAGCTACGCCTATTTTTGAAGCCCAAAATCGAACATTTTCTTTAGTTTCAGGATACTTTTCATCTTTTGCGCTATTTTTCCTTCCCAGATCGTACGTCGTGAGCCTAGAAAAGGATGACAACATAATCCATCACATTTTTATTATTGAATCCCACAGCACCTTGAGGAAGACAACTTCGCTTCACGTAGAGGATGGGCCTAAAAACCGATGGCGTCGGGCTTGGGACCATGTTTCCGTCGCTCCGGTGCCCATAACTTTTGATCCATAAGGAGTTACGCGGTGCACAGAATACCGTTGGAAAGCTCCCCGAGAGCTCGACGACATGGACAACAAGCCTTATCAGCTGTGCCTATTTTTGGAGCCCAAAATCGAATGTTTTCATAATTTTTGGGATACTTTTCTACTTTTGTGATGTTTTTCCTTCTTGGATCGTACGTCGTGATCCTAGAAACAGACGACAACCTAATTCATCACATTTCTATTATCGAATCCCATGGCACCTTGGGCAAGACAACTTCGCTTCACGTACAGGATGGGCCAGCAAACTGGGGGCATAGGGCTTAGGACCAGGTCTCCGTCGCTCTTTTGCCCATAACCTTTGATCCGTAAGGAGTTACACGGCGCACATAATACCGGTGGAAAGCTCTCTGACAGCTCTACGACTGGGGCAGCAATCTTGCTCGGTTGTGCCTATTTTCGGATCCCAGAATCGAACGTTTTCATCAATTTTGGGAGACTTTTCTACTTTTGCGCAGTTTTTCCATCCCGGATCGTACGTCGTGAGCCGTGAAAAGGACGACAACCTAATCCATCACATTTCGATTATAGAATCTGACAGCAACTTGGGTAGACAACTTCGCTTCACGTAGAGGCTGGTCCTGTAAACTGAGGGCGTTGAGCTTGGGACCATGTCTCCGTCGCTCCAGTGCCCATAACTTTTGATCCATAAGGAGTTACGCGTCGCACAAAATACCATTGGAAAGCTCTCCGAGAGCTCTACGACGGGGGCAGTAAGCCAGCTCTACTGCGCCTATTTTTGAAGCCCAAAATCAAACATTTTCATCAGTTTCGGGATACTTTTCTTCTTTTGCGTTGTTTTTCCTTCCCGGATCGTACGTCGTGAGCCTAGAAAAGGACGATAACCTAATCCATCACATTTCTATTATCGAATCCCATTGCATCTTGGGCAAGACAACTTCGCTTCACGTAGAGGCTGGGCTCGCAAACCGAGGGCGTCGGCCTTGGGACCAGGTCTCCGTCGCTCCATTGCCCATAACTTTTGATCCGTAAAGAGTTTCGCGGCGGACAACATACTGTTGGAAAGCTCTCCGAGAGCTCTACGACAGGTGCAGCAAGCTTGCTCGGCTGCTGTCATGCCCCAACCCGACCTATGGAGGTTAGACTAGGGAATGACCTAATTCATTTATACTATTTCACATTCTTAGCATTTTGTTATGATTTTATGCTTAACATTGGCCTAGAACCCCAAAAGTTTTTCCAAAAATCTGGCAGCATGACGGTTGTAATTGGGCTATTTAGTTTGACCTAATTTTTTTAAACGCCTCAAAAACTTTCAATCCTTGATTCGATTCCAACTAAGATTCCTATTTTGTTATCAATAGATATGCCTACTAATTATCTCGAAGCCTCGTTTGACTAATAACCTAGCATGATAACTATGTCCCGTTTATTTTTCATTTTACCCCTATCATGCACTTAACTATTATCCTTTAGCTTACGAATTAGTACCTAAGTGGAGTTGGATAGAGTTAACTTTGTTGATTATTCACCTAGTGGTTTAAACCCCTATGATAACTACTAATCAAGACAATAAAACAATAACCAAATAAGGAGTTCGTCCGGTTATAGATAGTACAATCCAAAATTAGACCCAAATTACAACGGGGTCATTTACATCAACAAAATAAATATTCTTCAAAGCAAACACAACGTTCACAAAACAGCCATTGTCAAGAAAGACACGTAGGGCAAGCAATCATTTCAAGGAATCATCAAAAGGCACATTGTCCTCGGGTACCTGTTCCTTGTCTTCTTCACCTGAGATGATAAAAGACGGTGAGTCCTTATGAACTCAGCGAGGGGGAACGAGAAATAAGCTTTAAAACTCTTTTTTTGGTTCAACATATGAAAACCTTTTTTGCAAGCATGACATATATCACAAGTAAGTACATAATGTAATATAAAAATAAAAGAATACAATTACCCGTCTTTCCTCCCCGAGGTCCTCCAGGAACCAAGCGAGAGTACTTATACACATAGTAAAAAGGATACGGCGATCTTTTGCTCTCAGTTCATTTCCAGTATCAATTGTTGCGGCCGACTTCAAATCATCCCCTTATCACGCCAAATGGGTGTACTCCGGATGTACCCCGAAATCCTACAACCCAACTCTCCAAGGAAGTCTAGCCCCCAAGCGAGAGAGGGAGTTGGACAATGGTAGTCACAGTTGCACCGGCAAGTCTGATGCCGCCCGGTGTGCGTGAACACTACCACGCCAGAATGAAAGGTTGCAACCTTGTATGCAATGCACATGTATGCCATTTAACATTTCACATTGGGAGGCCAACAAAGTAGGTTGCCTCCGAGCAAGTATATGATCACATTTTGACATATTGGCATATAAGACATTGTAAGAACATGTAATCATTTCATATATCAATTTGAAAGCAATTAAACTTCCACAGGCAGCCAAGTAATCATGTTCAAATAAGCCATAGCATGTCTTTTAACAATTCACATTAGGAGGTCAACAAAGTAGGTTGCCTCCGAGTAATTATAAGATCGCATATCAATAAGTAAACTTACAAGGCATGCTTTGACATGTACATTCACTTTGTAAATCACTTAGGAGCATGTGAACATTTAACGGACAGTCAAGTATCACCATATAAAACAAGTCATATAGCTCATTTTAGTTCACATATTAAGTGTTGAGATCATACGAGCATGCAACGACACTTGTACAAGACCGGGTGCAAGAATAGTTCATGTATCAATATGTAATCATCGGGAGTCATGTTTAGAGCTATATGGACAATTACGGGCAGCCTATTAATCTTTCTCAACGTCATTTATAATTCAAAAAAGAATGGTTTATGACTCGGGAACCTACGGGACCATTCGGGTTTACTAGGCCGTGCTCGGGGTCGGTTCCGTTTGCGAAGCACCACAAGCAACTCTTAAACCATTTCAAGCATACTTAACATTTATCAAGTAGCCCACAAATCACACAATTAAACACAATAACCATAGGATCAACACTTAGTGAGTTTTCGTAGTCAATAGGGTTTCAATTCATGCTTACACGTGCGATTTAAGCCACAAGTTGTCATGTAATTAAACTCAAGCCATGCATCGATTAATTAAAACACCCTCAAGTATTCAAAACATTCCACACAACATCCAAATGCCACAATCCCAAGCATTTAATACAACAAGAGAAGCTACAATAATTTTTCTAAGCATATCACTAGGTGAAATCCTCACTGTAATGGACTGTTTTCTCACAATCATTGAGACAAGCAAACAATCTCCAATTCCAGTGAATAAGATGTCAAATTAAAACTTAAGGAGTGAAATAAATTCAGGAACAAACCTCGCATCATTTGGAGTTCGGGTTCAAGAGTTATAACCAAAACCGTGAGACTACACAAAACTGTCCAGATTTGCACATATTTCAATACTTGTCGTTTTTGAGGGCCTTAGGGTCAGATTTATCCTTAGTCCATTTCTGACAAAAATGTCCAGAACTGAAAAATATATCAGCATACCAAATTTCATACATTTTGGATATCATTTACTAAGTCAAACTGGTTCATTCTAAAAGGACAGTGAATCTGCCAAAACCTGCTTCATTTTCCCAGATTTGGACACATTTTAATATTTTTCCATTTTGAGGACCTTAGATTCAAAATTAGCTTTGGCCTATTTCTAAGAAAAGTGTTCAGAACTGGAAAAAATAGTTACCTAAAAAGTTTCACGCATTTTCAATATCATTTACCTGGTCAATATAACCTCGCAACAACAAGACAGAAGGTTGTCCCATACACGATTTCATCTAACATCACATTCTAGCCAAATATCTTGCCATGCATGTTTACAAAAGCTCATGAACACACATATATCACAAGTACAGAAAGTAAAGATAGACATTTAAAGGCATGCATGTGGATTTTGAAAACTTTTCAAGAAGTTTTAGCCCTCACCTCTTTGAAGATCTAGCAAATGAGCACAAAATCCTTGTTTTTGAGCTTTGTGTGAGTTTTCTTGCTATGTTGCTTGCTATGGCCGAGCTTGGGAGAGTCTTAGAGAGTTGTTAGGAGTCTTGAATGCTCAAGGAGCAGCCATGGTCGAAAATGAGAGAGAAGGAGAGAGAATGGGAGAGTTTTGAGAGAAAAATGAATGTTAGAAGAGTTGTTTGTGAGCATTGGCTTATGTGTTGGCCTTGAGCTTTGAAAAATCTGATTTTGTGTCATCTTTTGAGCATCTTTTGAATTGTTTTAGCATGTGGGTTGAGAGGGACAAGAAAGTGAGCTTGGGTGTTAGTAAAATAGTGCATAGGTGCAAGGAAAAGCATGACATGGTGTAAGAGAATGTTGGGTAGAATAAAATATTTTATAATTAGTGGGTTTTGTAGAGATTTGAATTAGGAATATAATATTGGTTAGTGGATTGTGTAGGATTATTTAATAGTCTAGTGCTTTGTATAGGATTATTTATTGGTTAGCGTGTAGGCACACAGTTCAAGGTTTAGGGTACGCACTACGAGGCACGCATCAAAATCAATACAGGGTACGAATCACGGGGTAGACACGAACTACGAGGTAAGGCACGTACTTCAAGATAAATGCACAGATTCCAATATAAATGCACGCAACCCTAGGTAAATGCACTTAAACCAATACAAGGCATGTAATTCAATGCAATACACGTAAATCGAGGTACGGCTCTTAAACCTAGGTTAGGACACGCAATTCAAGGTCAGGGCACACAAAACGAGATAACGAATGCAATTCGAAGTCGGGGCACGTAAGTCAAGGATTAGGGCACATAATTCTAGGTCAAGGCATGAATGACGAGGCAAGCGCAAAAACCAAGACAAGGCACGTAATCCAAGGTCAGTCATATCATTCTTGGTCTATGGTACGCAAATCAAGGTAACACACGTTATTCAGGGTCAGGCCTCACAGCTGTGCCTATTTTCGGAGCCCAAAATCGAATGATTTTATCAGTTTTGGGACACTTTTCTTCTTTTGCGCTGTTTTTCCTTCCTAGATCGTACGTCGTGGGCCTAGAAAAGCACGACAACCAAATCCATCACATTTTTCTTATCGAATCCCATGGTACCTTGGGCAAGACAACTTCGCTTCACGTGGAGGCTGGGCCCGCAAACCGAGGGCGTAGGGCTTGGGACCAAGTCTCCGTCGCTCTTTTGCCCATAACTTTTGATCTGTAAGGAGTTTCGCGGCGCACAGCATACCGTTGGAAAGCTCTCTGAGAGTTCTACGACAGGCGCAGCAAGTCTGCTTGGCTGTGCCTGTTTTCGGAGCCCAAAATCGAATGTTTTCATCAGTTTTGGGACACTTTTCTTCTTTTGCGCTGTTTTTTTTCCCAGATCGTACGTCGTGAGCCTAGAAAAGGACGACAACCTAATCCATCACATTTCTCTTATCGAATCCCAGGCACCTTAGGCAAGACAACTTCGCTTCACGTAGAGGCTGGGCCGGCAAATCAAGGGCGTGGGGCTTGGGACCAGGTCTCTGTCGCTCCTTTGCCTATAACTTTTGACCGTAAGGAGTTTCGCGGCACATAGCATACCGTTGGAAAGCTCTCCGAGAGCTCTACGACGGGCGTAGCAAGCCTGCCTGGCAGCACCTATTTTTGGAGCCCGAAATCAAACATTTTCATCAGCTTCAGGACACTTTTCTTCTTTTGTACTGTTTTTCCGTCCCGGATCGTACGTTGCCAGCCGCGAATCGGACGGCAACCTAATCAATCACATTTCTATCACCGAATCCCACGACACCTTGGGCATGGTAACTTCATTTCACGTAGAGGCCAGGCCCGCAAACTGAGGGCGTTGGGCTTGTGACCAGGTATCTATTGCTTCGGTGCTTATAACTTTTGATTCATAAGGAGTTACGTGGCGCACATCATACCATTGGAAAGCTCTCCAAGATCTCTACGACGGTGGCAGCAAGCCTACCCTACTGCGCCTGTTTTTGGAGCCCAAAATCGAACGTTTTCATCAGTTTTGAGATACTTTTCTTCTTTTGCGCTGTTTTATCGTCCCGGATCGTGCGTTGTGAGCCACGAAAAGGACGACAACCAAATCCATCACATTTCTATTATCGAATACCACGGCACCTTGGGCAAGACAACTTCGCTTCACGCATAGGCTGAGCTGACAAACCGAGGGCGTGGGGCTTGGGACCAGGTCTCCGTCACTCCGGTGCCCATAACTTTTGATCCGTTAGGAGTTACGCGGCGCACAGTATACCATTGGAAAGCTCTCCGAAGACTCTAAGACGAGGGTAGCAAGTCTGCTCACCTGCTCCTATTTTCGGAGCCCAAAAAGGAATGTTTTATCAGTTTTGGGGCAATTTTCTTCTTTTGCGCTGTTTTTTCTTCCCGGATCGTACGTCATGAGCATTTCTATTATCGAATCCCACAGCACCTTGGGCAAGACAACTTCGCTTCACGTAGAGGCTGGGCCCAGAAGCCGAGGGCGTTGTGCTTGGGACCAGGTCTCCGACGCTCTGGTGCCCATAACTTTTGATCCGTAAGGATGTACGTGGCGCACAACATACCATTGGAAAGCTCTCCGAGAGCTCTACGTCGGGGGCAACAAGCCTGCTTTGTTGCGCCTATTTTTGGAGCCCAAAATCGAACGTTTTCATTAGTTTCAGGATACTTTTCTTAATATGAGCTATTTTTTCGTCCCAGATCATACGTTTTGAACCGCGGAAAGGACGACAACCTAATCCATCACAATTATATTATCGAATCCCACGGTACCTTGGGCAAGACAACTTCACCTCACGTAGAGGTGGGGCCCGTAAACCGAGGGCGTGGGGCTTGAGACCTGGTCTCCGTTGCTCCAGTGCCTATAACTTTTGATTTGTAAGGAGTTACGCGGTGCACAGCATACCGTTGGAAAGCTCTCCGAGAGATCTACGATGGTGCCAGCAAGCTTGCTTCGCTGCGCTTGTTTTTGGAGCCCAAAATTGAATGTTTTCAATAGTTTCGGGATACTTTTCTTCTTTTGCGCTGTTTCTCCGTCCTGGATCGTATGTTGTGGGCCGCGAAAAGGACGACAACCAAATCCATCACATTTCTATTATCAAATCCCATGGCACCTTGGGCAAGACAACTTTGCTTCACGTAGAGGTTGGGCCCGCAAACCGAGGGCGTGGGGCTTGGGACCAAGTCTCCGTCGCTCCGGTGCCCATAACTTTTGATCTGTAAAGAGTTACGCGGCGCACAACATATCGTTGGAAAGCTCTCCAAGAGCTCTACGATGGGGGAAGCAAGTCTGCTCCGCTGCTCCAATTTTCATAGCCAAAAATTGAACGTTTTCATCAGTTCTTTGACATTTTTTTTATTTTGGGCTGTTTTTCCTTTTCGGATCGTACGTTATGAGCCGTGAAAAGGACAACAACCTAATCCATCACATTTCTATTATCGAATCCCATGGCACCTTGGGAAGAAAACTTCACCTCACGTAGAGGCTGGTCCTGTAAACTTAGGACGTGGCGCTTGGGACCAGGTCTCCGTCGCTCCGATACCCATAACTTTTGATCCGTAAGGAGTTACGCAGCGGACAACATACCATTGAAAAGCTCTCTGAGAGCTCTACGACAGGGGCAGAAAGTCTGCTATGCTGTGCTTGTTTTTAGAGCCTAAAATTGAACGTTTTCATCAGTTTCGGGATACTTATTTTCTTTTTTGTTGTTTTTCTGTCCAGGATCGTACGTGGTTAGCTGCGAAAAGGACGACAACCTAATCCATCATATTTCAATTATTGAATCCCAAGGCACCTTGGGAAAGATGACTTCGCTTCACGTAGAGGTTGGGCACGCAAACCGAGGGCGTGAGGCTTAGGATCAGGTTTCCATCGCTCCGGTGCCCATAACTTTTGATCCGTAAGGATTTATGCGGCACACAACATACCGTTGGAAAGCTCTCTAAGAGCTCTATGACGAGGGAAGCAAGCCTGCTATGCTGCGCCTATTTTTGGAGCCCAAAATCGAACGTTTTCATCAATTTTAGGATACTTTTCTTATTTTGCGCTATTTTTCCGTCCCGGATCGTACGTTGTGAACTGCGAAAAGGACGACAACCTAATCCATCACATTTTTATTATCGAATCCCACAACACCTTCGGCAAGACAACTTCGCCTCACATAGAGTCGGGGCCCGCAAACCGAGGGCGTGGGGCTTCAGACCAGGTCTATGTTGCTTTGGTGCCTATAACTTTTGATCTGTGAGGAGTTACGCGCCGCACAACATACCGTTGGAAAGATCTCCGAGAGCTCTACAGCGGGAACAAAAAGCCTGCTCCTCTGCGCCTGATTTCGGAGACCAAAATCGAACGTTTTCAATAGTTATGGGACACTTTTCTTCTTTTGCATTGTTTTTTCATCCAGGATCGTACGTCGTGAGCCGCGAAAAGAACGACAACCTAATCCATCATATTTCTATTATCGAATCCGACGGCACCTTGGGCAAGACAACTTCACTTCACGTAGAGGCTCAGCCCATAAACCGAGGGCGTCGGGCAAGGGACAATGTCTCCGTTGCTCCGGTGCCCATAACTTTTGATCTGTAAGGACTTACGCGGCGCACAGCATACCGTTAGAAAGCTCTCGGAGAGCTCTACAACGAGGGTAGCAAGCCTGGTCGCCTGCTCCAGTTTTCGGAACCCAAAAATGAATGTTTTCATTTGTTTTAAGACACTTTTTTTCTTTTGCGCTGTTTCTTCTTCCCGGATCGTACGTCGTGAGCCTAGAAAAGGACGACAACCTAATCCATCACATTTCTATTATCGAATCCCACGGCACCTTGGGCAAGACAACTTCGCTTCACGTATAGGCTGGACCAGCAAACAGAGGGCGTAGCGCTTGGGACTAGGTCTCCGTCGCTCCGGTGCCCATAACTTATGATCCGTAAGGATCTACGCGGTGCACAACATACCGTTGGAAAGCTCTCCGAGAGCTCTACGACAGGGGCAACAAGCCTGCCCTGTTGCACCTATTTTTGGAGCCCAAAATCGAACGTTTTTCATCAGTTTCAAGATACTTTTCTTATTTTGCGCTGTTTTTCAGTCTCGGATCGTGCATTTTGAACCGCGAAAAGGACGACAACCTAATCCATCACATTTCTATTATCGAATCCCATGGTACCTTGGGCAAGACAACTTCACCTCATGTACAGGCAGGGCCCGCAAACCGAGGGCATGGGGCTTGAGACCTGGTCTCCGTCGCTCCGGTGCCCATAACTTTTGATCCGTAAGGATTTACGCGGCGCACAACATACCGTTGGAAAGCTCTCTAAGAGCTCTACAACGGGGGCAGCAAGCCTGCTTTGCTGCACCTATTTTTGGAGGCCAAAATCGATCATTTTCATTAGTTTCAGGATACTTTTCTTATTTTGTTCTGTTTTTCTATCCCATATCGTACGTTGTGAACCGCGAAAAGGATGACAACCTAATCCATCACATTTCTATTATCGAATCCCACATCACCTTTGGAAGAAAACTTCGCTTCACGTAGAGGCGGGGCCCGCAAACCGAGGGTGTGGGGCTTCAGACCAGGTCTCCGTTGCTCCGGTGCCTATAACTTTTGATCTGTAAGGAGTTACGCGGCGCACAGCATACCGTTGGAAAGCTCTCCGAGAGCTCCACGACGGGGGCAAAAATCTTGCCCCTCTGCTCTTGATTTCGGAGGCCAAAATCGAACGTTTTCATTAGTTATGGGACACTTTTCTTCTTTTGTGTTGTTTTTCCATCCAGGATCGTACGTCGTGAGCCGCGAAAAGAACAACAACCTAATCCATCACATTTCTATTATCGAATCCCGCGACACCTTGGGCAAGACAGCTTCGCTTCACGTAGAGGCTCAGCCTGCAAACCGAGGGCGTCGGGCAAGGGACAATGTCTCCGTCGCTCCAGTGCCCATAACTTTTGATCCGTAAGGAGTTACGCGGCGCACAACATACCGTTGGAAAGCTCTCCGAGAGCTCTACGACGAGGGTATCAACCTTGGTCGCCTGCTCTAGTTTTCAGAATCCAAAATTGAATGCTTTCATTTGTTTTGGGACACTTTTCTTCTTTTGCGCTATTTTTTCTTCCCGGATCGTACGTCGTGAGCCTAGAAAAGGACAACAACCTAATCCATCAAATTTCTATTATCGAATCCTACGGTACCTTGGGCAAGACAACTTCGCTTCACGTATAGGCTGGGCCCGCAAACCGAGGGCGTGATGCTTGGGACCAGGTCTCCGTCGCTCCGGTGCCCATAACTTTTGATCCGTAAGGATCTACGCGGCGCACAACATACCGTTGGAAAGCTCTTCGAGAGCTCTACGACGAGGGTAACAAGCCTGCTCTGCTGCGTCTATTTTGGAGCCCAAAATCAAATGTTTTCATCATTTTCAGGATACTTTTGTTATTTTGCGCTGTTTTTTCGTCCCGGATTGTACGTTTTGAACTGCGAAAAGGACGACAACCTAATCTATCACATTTCTATTTTCGAATCCCACGGCACCTTGGACAAGACAACTTCGCCTCACGTAGAGGCGAGGCCCGCAAACCGAGGGCGTAGGGCTTGAGACCTGGTCTCCGTTGCTCCGGTGCCATTAAATTTTGATCTATAAGGTGTTGCTCGGCGCACAGCATACCATTGGAAAGCTCTCCGAGAGATCTACGACGGTGGCAGCAAGCTTGCTTTGCTGCGCCTATTTTTGGAGCCCAAAATTGAATGTTTTGATTAGTTTCGGGATACTTTTCTTCTTTTGCAATGTTTTTCCGTCCCGGATCGTACGTTGTGGGCCGCGAAAAGGACGACAGCCAAATCCATCACATTTCTATTATCAAATCCCACGGCACCTTGGGCAAGATAACTTCGCTTCACGTAGTGGCTGGGCCCGCAAACCGAGGGCGTGGGGCTTGGGACCAGGTCTCCGTCACTCCGGTGCCCAAAACTTTTGATCCGTAAAGAGTTACACGGCGCAAAACATATCGTTGGAAAGCTCTCCAAGAGCTCTACGACGGGGAAAACAAGTCTGCTCGGCTGCTCCTATTCTCGGAGCCAAAAATTGAACGTTTTCATCAATTTCATGACATTTTTCTTATTTTGCACTGTTTTTCCATTTCGGATCGTACGTCGTGAGCCGCGAAAAGGACGACAACCTAATCCATCACATTTCTGTTATCGAATCCCAAGGCACCTTGAGAAGACAACTTCGCTTAACGTAGAGGCTGGTCCCGCAAATTGAGGGCGTGGGGCTTGGGACCAAGTCTCCATCGCTCCGATACCCATAACTTTTGATCCGTAAGGAATTACGCGGCGCACAACATACCATTGAAAAGCTCTCCGAGAGCTCTACGACGGGGGCAGCAAGTCTGCTATGCTGCGCTTGTTTTTGGAGCACAAAATCGAATGTTTTCATCAGTTTCGGGATACTTTTCTTCTTTTGCGCTGTTTTTCCGTCCCAGATCGTACGTGGTGAGCCGCGAAAAGGATGACAACCTAATCCATCACATTTCTATTATCGAATCCAATGGTACCTTGGGAAAGACAACTTCGCTTCACGTAGAGGTTGGGCACGCAAACCGATGGTGTGGGGCTTGGGATCAGGTCTCCGTCGCTCCGATACTTATAACTTTTGATTCGTAAGGAGTTACGCAGCGCACAGTATACCGTTGGAAAGCTTTCTGAGAGCTCTACGATGAGGGTAGCAAGTCTGCTCACCTGCTCCTATTTTTGGAATCCAAAAATGAACGTTTTCATCAGTTTTGGTGCACTTTTCTTCTTTTGCTCTGTTTTTTCTTCCTGGATTGTGCGTCGTGAGCCTAGAAAAGGACGACAACCTAATCCATCACTTTTCTATTATCGAATCCCACGACACCTTGGGCTAGACAACTTCGTTTCACGTAGAGGCTGGGCCAAAAAACCGAGGGCGTG
Organism: Ehretia macrophylla; assembly: GCA_037974665.1. Classification (NCBI taxonomy): domain Eukaryota; kingdom Viridiplantae; phylum Streptophyta; class Magnoliopsida; order Boraginales; family Ehretiaceae; genus Ehretia; species Ehretia macrophylla. The sequence goes on from CM075766.1 coordinate 25,349,718, forward strand.
GTGCTTGGGACCAGATCTCCGTCGCTCCGGTGCCCATAACTTTTGATCTGTAAGGATTTACGCGGCGCACAACATACCGTTGAAAAGCTTTCTAAGAGCTCTACGACGTGGGTAGCAAGCCTGCTCTACTGCGCCTATTTTTGGAGCCTAAAATCGAACATTTTCATCAGTTTCAAGATACTTTTCTTATTTTGCGCTATTTTTTCGTCTCGGATCGTACGTTGTAAACTGCGAAAAGGACGACAACCTAATCCATCACATTTCTATTATCGAATCCCATGCCACCTTGGGCAAGACAACTTTGCCTCACATAGAGGTGGGACCCGCAAACCGAGGGCGTGGGGCTTCAGACCAGGTCTCCGTTGCTCCGGTGCCTATAACTTTTTATCTGTAAGGAGTTACGCGGCTCACAACATACAGTTGGAAAGCTCTCCGAGAGCTCTACGGAGGAGGTAGAAAGCCTGCTCCTCTGCGCCTAATTTCGGAGACCAAAATCGAAAGTTTTCATTAGTTATGGGACACTTTTCTTCCTTTGCGTTGTTTTTCCATCCAGGATCGTACGTCGTGAGCCGCAAAAAGAATGACAACCTAATCCATTACATTTCTATTATCGAATCGAACGACACCTTGGGAAAGATAGCTTCGCTTCACGTAGAGGCTGGGCCCGCAAACCGAGGGCGTCGGGCAAGGGACAATGTCTTCGTTGCTCCAGTGCCTATAACTTTTGATCCGTAAGGAGTTACGCGACGCACAGCATACCGTTGGAAAGTTTTCCGAGAGCTCTACGACGAGGGAAGCAAGCCTGCTCGCTTGCTCCAGTTTTCAAAACCCAAAATTGAACGTTTTCATTTGGTTTGGGACACTTTTCTTCTTTTGCACTGTTTTTTCTTCCCGGATCGTACGTCGTGAGCCTAGGAAACGACGACAACCTAATTCATCACATTTCTATTATCAAATTCCACGGCACCTTAGGCAAGACAACTTCACTTCACGTATAGGCTGGGCCCGCAAACCGAGGGCGTGGTGCTTGGGATCAGGTCTCCGTCGCTCTGGTGCCCATAACTTTGGATCCGTAAGGAGGTACGCGGCACACAACATACCGTTGGAAAGCTCTCCGAGAGCTCTACGACGAGGGTAGCAAGCTTGCTCGCCTGCTTCTATTTTTGGAGCCCAAAATTGAACGTTTCCATCAGTTTCAGGATGTTTTTCTTATTTTGCGCTATTTTTTCATCCCGGATCGTACGTTGTGAACCGCAAAAAGGACGACAACCTAATCCATCACATTTCTATTATCGAATCCCATGGCACCTTGGGCAAGACAACTTCGATTCACGTAGGGCGGGGCCTGCAAACCGAGGAGGTGGGGCTTGGGACCAGGTCTCCGTCGCTCTGGTGCCCATAACTTTTGATATGTAAGGAGTTATGTAGCGCACAACATACCGTTGGAAAGCTCTCCGAGAGCTCAACGACGGGGGCGGGAAGCCTGCTAGGCTGCACCTATTTTTTGATCCCAAAATCGAACGTTTTCATTAGTTTCGGGACACTTTTCTTCTTTTGGGTTATTTTTATGTACTGGATCGTACATCGTGAGCCGCAAAAAGGACGACAACCTAATCTATCACATTTGTATTATCGAATCCGTCAGCACCTTGGGCAAGACAACTTCGCTTAATAATGATGCTGGGCTCGCAAACCAAGGGTGTTGGGCCTAGGACCATGTCTCCGTCGCTCCGGTGCCCATAACTTTTGATCCGTAAGGAGTTACGCAGTGCACAGCATACCGTTAGGAAGCTCTCCGAGAGCTCTACGACAGGGGCAGAAATCTTGCTCGGCCGCGCCTATTTTCGGAGCCCAAAATCGAATGTTTTCATCAATTTTGGGACACTTTTCTTTTTTTGCGCTATTTTTCCTACCCGGATCGTACGTCGTTAGCCTAGTAAAGGACGACAGTCTAATCCATCACATTTCTATTATTGAATCCCAAAGCACCTTGGGCAAGACAACTTCGCTTCACGAAGAGACTTGGCCCGGAAACCGAGGGCGTGGTGCTTGGGACCAGGTCTCCGTCGCTCCGGTGCCCATAACTTTTGATCCGTAAGGATTTACACGGCGCACAACATACCGTTGGAAAGCTCTCCAAGAGCTCTACGACTGGGGCAGCAAGCCTTCTCTGCTGCGCTTGTTTTTGGAGCCTATAATCAAACGTTTTCATCAGTTTCAGAATACTTTTCTTATTTTGCGCTGTTTTTCCGTCCCGGATCGTACGTTGTGAACCGCGAAAAGGACGTCAACCTAATCCATCACATTTCTATTATTGAATCCCATGGTACCTTGGGCAAGACAACTTCGCCTCATGTAGAGGCGGGGTATCACGCCCCAACCCGGCCTATAAAGGTTAGTCTAGGGTGTGATCTAAACATTCAAGTCCTTTCAAGTACTTAATCGTTCAAGGAGGTTTAGCACTTAACGTTTTATCCGAGACTCCAAATTTTTTCCCAAAAAATCGGCAGCATAACGGCTGTAATTGGGCTCTTTGGTTTGACCTAGTTCTCTAAACACCTCAAAATTTATCATCTCAATTCCATTTCCAACTAAGATTGCTATTTTACCATCAATTGAATTGCCTATTGGTTATTTCGACATCCCGTTTGATTTATAACCTAGCATGATACTATGTCTCATTTGTTTGTTTGACCTTGTTTCAAAATATACCTATTTAAGATTGGATAAATTCATTTACTTAGTCCTTACTAATGCACCATAACCTATGATAATACTAGCGGTAATAAAAGCATAACGATCATAGTAATGTCTAGTATCAGTCTACTTAATATAAGTAGAAACCAAAATTAGACCCTAAATTACAACGGGGGTCTTTTACATCATGACATCGAGTAACACAAAAGGGAATAGTCTTCAAGTAACATAAAGTTCACAAGTAGTCACGTTCAAGCAAAACAACAATGACAGGCAATCAGTCCAGGGGTTCATCATTAGGCACATTGTCCTCGGGTACCTATACCTGTTCTTCTTCACCTGTGATGAAAAAGAGGGTGAGTCCTTATGAACTCAGCGAAGGGGAAACGAGAAATACGTTTTGAAACTCATTTTCTGATTCAATTATGAAAACTCCTTTTGAAAACATGTCATGTATTACAAATAATAAGGTACGCAAATATATGAAACAAATCGAGTAACAGATATATTTACCAATCATTTCAAGGATACGGTGATCATTTGCTCTCAATATCAATTTCGATTCATTTGGTGCGGCCGACTTCAATAATCCACTTATCGCTTCCAATTGGGTGTACTCCGGATGTACCCCGAAACCTACGACCCAACTCTCCAAGGGTGGAATGCCAAGCGAGAGAGGGAATTGGACCATGGTAGTCAAGGGATCACCAGCAAGCCCTATGCCGCCCGGCGTTCGTGAAACGCTACCATGCCACAATGAAAGGTTGCAACCTCGTATGCAATGCACATTTATAACATTTAACATATCACATTAGCAGGACAACAAAGTAGGTCGCCTCCGAACAATTATAAGATTGCACGTTGTCAAGTAGTCAAACAAGACACGATAAGACAAGTAATTTGACTTGAAAAGCATATGGAGTCATATGAACATTAAACGGGCAGCCATGTAACACATGTAAGTCAAGCCATATAACTCATTTCGAAGTCCACGTAATCAAGTGATACGATTATTCAACATGCAACAACATCTACGTGGGTTTGGTTGCAAGAAAAGCTTATTTAACAACATGCAATGGTCAAAATCACATTTGAAGTTATAAGACATTTACGGGCAGCCCACTAAGCATATAATTTCCACACAATATACAAATGATCAATACTTAGCAACTACCTAGTCATTAGGGTTTCCATTTCGTGTATATTCATGCAATTTGAGCCTCAACCCAACTCAAAGTCAATCTCAAACCATGCATCATTTAATTCAACATCCTCAAACATTCAAAACAGTCCACACAACATCCCGAAGCTACAATTCCAAGCATTTAATTCAACAAGAGAAGTCACCACAATTTTTCTAAGTACAACATTAAGTGAAACCCTTACTGCAATAGGTTGTTTTCTCACAATCAATAGGATAATCAAAAAATCTCCAAATCTAGTGAATAAGATGTCAAATTAAAGCTTAAGAAGTTAGCTAAAATGAGAAATAAACCTTGCATCCATTGGAGTTCGAAATCATTAGTTATAGCCGAAACAGTGAGGTAGCACAAAACTGTCCAGATTTGCACACTTTTAAGAAATTGACGTTTTTGAGGTCCTTAGGGTCAGTTTTAGTCTTGGTCCATTTCTGACAAACTTTTCCAGAACTGAAAAATATAGCAGTACACCAATTTTCATGCTTTTTTAACATCATTTACTAAGTCAAATATTGTTCGTTCCACAAGGTCAGTGCATCTGCCAAAACCTGCTTCATTTTTCCAGATTTCCAGATTTGGTCACATTTTAAAGATTTGCCATTTTGAGGACCTTAGAGTCAAAATTAGCTTCGGCCTATTTATGGGAAAAATGTTTAAAACTATCCAAAATAGTCACCTAACAATTTTCATGCAATTTCAACATCATTTTCCTAGCTAAACTTACCTCGAAACAGACTGGTCAGAGAGCTGTCAACAATTTCGACTTCACCTAGCATCATTTTCAAGCCAAGATCTTGCCATGCATGGTTGTTTAAGCTTATGAACGACCATATAACTCAAGTACATAAGCACATACACACATCTAAGAACATGCATGTGAATTTTTGAAGAGTTTTCAAAGGGTTTTAGCCCTCACCTTAGCAATCAACCACAAGATGCTCAAAAACCTTGTTGAAGCACAACCTTCTTCCTCTCCTTGCTTAGCCGAAAACCTGACTAGCTTTTCTCTATTTTTCCTAGCTTAGTGGTCGATCTCTTAGCACATGCATGAGGTCATAACATGAAGAAAAGAAATGGATGCCAAGAAGCTCACCTAGGCCGAATAGAAGTCTTCAAAGCACATGCATGAGAATTTTTGAACTCTAGCTAGCTTGCTTCGACTTTCTTGATGGTTGCTTGACTTGATTAACTATGTTGTGAGGAAGAGAAGCTATGGAGGTAGTAATGTGCAGCTAGGGTCGAGAGAGAGAGAGAAATGAGAGGGAGAGAGAGAAGAATGAAAGAGAATGAAAGTTTTAGCATTTGGTCGGCTATATGCCTTGCAAGAATTCTGATTTTTGTGTTATTCTTTTGAGCATTTGAATTATCTAAGCATGGCATTTGAGTGGGCCGAGAATGAGAGAGAATTTGAGGCAAAAAGGAAAGTGAAATTGTTAGAAAATGGTGGCATGCTTGTCTCGACCTTGGGCACGGCAAAATCCAGAATTTTTTGTCGTCAAGAGCATATTTGAATCATCTTTTAGCATGGTTGATTTTTGAAATAGCAAAATGTGCACAAATCCTCATATGGTCGGCCAAGCATGTGGGAAAATTCTGAATTTTGTCTTGGTTAAGCTTATTTTATTGCTTGTGTTTGGGAGTGCAAAAAGAAAAGGAATAAAGAATGAAGAATGTTTAGTGTTTGATGCATTTTTTGTCTTTTAGTGAGTTAAATTAGGATTATTATATTGATAGTGGATTTTGTAGGATTGTTTAATAGTCTAGTGCTCCGTGAAAGATGTTTTCTTGATTAGCGTGAAGGCACGCTTTTCTAGGTCTAGGGTACGCACTACGAGGTAGGACACGAACTACGAGATGAACGCACATTTTTCAAGTAAATGCACGCAACCCTAAATGAATGCACGTAATTCAATGCATGGCACATAAAATGAACACAATTCTTAAACCTAGGTCATGGCACGCAAATCTAGGTTAGGGCACACGATGTGAGGTTTCACACGCAAATCGGGGTCGGGCCTCACATCCTCCCCTCCTTAAAAGAATTTCATCCCGAAATTCAATATTACCTTGAAATAAAGCTGGGTACTGCAGCTCCATCTAGTCTCGCCTTTCCCACGTTGCTTCTTCGACTCCATGATGATCCCACAGCACTTTTACCATAGGTATAGTTTTGTTGCGCAACTCCCGATCCTGCTGGTCTAGAATCCGAATGGGCTTCTCCTCGTAAGACAAGTTCTCCCGCAACTGCAACGGCTCCGGTTCCAAGATATGCGACGGATCAGGATGATACTTCCGCAGCATCGAAACATGAAAGACGTCGTGAACATTGGAGAGGTTCTGGGGTAGTGCTAGGCGATACACCAACTTGCCAACCTTCTCGATTACCTCGAATGGTCCCACAAACCTCGGGCTCAACTTTCCACCTTTTTCATGTCTAATCAGTCCCCTCTGGGGTGATATCTTCAAGAACACCTTGTCGCCGACCTCAAACTCGAGACTCCGTCTCCGTTGGTCTGCATAACTTTTATGCCTGCTCTAGGCGGTAAGCATCCGTTTTCGGATGAGATGGATATTATCAACAGTCTTCATAAGTTCAGGTAAAAGGGTCGGGTCAAAAGTCTTCGTCTCACCTACTTCATCGCAGTAAATTGGGGTACGACACTTACGTCCATACAACGCCTCAAATGGGGCCATCCCGATAGTGGCCTGATAAATATTGTTGTAGGCGAACTCCGCTAGAGATAGATATTTCTCCCAACCTTTTCCGAAATCCAAAACATACGCCCTCAGCATATCCTCCAAAATCTGAATAGTTCTCTCTGATTGACCATCCGTCTAAGGGTGATAAGCCGTGCTAAAACTCAACTTCGTTCCCAAAGCTTCTTGCAATCTATTCCAAAATCGGGAAGTAAAACGAGGATCCCTATCCGATACAATACTCACAGGCATTCTGTGCAATCTTACAATCTCCGCCACATACATATCTCCCAATTCCTCAGGATTATCCTCCTTGTTCATCGTTAAGAAGTGCGCCGACTTAGTCAATCTATCCACTATAACCCAAACGGCGTCACGACCCTTATCTGGGCAGGTCCATAACAAAATCCATAGTGATATGTTCCCATTTCCATTGAGGAATCTCCAACGGCTGAAGTAAACCTGCGGGTCGTTGATGTTCTGCTTTGACTCTCTGGCAAGTCAAACACCGTGCTACAAACTCCGCAATTTCTCTTTTCATGTTATTCCACCAATAGTGTTGCTTCAAATCCCAATACGTCTTTGTTCCGCCGGGGTGAATAGTATATCTTGAATTGTGGGCTTCCTCAAGAATCTTCTTTTTCAGCTTCGGCTCGTTCGGAACACAAATCCGGTTCCTAAACCTCAAAACACCATCATCATGAAACTTGAAATCTGCATTGTTTTCCTTAATCTTCTGAAATTGTTGGTCCTTCTGTTGAGCCTCTCGTATCTCAGGCAACAAGGTCGATTGAACTTGGGTAGTGGCAAAAAGTAACCATTTCTGAGTCAATTGTGGTTTCCATAGAAATGCTTCCTCCAACAACTCCTGCACCTTGACCTCCAGTTTTTCCATGCTTGCCTTTCTACTTAAGGCATCTGCAACTACGTTCGCCTTACCGGGCACATAATTAATTGAGCAGTTATAATCATCCAAAAGCTCCATCCACCGCCTTTGCCTCATATTCAACTCCTTTTGAGAGAACAAGTATTTCAACCTCTTATGATCAGTAAATACCTCAAACTTGTTACCCCACAGATAATGCCTCCATTTCTTGAGTGCAAACACAATAGCCGCTAACTCCAAATCATGCGTCGGGTAATTCATCTCATACGGCTTCGGTTTCCTAGAAGCATATGCAATCACTCTTCCATTTTGCATCAATACACATCCCAGTCCTTCTTTCGAAGCATTGCTATAGATTACAAAACCTTGACTCCCTTCAGGCAACGCAAGAACTGGTGTGGTAGTCAATCTTTTCTTCAACACTTGGAAGCTACTCTCACACTTATCATTCCACACGAACTTGGTTTTCTTTTGAGTGAGCTTTGTAAGCGGTCCTGCAATCTTAGAGAAATCCTTCACGAATCTCTGATAATAGCTGGCTAGACCAAGAAAACTCCGAACCTCCGTAACATTTTCCGGCTTTTTCCAAGACATCACTGCATCAATCTTTGCTGGATCCACCGCTATTCCCTCTTGGGATATGATATGCCCCAAAAATGCAATCTGCTGCAGCCAAAATTCACACTTGCTAAACTTTGCATACAATTGGTGCTCTCGAAGTTTCTGCAGTACCAACCGCAGATGTTGCTCAAGCTCCGCCTCCGATTTCGAGTATACCAAAATATCATCAATGAAGATCACCATAAATTGGTCCAAGTAGGGTTGAAACACCCTATGCATCAAATCCATAAAAGCTGCAGGGGCATTAGTTTGTCCAAAAGGCATCACCACATATTCATAATGCCCATATCTCGTCCTGAAAGCCGTTTTAGGCACATCTTCTTTCTTGATCCGCAACTGATAATACCCTTACCTCAAGTCGAGTTTCGAATACACTTTGGCTCCTTGCAGTTGATTAAATAACTCATCAATCAGGGGAAGTGGGTATTTATTCTTGACAGTCACTTGGTTCAAACCTCGGTAGTCAATACATAGCCTCAACGTTCCGTCTTTCTTCTTCACAAATAGAACTGGCGCGCCCCACGGTGAAGAACTCGGTTGAACAAACCCCTTCTTCAGTAATCCTTGCAATTGATCCTTCAATTCTTGTAGCTCGGCCGGTGCTATACGATAGGGAGGTTTTGATATCGGCTGGGCGCCAGGCAGCAACTCTATAACAAACTCGATCTCCCGATTCGGGGGTAAACCGGGTAATTTTTCAGGGAACACATCTGCATAGTCTTTGATCACAGGCATCTCCTCCAACTTAGCTTTATCCGACGGCTTGTTGATAAGGTAAGCTAAGTATCCGCTGCACCCCTTCCTCAAGGACTTCACTGCTTTTGTAGATGAAATGATGGAACTCCTGGTGAAATCTCTTCGACCCATAATCTCCAGTATTGGTTGATCAGGTACCCAGAACGTTATAATCTTCGCCCGGCAATCCAGTTGGACATGATGTTTTGCCAGCCAGTCCATCCCTAAAATGACCTCGTAATCTCGAAAAGGTAATACAATAAGATTGGCTGAGAATTCCCTATCCTTAATTTAGATATTACATACTTTACAAGCTGAACTAGTTACAAGTTTAGAACCCATTGGAGTACCAACTTCTACTTCATATGGCAAACATACAACTTTCAATTTCACACGTTCCACACATAAGGGAGTAATAAATGAATGAGTAGCACCCGGATCAATTAACACCTTAACAGGTTGATTCAGTATGAAGAATGTACCTTCAACAACAGCGGTCTCATCCGGAATCTCCTTGCATTCAATAGCATAGGCTCGAGCCTGGACCCTAGGAACTGGAGTCTTGCCTCTACTGGCTGGTTTACCCTGATTCTGTCACCCTTGCCATTTACGGCAATCCTTAATCCGGTGCTGATCGCTGCCACAACCCATACATTTCCCCAATTTTCTCCAACACTGGGCCTCAGTGTGGCCCTTCTTGTTACAGTACGAACAGATGGCAGCCTGAGAAGCAGGTGAACTACCTGTGGATCCGCGGGTGGAAGATGCTGATGGCGCCTTAGTCGAGCCACGGTTATTCACTGACCTATTCTGGCTCTGGCCTTGACCGCAACTCTGACTCTGGAATTTCCTCTACTGACCCGGAGGTTGGTAAGGTCTTTTGCTCGGCTGACTCGAACCGGCTCCATCTAGTTTCCTCTTCTCAACACGAGAAGCAGCAGCAAAGAGAGCATAGTAAGTATCGAAATCATGAGAAGCTAACTGGTCCTGAATCTCTGGCCTCAATCCAACAGTAAATTTCCACATTTTTGCCTCTGGAGTACAAACCATATATTGAGCATAATGGGACAGTCGGTCAAAACGAGCCTCGTACTGGGCCACCATCATATTACCCTGGGTCAAGTGCATGAACTCCTCGATCCGCCTCTCCCTGGAAACTGCATGTACATATTTCTCCTTAAATGCCTTAACGAAATTACCCCACAAGCGAGGTGTCTGATCAGTCTCCCACAGTGCCTCTACAGTGTGCCACCAATGCTCGGCATCCCCATGCAACAAAAATACAGCGAACTCCACTTTCTCTTCATCTGTATAATCAAGTGGCCTAAAGATCTTCAGTGTGCCACCAATGCTCGGCATCCCCATGCAACAGAAATATAGCGAACTCCACTTTCTCTTCATCTGTATAATCAAGTGGCCTGAAGATCTTCTCAATCTCGGATAGCCAAGCCTCTGCTTTCTCATCATCAGCTTCCCTGTAGAATTTAGACGGGTGAAAGTCAAGGAACTCCCTTATTCTGCTGTGTCTCCCATGGTTACCCTCATTCCTGTTGTTGATGTTGTTGTTGGCTTCTCGAGCATCCTGACGCTCCATTACACATGATACACGATCCATGGCATTTGCCATCATATTAAACATAGCTATACCGGGATTAGTCTGATAGGCATCCCCGGTCTCTTGAGGTTCACCGCTCCTATTAGTGGTACGGGTATTAGGGCCAGCCATCTATAGGCACAAATTACGATGCACAATTTATTGAAATATGACAATTAAGAATCTAACGCATATGATATGCAACATAATATAGGTACAATTCTAGAAACATTTAAGGCATGTAAGTCACTTAAGCACATAGAACATAGAAGGCACATTTATTACACAATAACACATAGACAAGTCATCCTAATTATCTTAGGGCTCTACCCACGGTCTGAGAGTTAAACTCGGCTTAAGCAATCTAAGCTCTGATACCATTCTAATATAGTGTCACGCCCCAACCCAACCTATAAAGGTTAGACTAGGGTGTGATCTAAACATTCAAGTCCTTTCAAGTACTTAATCGTTCAATGAGGTTTAGCACTTAACATTTTATCCTAGACTCCAAAATTTTTTCCGAAAAACCGGCAGCATAACGGCTGTAATTGGGCTCTTTGGTTTGACCTAGTTCTCTAAACACCTCAAAATTTACCATCTCAATTCCATTTCCAACTAAGATTACTATTTTACCATCAATTGAATTGCCTATTGGTTATTTCGACATCCCGTTTGATTTATAACCTATCATGATACTATGTCTCGTTTGTTTGTTTAACCTCCTTTCAAAATATACCTGTTTAAGATTGGATAAATTTATTTACTTAGTCCTTACTAATGCACCATAACCTATGATAATACTAGCAGTAATAAAAGCATAACGATCATAGTAATGTCTAGTATCAGTCTACTTAATATAAGTACAAACCAAAATTAGACCCCAAATTACAACGGGGGTCTTTTACATCATGACATCGAGTAACACAAAAGGGAATAGTCTTCAAGTAACATAAAGTTCACAAGTAGTCACGTTCAAGCAAAACAACAATGACAGACAATCACTCTAGGGGTTCATCATTAGGCACATTGTCCTCGGGTGCCTGTACCTGTTCTTCTTCACCTGTGATGAAAAAGAGGGTGAGTCCTTATGAACTCTGCGAGGGGGAAACGAGAAATACGTTTTGAAACTCATTTTCTGATTCAATTATGAAAACTCCTTTTGAAAACATGTCACGTATTACAAATAATGAGGTACGCAAATATATGAAACAAATCGAGTAACAGATACATTTACCAATCATTTCAAGGATACGGTGAGCATTTGCTCTCAATATCAATTTCGATTCATTTGGTGCGGCCGACTTCAATGATCCATTTATCGCTCCCAATTGGGTGTACTCCGGATGTACCCCGAAACCTACGACCCAACTCTCCAAGGGTGGAATGCCAAGTGAGAGAGGGAATTGGACCATGGTAGTCACAGGAGCACCGGCAAGCCCTATGTCGCCCGGCGTTCGTGAAACGCTACCATGCCACAATGAAAGGTTGCAACCTCGTATGCAATGCACATTTATAACATTTAACATATCACATTAGGAGGACAACAAAGTAGGTCGCCTCCGAACAGTTATAAGATCGCACATTGTCAAGTAGTCAAACAAGACACGATAAGACAAGTAATTTGACTTGAAAAGCATATGGAGTCATATGAACATTAAATGGGCAGCCATGTAACACATGTAAGTCAAGCCATATAACTCATTTCGAAGTCCACGTAATCAAGTGATATGATTATTCAACATGCAACAACATTTACGATGGTTTGGTTGCAAGAAAAGCTTATTTAACAACATGCAATGGTCAAAATCACATTTGAAGTTATAAGACATTTACGGGCAGCCCACTAAGCATATAATTTCCACACAATATACAAATGATCAATACTTAGCAACTACCTAGTCATTAGGGTTTCCATTTCGTGTATATTCATGCAATTTAAGCCTCAACCCAACTCAAAGTCAATCTCAAACCATGCATCATTTAATTCAACATCCTCAAACATTCAAAACAGTCCACACAACATCCTGAAGCTACAATTCCAAGCATTTAATTCAACAAGAGAAGTCACCACAATTTTTCTAAGTACAACATTAAGTGAAACCCTTACTGCAATAGGCTGTTTTATCACAATCAATAGGATAATTATACAATCTCCAAATCTAGTGAATAAGAAGTCAAATTAAAGCTTACGAAGTTAGCTAAAATCAGAAACAAACCTTGCATCAATTGGAGTTCGAAATCATTAGTTATAGCCAAAACAGTGAGGTAGCACAAAACTGTCCAGATTTGCACACTTTTTAGAAATTGACGTTTTTGAGGTCCTTAGGGTCAGTTTTAGCCTTGGTCCATGTCTGACAAACTTGTCCAGAACTGAAAAATAGAGCAGCACACCAATTTTCATGCATTTTGGACATCATTTACTAAGTCAAATATGGTTCGTTCCACAAGGTCAGTGCATCTGCCAAAACCTGCTTCATTTTTCCAGATTTCCAGATTTGGTCACATTTTAAAGATTTTCCATTTTGAGGACATTAAAGTCAAAATTAGCTTCGGCCTATTTCTGGGAAAAATGTTCAAAACTGTCCAAAATAGGCACCTACCAATTTTCATGCAATGTAAACATCATTTTCCTAGCTAAAATTACCTCGAAACAGACTGATCAGAGAGCTATCAACAATTTCGACTTCACCTAGCATCATTTTCAAGCCAAGATCTTGCCATGCATGGTTGTTTAAGCTTATGAACGACCATATAACTCAAGTACAGAAGCACATACACACATCTATGAACATGCATGTGAATTTTTGAAGAGTTTTCAAAGGGTTTTAGCCCTCACCTTAGCAATCAACCACAAGATGCTCAAAAACCTTGTTGAAGCACAACCTTCTTCCTCTCCTTGCTTAGCCGAAAACCCAACTAGCTTTTCTCTATTTTTCCTAGCTTAGTGGTCAATCTCTTAGCACATGCATGAGATCATAACATGAAGAAAAGAAATGAATGCCAAGAAGCTCACCTAGGCCGAATAGAATTCTTCAAAGCACATGCATGAGAATTTATTAACTCTAGCTAGCTTGCTTCGACTTTCTTGATGGTTGCTTGACTTGATTAACTATGTTGTGAGGAAGATAAGCTGTGGAGGTAGTAATGTGTAGCTTGGGCCGAGAGAGAGAGAGAGATGAGAGGGAGAGAGAGAAGAATGAAAGAGAATGAAAGTTTAAGCATTTGGTCGGCTATATGCCTTGCAAGAATTCTGATTTTTGTGTTATTCTTTTGAGCATTTGAATTATCTAAGCATGGCATTTGAGTGGGCTGAGAATGAGAGAGAATTTGAGGCAAAAAGGAAAGTGAAATTGTTAGAAAATGGTGGCATGCTTGTCTTGACCTTGGGCTTGGCAAAATGCCGAATTTTTTGTCTTCAAGAGCATATTTGAATCATCTTTTAGCATGGTTGATTTTTGAAATAGCAACATGTGCACAAATCCTCACATGGTCGGCCAAGCATGTGGGAAAATTCTGAATTTTGTCTTGGTTAAGCTTATTTTATTGCTTGTGTTTGGGAGTGCAAAAAGAAAAGGAATAAAGAATGAAGAATGTTTAGTGTTTGGTGCATTTCTTGTCTTCTAGTGAGTTGAATTAGGATTATTATATTGATAGTGGATTTTGTAGGATTGTTTAATAGTCTAGTGCTCCGTGAAAGATGCTTTCTTGATTAGCGTGAAGGCACGCTTTCCTAGGTCTAGGGCACGCACTACGAGGTAGGACACGAACTACGAGATGAACGCACATTTTTTAAGTAAATGCACGCAACCCTAAATGAATGCACGTAATTCAATGCATGGCACATAAAATGAACACAATTCTTAAACCTAAGTCATGGCACGCAAATCTAGGTTAGGGCACATGAAGCGAGGTTTCGCACGCAAATCGGGGTCGGGCCTCACACGGGGCCCGCAAACCGAGGGCTTGGGGCTTGAGACCAGGTCTCCGTTGCTCCGGTGCCTATAACTTTTGATCCGTAAGGAGTTACGCAGCGCACAACATACCGTTGGAAAACTATCCGAGAGCTCTACGACGGGGGCAAAAAGCCTGCTCAGCTGCGCCTGATTTCGGAGACCAAAATTGAACGTTTTCATTAGTTTTGGGACACTTTTCTTCTTTTGCGATGTTTTTTTCTTCCCGGATCGTACGTCGTGAGCCTAGAAAAGGACGACAACCTAATCCATCACATTTCTATTATCGAATCACACGGCACCTTAGGCAAGAAAACTTCGCTTCAGGTATAGGCTGGGCCCGCAAACCGAGGGCGTGGTGCTTAGGACCAGGTCTCCGTCGCTCCGGTGCCCATAACTTTGGATCCGTAAGGAGTTACGCGACAAACAGCATACCATTAGAAAGCTCTCCGAGAGCTCTACGATGAGGGTAGTAAGCCTGCTCGCCTGCTCCTATTTTTCGAGCCCAAAATCAAACGTTTCCATCAGTTTCGAGATACTTTTCTTATTTTGTGCTGTTTTTCAGTCCCGGATCGTACGTTGTGAACCGTGAAAAGAACGACAACCTAATCCGTCACATTTCTATTATCGAATCCCACGGCCCTTTGGGCAAGACAGCTTTGATTCACTTAGAGGCGGGGCCCGCAAATCGAGGGGTTGGGGCTTGGGACCAGGTCTCCGTCGCTCTGGTGCCCATAACTTTTGATCCGTAAGGAGTTACGCGGCACACAGCATACCGTTGGAAAGCTCTCTGGGCAGGAAGCCTGCTCGGTTGCTCCTATTTTTGGATCCTAAAATGGAATGTTTTCTTTAGTTTCGGGACACTTTTCTTCTTTTGCATTGTTTTTCTGTATCGGTTCGTACGTCGTGAGTCGTGAAAAGGATGACAACCTAATCCATCACATTTCTATTATCGAATCCCATGGCACCTTGGGCAAGACAACTTCGCTTCACGTAGAGGCTGGGCACGTAAACCGAGGGCGTCGGGCTTGGGACTAGGTCTCCACAGCATACCGTTGGAAAGCTCTCTGAGAGCTCTACGATGGGGGCAGCAATCTTGCTTGGCTGCACCTATTTTCGGAGCCCAAAATCGAATGTTTTCATCAGTTTTAGGACACTTTTCTTCTTTTGCGCTATTTTTCTTTCCCGGATCGTACGTCGTGAGCCTCGAAAAGGACGACAACCTAATCCATCACATTTCTATTATCGAATCCCATAGCACCTTGGGCAAGGCAACTTCGCTTCACGTAGAAGTTGGGCTCGCAAACCGAGGACGTGGGGGATGGGACCAGGTCTCCGTCGCCCCTTTCCCCATAACTTTTGATCCGTAAGGAGTTACGCAGTGCACAGCATACCGTTGGAAAGCTCTCCGAGAGCTCTACGAAGAGCGCAACAAGCCTGCTTGGCAGTGCCTATTTTTCGTGCCCAAAATCGAACGTTTTCATAAGTTTCGGGACACTTTTGTTTTTTTGCTCTGTTTTTCTACCCCGGCTCCGCTCCTGTCGCTGTCCTTCATAGTCAATCAATTCAGCCGAATAATCCTTTGTTTCCATATTATTATATAATAAGTAGTTTCTTCATTAGTGACGTACGTCGCCAGCCGCGAAAAGGACGACAACCTAATCAATCATATTTCTATCACCGAATCTCACGACACCTTGGGCATGACAACTTCACTTCACGTCGAGGCTGGGCCCGCAAACCGAGGGCGTAGGGCTTGTGACCAGGTTTCTGTCGCTCCGGTGCCAATAACTTTTGATCCGTAAGGAGTTACGTGGTGCACATAATATCGTTGGAAAGCTCTCCGAGAGCTCTACTATGGGGGCAGCAATCCTGCTCGGCTGTGCCTATTTTCGAAGCCCAAATCTGATTGTTTTCATCAGTTTCGGGATACTTTTTTACTTTTGCATTGTTTTTTCGTCCCGGATCGTACGTCGTGAGCCGGGAAAAGAACTACAACCTAATCCAACCTTTTTATATTTTTGAATCCCATGGCACCTTGGGCAAGAAGACTTCGTTTCACGTAGAGGCTGGGCTCGCAAACTGAGGGCGTGGGGCTGAGGACCAAGTCTCCGTCGCTCTGGTACCCTTAACTTTTGATCTGTAAGGAGTTACGCGGTGTACAACATACCGTTGGAAAGCTCTCCGAGAGCTCTACGACGGTGGTAGGAAGCCTACTTTGCTGTGCCTGTTTTTAGAGCCTAAAATCGAACGTTTTCATCAGTTTCGGGATACTTTTCTTCTTTTGTGCTATTTTTTCGTCCCGGATCGTACGTTGTGAGGTGCGAAAAGGACGACAACCAAATCAATCACATTACTATTATCGAATGCCATGGCACCTTGGGCAAGACAACTTCGCTTCACGTAGAGGTTGGGCCTGCAAACCAAGGGCGTAGGGCTTGGGACCAGGTCTCTGTCGCTCTGGTGCCCATAACTTTTGATCCGTAAGGAGTTACGCGGCGCACAGCATACTGTTTGAAAGCTCTCCGAGAGCCCCACGACGGGGGCAGTAAGCATGCTAGGCTACGCCTGCTTTTAGAGCCCAAAATTGAATGTTTTCATCAATTTCGTGACATTTTTATTCTTTTGTCCGGTTTTTCCGTCCTGGATCATACGTCGTGAGCTACGAAAAGGACGACAACCTAATGCATCACATTTCTATTATCGAATCCTACGGCACCTTGGGCAAGACAACTTCACTTCACGTAGAGTCTGGGCCCACAAACTGAGGGTGTGGGGCTTGGGACCATGTCTCCGTCGCTCCGATGCCTATAACTCTTGATCCGTATAGAGTTACGCGGCGCACAACATACCGTTGAAAAGCTCTTCGTGAGTTCTATGATGGGGGCAGCATACATGCTATGCTACGCCTGTTTTTGAAGCCTAAAATTGAATGTTTTCATCAATTTTGGGATACTTTTCTTTTTTTGTGCTGTTTTTCCGTCCCGGATCGTACGTGGTGAGCCTAGAAAAGGACGACAACCTAATCCATCATATTTCTATTATCGAATCTTACGGAACCTTGGGCAAGACAACTTCGCTTCACGTAGAGGCTGAGCCCGCAAACCGAGGACGTGGGGCTTGGGACCAGGTCTCCGTCGCTCCGGTGCCCATAACTTTTGATCCGTAAGGAGTTACACGGCGCACAGCATACCGTTGGAAAGCTCTTCAAGAGCTCTACGACGGGCGTAGCAAGCTTGCTCTGCTACACCTGTTTTTGGCACCCAAAATTGAACGTTTTCATTAGTTTTGGGTTACTTTTCTTATTTTGCACGGCTTTTCCATCCCGGATCGTACGTTGTGAACCGCGAAAAGGACGACAACCTAATCCATCACATTTTTATTATCAAATCCCACAGCACCTTGGACAAGACAACTTCGCTTCACGTAAAGGCGGGGCCCGCAAACCGAGGGGGGGCTTGGGACCAGGTCTCCGTCGCTCCGGTGCCCATAACTTTTGATCCGTAAGGAGTTACGTGGCGCACAACATACCATTGGAAAGCTCTCCGAGAGCTCTACGACGGGGGCAGCAAGCTTGCTCAGCTACGCTTGATTTCGGAGACAAAAATTGAATGTTTTCATCAATTTCGAGACACTTTTCTTTTTTTCGTTGTTTTTCCGTCCCGAATCGTACATCGTGAGCCGTGAAAAGGACGACAACCTAATCCATCAAATTTCTATTATCGAATCCCATGGGACCTTGGGCAAGGCAACTTCGCTTCACGTAGAGGTTGGGCCCGTTAACCGAGGGCGTCGGGCTTGGGACTAGGTCTCCACAGCATACCGTTGGAAAGCTCTCCGAGAGCTCTACGACGGTGGCAGCAAGCCTACTCTACTGCGCCTATTTTTGGAGCCCAAAATTGAACGTTTTCATCAGTTTCGGGATACTTTTCTTCTTTTGCGCTTCATCCTGGATCGTACGTTGTGAGCCGTGAAAAGGACGACAACCAAATCCATCACATTTCTATTATCGAATCCCACGATACCTTGAGCAAGACAACTTCGCTTCACGTAGAGGTTGGGCCCGCAAACTGAGGGCGTAGGGCTTGGGACCAGGTCTCCGTCGCTCCGATGCCCATAACTTTTGATCCATAAGGAGGTACGCGGCACACAACATACCGTTTGAAATCTCTTCGAGAGCCCTTCGACGGTGGCAGCATGCCTACTCTGCTGCGCCTATTTTCATAGCCCAAAATCAAACGTTTTCATCAGTTTCGTGATATTTTTCTTCTTTTGTGCTGTTTTTCCGTCCCGGATAGTACGTCGTGAGCCGCGAAAAGGACGACAACCTAATCCATCACATTTTTATTATCGAATCGTACGGCACCTTGGGCAAGACAACTTCGCTTCACGTAGAGGCTGTGTCAAGCCCCAACTCGACCCCACCTATGATCAGTCAGGACGCAACGGAATTTTGGCAGTATAACGACAGTAATTAAGACACCGAAACTCTAAACCAACCTCTCAAAACATCATACAATCAAACTCCTCAACTAAATAACAATCAATTCTTCAATACCATTAACAACATACAACATAACCATATTATACAATAATCATTCTTAGTTATACGCCTCCGTTCCAACATAATACCTTAACTTTAACATACATATCAAAATAGATTACAAACCAACTTAGCAACCCGATCATAGCCAAAAGAGAGTCTACTAAGTTAGTATCAACTAGTTCATTATCTTTACTACAACTTATACATCATAAACTACAAAGTAAATAAAAGACAACTAGTTTAATATACAAGATAATAGAGTATACAACATCTCAAACATCAAGGACAAGACTCTGGCACATAGGACTCGTCCACATACGGCACAATATCCCCTTCCTGAGGCACGTACCCGTAATCTTGCTCAATAACACCTGTATACATGCAATAATAGAGAGTGAGCTTATATAAACAAGCTCAGTGAGGATCCGATAGATCTCTAACAGTATTTACTATATTCCTTGGAATTGATCCTTTGAGCAGTAAACACGCAATAAAAGATCAATAACAATATAAACACATAACTATAATGACCAATCAATAAAGGATACTCAAGTTGGTATAGCTCCAAATGCCATCACGATCTCAACCATTCTTCTTATAACTCCCCATTACTCACGCACCCGAGGTACCTCACTAGCCCCTCCCTCCATGACACCTCCGTCATGCGAGCTGGGGGTAGTCTCTGGTAGTCATGCCGTTATCAACCCGATAACCCGATGCTGCCTGAGAGGTGGCAAACACATACCAAGACTCAGCAATAATAATAAACATCATTCACAGGAGGACAATCTAGCAGAATTGCCTATCTCCCGGTTCATCAATCATCATCAATAATCATCAATAATCATCAATTATCATCAATATAACATCAAGTAATCAATTAAACAACAAACAACTAAGTTAGATGACAAAGTAGGCCATCTAACTTATCATGCATTAAACACATAATCTAACCCTAGCCTAACCATCAACATCTCACAGTTTAATTGTGAGGCTCGACCTCAATTTGCGTGCGATACCTCCTTTCGTGTGCCTTAACCTAGATTTGCATGCCTTGACCGAGGTTTAAGAATCATGTTTCGTTTTATGTGCCTTGCATTGAATTACGTGCATTCATTTAGGGTTACGTGCATTTACTTAAAAAATGTGCATTCATCTCGTAGTTCGTGCCCTACCTCGTAGTGCGTGCCTTAGACCTAGGAAAGCGTGCCCTCACGTTAATCAAGAAAGCATCTTACACGAAGCACTAGATCAATAATTAATCCTACAAATTCCACTAACTAATATTAAATTACTAATTCAACCCACTAGAAGACAAAATCTCACAAAATACTAGACATTCCTTATTCTTTATTCCTTATTCTTTTGCACTTTCAAACATACAATTAATTAATGCTCAAAAGATGACAAAGATTCAGCATTTTCATGCCTTGGCCGACCACCTTGTGGCATTTATGCTTGCTTGCTCAATTCAAAATTAATTCTAGACAATTCTATGACAAGTTATGACACAAATGCTCGGCTGCGCTGGATTTCAGAGACCAAAATCGAACATTTTCATCAATTTCGGGATACTTTTCTTCTTTTGCGTTGTTTTCCCGTCCCGGATCGTACGTCGTGAGCCGCGAAAAGGACGACAACCTAATCCATCACATTTCTATTATCGAATCCCACGGCACCTTGGGCAAGACAACTTCGCTTCATGTAGCGGCTGGGCCTGAAAACTGAGGGCGTGGGGCTTATGACTAGGTCTCCGTTGCTCCGGTGCCCATAACTTTTGATTTGTAAGGAGTTACGCGGCGTACAGCATACAGTTGGAAAGCTGTCCGAGAGCCCTACGACTGGGGCAGCAAACTTGCTCGGCTGCGCCTGATTTCGGAGACCAAAATCGAACATTTTCAACAATTTCAGGACACTTTCCTTCTTTTGCATTGTTTTTCCGTCCCGGATCGTACGTCGTGAGCCGCGAAAAGGACGACAGCCTAATCCATTACATTTCTATTATCGAATCCCATGGCACCTTGGGCAAGGCAACTTTGCTTCACGTAGAGGCTGGGCCCGTAAACCGATGGTGTCGGGCTTGGGACTATGTCTCCATCACTCCGGTGCCCATAACTTTTGATTTGTAAGGAGTTACGCAGCGCACAACATACCGTTGGAAAGCTCTCCGAGAACTCTACAATGGGGGCAGCAAGCTTGCTCGGCTGCGTCGAATTTTGGAGATCAAAATCTAACGTTTTCATCAATTTTGGGATACTTTTCTTCTTTTGCGTTATTTTCCCATCTCGGATCGTACGTCGTGAGCCGCGAAAAGGACGACAACCTAATCCATCACATTTCTATTATCGAATCCCACGGTACCTTGGGCCAGACAACTTCACTTCACGTAGCGGCTAGGCCCGAAAACCGAGGGCGTGGGGCTTAGGACCAGGTCTCCGTCGCTCCGGTGCCCATAACTTTTGATTTGTAAGGAGTTACGTGGCGCACAACATACCATTGGAAAGCTCTCCGAGAGCCCTACGATGGGGGCAGCAAGCTTGCTTTGCTGCACCTATTTTTGGAGCCCAAAATCGAACGTTTTCATCTGTTTTGGGATACTTTTCTTCTTTTGCGGTGTTTTTTCTTCCCGGATAGTACATTGTGGGCCGCGAAAAGGACGACAACCAAATACATCACATTTCTATTATCAAATCCCATGGCACCTTGGGCAAGACAACTTCGCTTCACGTAGAGGCTGGGCCCGTAAACCGAGGGCGTTGGGCTTGGTACCAGGTCTCCGTCGCTTTGGTGCCCATAACTTTTGATCCATAAAGAGTTACGCGACGCACAACATACCGTTGGAAAGCTCTCCAAGAGCTCTATGACGAGGGAAGCAACCTTGCTCGGTTGCGCTTGTTTTCAGAGCCCAAAATCGAATGTTTTCATCAGTTTCGTGATATTTTTCTTATTTTGCGCTATTTTTCGGTCCGGATCGTACGTCGTGAGCCGTGAAAGTGATGACAATCTAATCCATCACATTTTTATTATCGAATCCCACGGCACCTTGGGCTAGACAACTTCGCTTCACGTAGTGGCTGGGCCCGAAAACCAAGGGTGTGGGGCTTAGGACTAGGTCTCCGTCACTCTGGTGCCCATAACTTTTGATTTGTAAGGAGTTACGCGGTGCACAGTATACCGTTGGAAAGCTCTCCGAGAGCCCTACAACGGGGGCAGCAAGCTTTCTTTGATGCGCCTATTTTTGGAGAGCAAAATCGAACGTTTTCATCTATTTCGGGATACTTTTCTTTTTTTGCGCTATTTTTTCGTCCAGGATCGTACATTGCGGGTCGCAAAAAGGACGACAACCAAATACATCACATTTCTATTATCAAATCCCACGGCACCTTGGGCAAGACAACTTCACTTCACGTAGAAGCTGGGCTCGCAAACTGAGGGCGTTGGGCTTAGGACCAGGTCTCCGTCACTTTGGTGCCCATAACTTTTGATCCGTAAAGAGTTACGCGGCACACAACATACCGTTGGAAAGCTCTCCAAGAGTTCTACAACGGGGGAAGCAACCTTGCTCGGTTGCGCCTGTTTTCGGAGCCCAAAATCAAATGTTTTCATCAGTTTCGTGACATTTTTCTTATTTTGCGCTGTTTTTCCGTCCCGGATCGTACGTCGTGAGCCGCGAAAGGGATGACAACCTAATCCATCACATTTCTATTATCGAATCCCACGACACCTTGGGAAGACAACTTTGCTTCACTTAGAGGTTGGGCCCGCAAACTGAGGGCGTGGGGCTTGGGACTAGGTCTCCGTCACTCTGATGCCTATAACTTTTGATCCGTTAGGAGTTACACGGCGCACAACATACCATTGAAAAGCTCTCTGCGAGCTCTATGACGGGGGTAGCAAGCCTACTATGCTGCGCCTGTTTTTGGAGCCCAAAATCGAACGTTTTCAACAGTTTCAAGATACTTTTTTTCTTTTGCGCTGTTTTCCGTCCCGGATCGCACGTGGTGAGCCACGAAAAGGGCAACAACCTAATCCATCACATTTCTTTTATCAAATCCCACAGCACCTTCGGCAAGACAACTTCGTTTCACGTAGAGGCTTGGCACACAAACCGTGGGTGTGAGGCTTGGGACCAGGTCTCCGTCGCTTCGGTGCCCACAACTTTTGATCCGTACGGAGTTACACGGTGCACAGTATACCATTGGAAAGCTCTCTGAGAGCTCTACGACGAGGGTAGCAAGTCGGCTCACTTGCACCGATTTTCGGAGATCAAAATCAAACGTTTTTATTAGTTTTGGGACACTTTTCTCCTTTTGTGCTGTTTTTTCTTCCCGGATCGTACGTCGTGAGCCTAGATAAGGACGACAACCTAATCCATCACATTTCTATTATCGAATCCCATGGCATCTTGGGCAAGACAACTTTGCTTCACGTAGAGGCTGGGCCCGCAAACCGAGGGCGTGGTGCTTGAGACCAAGTCTCCGTCGCTCCGGTGCCCCTAACTTTTGATCCGTAAGTATTTACGCTATGCACAGCATACCATTGGAAAGCTTTCCGAGAGCTTTAGGATGGAGGTAGCAAGGCTGCACTGCTGCGCTTGTTTTTTGAGCCCAAAATCGAACGTTTTCATTAGTTTTACGATACTTTTCTTATTTTGCGCTGTTTTTCTGTCACGGATCGTACGTTGTGAACCGCGTAAAGGGCGACAACATAATCCATCACATTTCTATTATCGAATCCTATGGAACCTTGGGCAAGACAACTTCGCCTCACGTAGAGGCGGGGCCCGCAAACCGAGGGCGTGGGGCTTGAGACCAGGTCTTCGTTGGTCCGGTGCTTGTAACTTTTGATCCGTAAGGAGTTATGCGGTGCACAGCATACCGCTGGAAATCTCTCCGAGAGCTCTACGACATAGGTAGCAAGCCTGCTCGGCGGAGCCTAATTTTGGAGTCCAAAATCGAACGTTTTCATTAGTTATGGACAATTTTCTTCTTTTGCGTTGCTTTTTAATCTTGGACCGTACGTCGTGAGCTGCGAAAAGAACGACAACCTAATCCATAACATTTGTATTATCGAATCCCATAGCACCTTGGGCAAGACAACTTCACTTCACGTAGAAGCTGGGCTTGCAAACCGAGGACGTGGGGCTTGGGACTATGTCTCCGTCGCTCCGGAGCCCATAACTTTTGATCCGTAAGGAGTTACGCGGAGCACAGCATACCGTTGGAAAGCTCTCCGAGAGCTCTAGGATGAGAGTAAGAAGCCTGATCGCCTGCTCCTATTTTCGGAGACCAAAATCGAACGTTTTCATCAGTTTTGGGACACTTTTCTTTTTTTTGCACTGTTTTTTCTTCACGTATCGTACGTCGTGAGCCTAGAAAAGGATGACAACCTAATCCATCGGATTTCTATAATCGAATCCCATGGCACCTTGGGCAAGACAACTTCACTTCACGTAGAGGCTGGGCCCGCAAACCGAGGGCGTGGTACTTGGGACCTGGTCTCTGTCGCTCCAGTGCCCATAACTTTTGATCCATAAGGAGTTACGCGGCGCACAGCATAATGTTGGAACACTCTCCGAGAGCTCTACGACAAGGTTAGCAAGGCTACTCGCCTGCACCTATTTTCAGAGCCCAAAATCGATAGTTTTCATCAGTTTTGGGACACTTTTATTCTTTTGCACTATTTTTTCTTATCGGATCGTACGTCATGAGCCTAGAAAAGGACAACAACCTAATCCATCACATTTCTATTATCGAATCCCACGGCACCTTAGGCAAGACAACTTCACTTCACGTAGAGGTTGGGCCCGCAAACCGAGGGCGTGGTGCTTGGGACCAGGTCTCCGTCGCTCCGGTGCCCATAACTTTTGATCCGTAAGGATTTACGCGTCGCATAGCATAACGTTGGAAAGCTCTCCAAGAGCTCTACGACCGGGGCAGCGTGCCTGCTTTGCTCCGTCTATTTTTGGAGCCCCAAATCGAATGTTTCCATCAGTTTCGGGATACTTTTCTTATTTTACTCTATTTTTTGGCCCGAATCGTACGTTCTGAATGGCGAAAATGACGACAATCTAATCCATCACATTTGTATTATCGAATCCCACGGCACCTAGGGCAAGACAACTTCGCTTCACGTAGAGGCGGGGCCCACAAACTGAGGGGGTGGGGCTTGGGACCAGGTCTCCGTCGCTCCGGTGCCCATAACTTTTGATCCGTAAGGAGTTACGCGCCGCACAGCATACCGCTGCAAAGCTCTCCGAGAGCTCAACGACGAGGGCAGCAAGCCTGCTTAGCTACACCTGATCTCAGAGACCAAAATCGAATGTTTTCATCAGTTTCGGGACACTTTACTTCTTTTGCTTTGTTTTTCGTCCCGGATCGTACGTCGTGAGCCGCGAAAAGGACGACAATCTAATCTATCACATTTATATTATCGAATCCCATGGCACCTTGGGCAAGGCAACTTCGCTTCACGTAGAGGCTAGGCCTGCAAACCAAGGCATGGTGCTTGAGACTAGGTCTCCGTCGCTCTGGTGCCCATAACTTTTGATCCGTAAGGATTTATGCGGTGCACAGCATACTGTTGGAAAGCTCTTCGAGAGCTCTACGACGGGGGCAGCAACCTGCTCAGTTGCGCCTGATTTTGGAGACCAAAATCGAACGTTTTCATCAGGTTCGGGACATTTTTCTTCTTTTGTATTGTTTTTCCGTCCCGGATCGTACGTCGTGAGTCATGAAAAGGACGACAACCTAATCCATCACATTTCTATTATTGAATCCCATAGCACCTTGGGCAAGGCAACTTGGCTTCACGTAGAGGCTGGGCCCACAAACCGAGGGCGTCAGGCTTGGGACTATGTCTCCGTCGCTCCAGTGCCCATAACTTTTGATCCATAAGGGGTTACGTGGCGCACATCATTCCCTTGGAAAGCTCTCCGAGAGCTCTACGACAGGGGAAGAAAGCGTGCTGTGCTGCGCCTATTTTTGGAGACCAAAATCGAACGTTTTCATTTGTTTTGGGATACTTTTCTTCTTTTGCGCTGTTTTTCCATCACGGAGCGTATGTCGTCTGTCGCGAAAAGGATGACAACCTAATCCATCACATTTCTATTATCAAATCCCATGGCACTTTGGGCAAGACAACTTCGCTTGACGTAGAGGCTGGGCCTGCAAACCGAGGGCGTCAGGCTTAGGACCATGTCTCCGTCGCTCCGGTGCCGATATCTTTTGATCCGTAAAGAGTTACACGGCGCACAACATACCGTTAGAAAGCTCTCCGAGAGCTCTACAACGGGGGCAGCAAGCCTTCTCGGCTGTGGCTATTTTCAAAGCCCAAAATTGAACGTTTTCATCAGTTTTGGGACACTTTTCTTATTTTGCGTTGTTTTTCCTTCCCGGATCGTACGTCGTGAGCCTAGAAAATGACGACAACCTAATCCATCACATTTCTATTATTTAATCCCACGGCACCTTGGGTAAGACAACTTCACTTCACGTCTGTCACGCCCTAACCCGGCCTATAAAGGTTAGACTAAGGTGTGATCTAAACATTCAAGTCCTTTCACATTCTTAATCATTTTAGGAGGTTTAACACTTAACGTTTTATTCTAGACTTCAAAATTTTTCCAGAAATCCGGCAGCATAACGGCTATAATTGGGCTATTTGTTTTGACCTAAATTTTCTTACAGCCTCAAAACTTTCAATTCAAGTTCATTCCCGACTAGAATTTACTACTTAATCATCAATTGAATTGCCTATTGGTTATTTCGACGTCCCGTTTGATTTATAACCTAGCATAATACTATGCCTCGTTAGTCCATTTATTCTCGTTTCAAAATATTCCTGTTTATCATAGCTTATTAGCGAGTACCTGTTGAGATTGGATAAGTTCATTTACCTATTCCTTAACCAAGCATCATAACCTGCGATAGATACTAGCGGTAGTAAAAGCAAAACGATCAAAGTAGTGTCATGTCTAGTAGCGGTCTACCTAAAATAAGTACAAATCAAAATTAGACCCCAAATTACAACGGGGGTCTTATACATTAGCAACAGCAAGCAACATAAGATAAATGGTCTTCAAGCAGCACAAAATACACAAGTAATCACGTTCATGCAAAACAACAATAACAGGCAATCACTCCAGGGGTTCATCATTAGGTACATTATCCTCATGTTCCTGTACCTGTTCTTCTTCACCTGAAATGATAAAAGAGGGTGAGTCCTTATGAACTCAGCGAGGGGGAACGAGAAATAAATTTTGAAACTCATTTTCCGGTTCACTTTATGAAAACCCCTTTTTTAAAACATGTCACATATTACAAATAATATGGTAAGCAGTTATAAGAAACAAATCGAGAAACGGATACAATTACCAATCATTTCAAGGATACGGTGAGCATTTGCTCTCAATTTCAATTTCGAATTATTTGGTGTGGCTGACTTCAATAATCCACTTATCACTCCCAAATGGGTGTACTCTGGATGTACCCCGAAACCTACGACCCAACTCTCCGAGGGTGAAATGCCAAGCGAGAGAGGGAATTGGACCATGGTAGTCACGGTAACACCGGCAAGCCCGATGCCGCCCGGCGTGCGTGAAACACTACCACGCCACACGAAAGGTTGCAACCTCGTATGCAATGCACATTTATAACATTTATCATATCACATTAGGAGGACAACAAAGTAGGTTGCCTCCGAGCAGTTATAAGATCGTATGTTGACAAGTAGTCAAACGAAGCACGATAAGGCAAGTAATTTCACATGAAGGCAAATAGAGTCATATGAACATTAATCGGGCAGTCATGTAACACATATAAAACAGGCCATATAACACATTAAGAAGCTCACGGGATCAAGTGATAAGTTTATGCAACAGGCGAGGATATCAAAGGGGTTTGGGTGCAAGAAAAGCTTATTTGTCAACATGCAATGGCCTACTCACATTTGGAACTATAAAACATTTTACGGGCAGCCCACGCAACGTACATTTTCCACACAATAACCCCCGGTTAACACTTAACAAGAATTCCTAGTCATTAGGGTTCGCTTTTCATGCAAAATCGTGCGATCAAAACCCTAAATCAACTCAATCATCATTCCAAAGTCATGCATCGTCTCATTCAACATCCTCAACATTCAATACAGTCCACACAATATTCCAATACTACCATTCCAAGCAATTAGTACCACAAAAGAGGTTCAACAAGTTTTCCCAAGCATATAGTCAATTGAAACCCTAACTGCAATAAGCTGTTTTCTCACAATCAACTGGGCAGGCAAATGAACTCCAAATTAAGTGAATAATATATCAAATTAAAGCTTAATAATTTAACTAAAATCAGAAACAAACCTTGCATCAATTGGAGTTCTGGATCGTTAGTTATAGCCAAAATGGTGGAACTGCTCAAAACTGTCCAGATTTGCCTATCTTTCGATATTGCATGATTTTGAGGTCCTTAGGTTCATTTTTAGCCTAAGCCTATTTCTGGAAAAAATGTCCACAACTCAAAAATATAGCAGCACACAAATTTTCACGCATTTTGGATGTCGTTTGTTATGTCAAAATCATCTCGTTCCACACGGGCAGTAAATCTGTCAAACTGCTTCCTTTTTCTCAAAACTTTCCAGATTTAGCTATATTACGTGATTTTGCCATTTTGAGGGCCTTAGAGCCAAAATTTGACTTTTCTTATTTGTGCGAAAAATGTTCAAAATTGGCCAAACTAGTCACCTAGGGATTTTCACGTAATTTCAACATCATTTGCTTAACCAAAAATTGCCTCGAACAGACGGGTCAGAAGCAGTCTCCAATTTCGACTTTGTCTAGTATCATTTTCAAGCCAAGTTATTGCCATGCATGGTTGTTTAAACTCATGAACGACCACATAGCTCAAGCACAGAAGCAAATACACACATTCATGGTCATGCATGTGAAGTTTTAAAGAGTTTTCCAAAAGTTTTGAACCCTCACCTTATCAAAACAACCAGGTAGATGCAGAATGTTCTTGAAAATGCACCAATGAAGCTTCTTTCTTGCTTTGGCCGAGAGAGATAGCTTGTTTTCCTTTAATTCCCAACTGAGTTAGCTAGTGAGGAGGGTGTGCATGTGGTTGTAACCAAAAGAAATGGAAGAAATCTTAGCAAAGCATACCTAAGACCGAAATGGACAGATTTGTGAGCTTGTATGAGTTCTTCTTGCTTCTAGTTGCTTGGCCGAATTTCTTTTGCTTGTGGCTTGCTTGGCTGACTATGATATAATGAAGAGAAGCTATAGAAGTGGTAATGTGCAGCTAAAGTCGAGAGAAGAGAGAAATGATAGGAAGAGAGAGAGAACCGAAAGAGAAATGAAGAAAGACAACAAATGAAGGCCTTGCAATTTTTTTGAGGTTGTGGTCGGTCCTTGGGCAGTCCAAATTCTGCATTCTTGTCTTCAATATGCTATTTTCAAATTGCTAGGATGGGCATGCAAAGGCTGGTCGGGTATGGTGAGAAATTGAGAGGAATTGAGCAATTATTTTAATGGCTTATGCTAAGTGTTTGACTAAGATTATGAATAAAATATACAATTGCTAAAACAATGCTCCTAGTGGTCGGCCAAAGCTATTGAATTGGCTGAAATTGTGTCATCTTAAGCATTATTCTAATTGTATTTTGAAGTGCAAAAAGAATAATGGAAAAAAAATAAAGAATGTTTTGTTTTTTTTTTTATGCATTTTTGTCTTCTAGTGAAAGGAATTTGGATTATTATATTGTTAGCGGATTTTGTAGGATTGTTTAATAGCCTAGTACTTCGTGTAAGATGCTTTCTTGATTAGCGTGAAGACAAGCTTTCCCAGGTTTAGGGCACGCACTTCGAGGTAGGACACGAACTACGAGACGAACGCACATTTTTAAAGTAAACGCACGTAACCCTATATGAATGCACGAAATTCAATGCAAGGCACACAAACTAAATACAATTCTCAAACCTAGGTCATGGCACGCAAATCTAGTTTAGGGCAAATGAAGCTAGGTTTCGCACGCAAATCGGGGTCGGGCCTCACAACGTCGAGGCTGGGCCGGCAAACCAAGGGCGTGGGGCTTAGGACCAAGTCTCCGTCGCTCCTTCGACCATAACTTTTGATCAGTAAGGAGTTACACCGCGCACAACATACCGTTGGAAAGCTCTCCGAGAACTCTACGACGGGGGCAGCAAGACTGGCCTGCTGCTCCTATTTTTGGAGCCCAAAATCGAACATTTTCATCATTTTCAGGATACTTTTCTACTTTTGCGATGTTTTTTCGTCCCGTATCGTACGTCGTGAGCCACGAAAAGGACGAAAACCTAATCCATCACATTCTTATTATCGAATCCCACAACACCTTGGGCAAGATAACTTCTCTTCACGTAGAGGCTGAGCCTGCAAACCGAGGGCGTGGGGCTTGGGACCAGGTCTCCGTCGCTCATTTACCCATAACTTTTGATCCATAAGGATTTACGCAGCGCACAGCATACCGTTGGAAAGCTCTTTGAGAGCTCTACGACGAGGGCAGCAACCCTGCTCGGCTGCGCCTGTTTTCGGATCCCAAAATCAAATGTTTTCCTCAGTTTCGTGATACTTTTCTTCTTTCTCGCAATTTTTCCATCCCAGATCGTACGTCGTGAGCCGCGAAGAGGACGACAACCTAATCCATCACATTTCTATTATCGAATTCCATGGCATCTTGGGCAAGACAACTTCGCTTCACAAAGAGGCTGAGCCTGCAAACTGAGGGCGTGGGGCTTGGGACCAGGTCTCCGTCGCTCCGGTGTCCATAACTTTTGATCCGTAAGGAGTTACGTGGCGCACAACATTCCTTTGGAAAGCTCTCCGAGAGCTCTACGATGGGGGCATCAAGTGTGCTCTGTTGCGCTTGTTTTCCGAGACTGAAATCGAATGTTTTCATCTGTTTCGGGATACTTTTCTTCTTTTGCGCTGTTTTTCCGTCACGAATCGTACGTCGTCAGCCGCGAAAAGAATGACAACCTAATCAATCACATTTCTAGTACCGAATCCCACGACACCTTGGGCATGACAACTTCACTTCACGTAGAGGCTAGGCCCGCAAGCAGAGGGCGTGGGGCTTGTGACCAGGTATCTTTCGCTTTGGTACCCATAACTTTTGATCCGTAAGGAGTTACGCGGCGCACAGTATACCGTTGGAAAGCTCTCTAAGAGCTCTACGACTGGGGCAGCAATCCTGCTTGGCTGCTTCTATTTTTAGTGCCCATAATCGAACATTATCATCAATTTCGGGACATTTTTCTGCTTTTGCGCTGTTTTTTCGTCCCGGATCGTACGTCGTGAGCCTCAAAAAGGACGACAACCTAATCCATCACATTTCTATTATCGAATCCCATGGCAACTTGGGCAAGACAACTTTGCTTCACGTAGAGGCTGGGCCCGCAAACCAAGGGCGTGGGGCTTGGGACTATGCTCCGTCACTTTGGTGCCCATAACTTTTGAACCGTAAAGAGTTACGCGGCGCACAACATACCGTTGGACAGCT
Source organism: Ehretia macrophylla (assembly GCA_037974665.1). NCBI lineage: Eukaryota > Viridiplantae > Streptophyta > Magnoliopsida > Boraginales > Ehretiaceae > Ehretia > Ehretia macrophylla. Next base: position 25,381,177 of record CM075766.1, read on the forward strand.
CTCCAAGAGCTCTACTATGGGGGTAGCAAGCCCCCTCGGCTGCTCTTATTTTCGGAGCCCAAAATCGAACGTTTTCATCAATTTCAGGATACTTTTCTTCTTTTGCGCTGTTTTTCCTTCCCGGATCGTACGTCGTGAGCCTAGAAAAGGACGACAACCTAATCCATCACATTTCTATTATCGAATCCCACAGCACCTTGGGAAAGACGACTTCGCTTCACGTAGAGGCTGGGCCCGTAAACCGAGGGCGTGGGGCTTGGGGCCAGGTCTCCGTCGCTCCTTTGCCCTTATCTTTTGATTCGTAAGGAGTTACGCAGCGCATAGCAAACCGTTGGAAAGCTCTTCGAGAACTCTACAGTGGCGGCAACAATCCTGCTTGGCTGTGCCTATTTTTGGAGCCCAAAATCAAATGTTTTCACTAGTTTCGGGAAACTTTTCTTCTTTTGCGCTATTTTTCTGTCCCGGATCGTACGTCGTGAGCCTCGAAAAGGACGACAACCTAATCCATCACATTTCTATTATCGAATCCCATGGCACCTTGGGCAAGACAACTTCACTTCACGTAGAGGTTGAACCCGCAAACCGAGGGCGTAGGGCTTAGGACCAGGACTCCGTTGCTCTGGTGCCCATAACATTTGATCCGTAAGGAATTACACGGTGCACAACATACCGTTGGGAAGCACTTCGAGATCTCTACGACCGGGGCAGCAAGCCAGCTTTGCTGTGCCTGTTTTTGGAGCCCAAAGTCAAACGTTTTCGTTAGTTTTGGGATACTTTTCTTCTTTTGTGCTGTTTTTTCGTCCCGGATCGTTAGTTGTGAGCTGCGAGAGGACGACAACCAAATCCATCACATTTCTATTATCGAATCCCACGACACCTTGGGTAAGACAACTTCGCTTCACGTAGAGGCTTAGCCAGCAAACCGAGGGCGTGGGGCTTGGGACTAGGTCTCCGTCACTCTGGTGCCTATAACTTTTGATCCGTAAGGAGTTACACGGCGCACAACATACCGTTGGAAAGCTCTCCGAGAGCTCAATGACGGGGGCAGCAAGCTTGATCGGCTGCACCTGTTTTTGGATCCAAAAATCGAACATTTTCATCTATTTTGGGATACTTTTCTTCTTTTGTGTTGTTTTTCCGTCCCAGATCGTACGTCGTGAGCCGCGAAAAGGATGACAACTTAATCCATCACATTTCTATTATCAAATCCCACGGCATCTTGGGCAAGACAACTTCGCTTCACGTAGAGGCTGCGCTCGCAAATTGTGGGCATCACGCTTGGGACCATGTCTTTGTCGCTCCGATGCCCAAAACTTTTGATTTGTAAGGAGTTACGCGACGCACAACATACTATTGGAAAGCTCTCCGAGAGCTCTACGACTGGGGTAGCAAGCCTGCCCCGCTGCGCCTATTTTCAGAGCCCAAAATCGAACATTTTCATCAGTTTTGGGACACTTTTCTTTTTTTGCATTGTTTTTCCTTACCGGATCATACGTCGTGAGCCTAGAAAAGGACAACAACCTAATCCTTCACATTTCTATTTTCAAATCCCATGGTACCTTGGGCAAGACAACTTCACTTCATGTAGATGCTGCGTCGGCAAACTGAGGGAGTTGGGCTTGGGACCATGTCTCCGTCGCTCCGGTGCCCATAACTTTTGATTCGTAAGGAGTTACGCAGCGCAACGCATACCGTTGGAAAGCTCTCCGAGAGCTCTACGATGGGGGTAGCAAGCCTGCTCAACTGTACCTATTTTTTTAGCCGAAAATTGAACATTTTCATCAGTTTTGGACACTTCTCTTCTTTTGTGCTGTTTTTCCTTCCAGGATCGTACGTCGTAAGCGTTGTGAGGCCCGACCCCGAATAACGTGTGTTACCTTGATTTGCGTGCCATAGACCCCTAATTATATGATTGACCTTGGATTACGTGTCCTGTCTTGGTTTTCGTGCATACCTCGTCATACGTGCCTTGACCTAGAATAGTGTGCCCTAATCCCCGACTCACGTGCGGTACCTAAAAATATGTGCCTTGACCTCGATGTACGTGCGTTACCTCGTTTCGTGTGCCCTAACCTTGAACTGCGTACCTTATCCTAGGTTTAAGAATCGTACCTCGATTTACGTGCATTAATCTTGAAGTCCGTGTCTTATCTCGTAGTCTTTGTCTACCTCGTGATTTGTGCCCTGTATTGATTTCTGTGTGTGTCTCGTAGTGCGTGCCCTAGACTTAGAAAAGCGTGCCTGCACGCTAATCAATAAAGAATCCTACACAAAGCACTAGACTATAAAATAATCCTACAAACACCACTAACTATTATTATAATCCTAATTCAAATCTCTACAAAATCCACTAACACCTAAATATTATATTTTAAACTCACTACAAGATAAAATCTCACAAACCTCTAAACATATCCTATATTCTATTCTACCTAAAATCCCTAAATACCCAACATTCTCTTACACACATGTTAAAACAATTCAAAAGATGACACAAATCTGAATTTTTGCATGCCCAAGGCCAACATATGCATCAACTTTTGCAAAAGCCTCATTTTTCTCTCATTTCTCTCACTTTCCTCACATTTTCTCTCTCTCCCTCTCACTCTCTCTCTCCATTTCGGTTTTGGCTGAGTTCTCTCCACCTCTTAGCTCATATTCATCATCCTATGGTGCATCAAGACAAACCACAAGCAAAGAAACTCACCCAAGCAAGCTAGGATGCAAGAAACACACATGCAAGCATTTTGAGTCACCATTTTCGGCCTTGGTGAGTTTTTAAGCTTCCATTTCTTTTCTTCTTGTTCTAACCTCATGAATGTGCTAAGAGATTGATCATTAAGCTAGGAAAAATAGAGAAAAGCTAGTTGGAATCTCGGCTAAGCAAGAAGAAGAAGAGATTTGAGCTTCAACAAGGTTTTGAGCATTTTTTTTGGGTTGATTGCAAAGGTGAGGGTTAAAACCTTTTGAAAACTCTTCAAAATTTCACATGCATGCTCATAAATGTGTGTATTTTCTTCTGTACTTGAGCTATGTGGTCGTTCATAAGCTTAAACAACCATGCATGGCAAGATCTTGGCTTGAAAATGATGCTAGGTGAAGTCGAAATGGATGACAGCTCTCTGACCAGTCTGTTCGAGGTAAGTTTAGCTAAGAAAATGATGTTGAAAATGTTTGAAAATTGTTAGGTGACTAGTTTGGACAGTTTTGGACATTTTTCCCAGAAATAGGCCGAAGCTAATTTTGACTCTAAGGTCCTCAAAATGGCAAATCTTTAAAATGTGACCAAATCTGGAAATCTGGAGAAATGAAGCAGGATTTGGCAGATGCACTGACCTTGTGGAACAAACCATATTTGACTTAGTAAATGTTGTCCAAAATGCATGAAATTTGGTGTGCTGCTATATTTTTCAGTTCTGGACAATGTTGTCAGAAATGGACCAAAGCTAAAACTGACCCTAAGGACCTCAAAAATGTCAATTTCTGAAAAGTGTGCAAATCTGGACAGTTTTGTGCTACCTCACTGTTTCGGCCATAACTAATGATTCTGAAATCCAATTGATGCAAGGGTTGTTTCTGATTTTAGTTAACTTCTTAAGATTTAATTTGACATCTTATTCACTGAATTTGGAGATTTTTTGATTATCCTATTGATTGTGGGAATACAGCCTATTGCAGTAAAGGTTTCATTTAGCTACATGCTTAGAAAATTGTTGTAACCCCTTTTGTGGTTCTAATTGTGTGGAAATGTGGTGTTGGGATGTTATGTGGACTATTTTGAGTACTTGAGGATGCTTGAATGTAATGATGCATGACTTGAGAATGATTTTGAGTTGACTTAGGGTTTTAATCACACGATTAAGCATGAAATAGAAACCCTAATGACTAGGTAGTTTTGCTAAGTGTTGATTCTTGGTTATTGTGTGGAAATTATATGCTTAGTGGGCTGCCCGTAAATATTTTATAACTTCAAATGTGATTTTGACCATTGCATGTTGTCATATAGGCTTTTCTTGCAACCGAACCCACGTAAATGTTGTTGCATGTTGAATATTCGTATCACTTGATTACGTGAACTTTGAAATGAGTTATATGGCTTGACTTGCATGTGTTACATGGCTGCCCGTTTAATGTTCATATGACTCTATGTGTTCTGCAAAGTAAAATTTCATGTCAAGCATGCCTCGTTCGTTTACTTGGCAATATGTGATCTTGAAATTGCTCGGAGGCAACCTACTTTGTTGTCCTCCTAATGTGAATTGTTAAAAGATATTCAATGGTTTATTTGAACATGATTACTTGGCTGCCCGTTAAAGTTTAATTGCTTTCAAATGGATATATGAAATGATTATATGTTCTAACAACGCCTTATATGCCAATATGTCAAAATGTGATCATATACTTGCTCGGAGGCAACCTACTTTGTTGCCCTCCTAATGTGATATGTTAAATGTTATAAATGTGCATTGCATACGAGGTTACAACCTTCAGTGTGGCATGGTAGTGTTTCACGCACGCCGGGCAGCATTGGGCTTGCCGGTGTTACCGTGACTACCATGGTCCAATTCTCTCTCTCGCTTGGCATTTCACCCTCGGAGAGTTGGGTCGTAGGTTTCGGGGTACATCCGGAGTACACCCAATTGGGAGCGATAAGTGGATTATTGAAGTCGGCCGCACCAAATGAATCGAAATTGATATTGAGAGCAAATGCTCACCGTATCCTTTTTTACTATGTGTATAAGTACTCTCGCTTGGTTCCTAGAGAACCTCGGGGATGAAAGACTGGTATTTCTGTTCCCTTACTTTGTATCCGTTACTCGATTTGTTTCATATATTTGCGTACCTTATTATTTGTAATACGTGACATGTTTTCAAAAAAATGAGTTTTCATAAGTTGAACTGGAAAATGAGTTTCAAAACCTATTTCTTGTTCCCCCTCGCTGAGTTCATAAGGACTCACCCTCTTTTATCATCTCAAGTGAAGAAGATCAAGAACAGGTACCCAAGGACGATGTGCCTAACGATGATTCCTTGGAGTGATTGCCTGTCTTGTGTGCTTTGCATGATTATGACTATTTGTGAACTATGCCACTTGAAGACTATTTATTTTATGTTGCTCATTGTTTATTGATGTAAATGACCCCGTTGTAATTTGGGTCTAATTCTGGGATTGTACTATCTATAACCGGACGAACTTTTATTTGGTTGTTTGCTTTCGTTTTCTTAATTAGTAGTTATCGTAGGCAGTCAAACCACTAGATGAACAATCAACTAAGTTAATTCTATCTAATTTCACTTAGGTACTCATTTGCAAACTAAAGGATAATAGGTACTTGCATGGTAGGAAATTGACAAATAAACGGGACATAGTCGTCATGTTAGGCTTATTAACCAAACGAGACTTTCAAGATAAACTAGTAGGCAAATCGGTTGGTGACAAATAGGAGTCCTTAATGGAATTGGATTAATGATTGGAATAATTGAGGCGTTTAGAGAATTAGTCCAAACCAAAGAGCCCAATTACAGCCGTTATACTGCCGGTTTACAGAAAAATTTTGGAGTTTAGGCCAAACGTTAAGTGTTAAATCTTCATGAACGGTTAAGTACGAGACGTGATTTGAATGTTTAGATCACACCCTAGTCTAGCCTTCATAGGCCGGGTTAGGGCGTGACAAGCGTAGAAAATGACGACAACCTAATCCATCACATTTCTATTATAGAATCTCACGGCACCTTGGGCAAGACAACTTCGCTTCATATAGAGGCTAGGCCGGCAAACCGGGGGCGTGGGGCTTGGGACCAAGTCTCCATCACTCATTTGCTCATAACTTTTGATCCGTAAGGAGTTACATGGCGCACAGCATACCGTTGGAAAGCTCTCCGAGAGCTCTACGATGGGGGCCACAAGCCAGCTTTGCTGTGCCTTTTTTTGTGCCCAAAATTGAACGTTTTCATCAGTTTCGGGATACTTTTCTTCTTTTGCGCTATTTTTTCATCCCGGATCATACATTGTGAGCCGCTAAAAGGACAACAACCAACTCTATCACATTTCTATTATTGAATCCCATGGCAACTTGGCCAAGATAACTTCGCTTCACGTAGAGGCTGGGCCCACAAACTGAGGGCGTGGGGCTTAAGACCAGGTCTCCGTCGCTCCGGTGCACATAATTTTTGATCCGTAAGGAGTTACACAGTGCACAGCATACCGTTGGAAAGCTCTCCGAGACCTCTACAATGACGGCAGCAAGCCTGCTCGGCTGCGCCTATTTTCGGATCCCAAATTCAAACTTTTTCATCAGTTTCGGGACCTCTTTTCTTCTTTTGTGTTGTTTTTCCATCTCGGATCGTACGTCTTAAGCCGCGAAAAGGACGACAACCTAATCCATCACATTTCTATTATCGAATCCCACGGCACCTTGGGCAAGACAACTACGCTTCACGTAGAGGTTGGGCCCACAAACCGAGGGCGTCGGGCTTGGGACCATGTCTCCGTTGCTCCGGTGCCCATAACTTTTGATCCGTAAGGAGTTACGCGGCGCACAACATACCGTTGGAAAGCTCTCCGAGAGCTCTACGATGGGGCAGCAAGCCTGCTCGACTGCGCCTATTTTCGGAGCCTAAAATTGAACATTTTCATCAGTTTTGGGATACTTTTCTTCTTTGGCGCTGTTTTTCCTTCCTGGATCGCACGTCGTGAGCCTAAAAAAGGACGAGAACCTAATCCATCACATTTCTATTATCGAATCCCACGGTACCTTGGGCAAGACAACTTCACTTCACGTAGAGGCTGGGCTGGCAAACCGAGGGCGTGGGGCTTGGGACCAGGTCTGCGTCGCTCTTTTGCCCATAACTTTTGATCCGTAAGGAATTACGCGGCGCACAACATATCATTGAAAAGCTCGCCAAGAGCTCTACGACGGGGGCAGCAAGCCTGCTAGGCTGCTCCTATTTTCAGAGCCCAAAATTGAAAATTTTCATCAGTTTTGTGACACTTTTCTTCTATTGTGCTATTTTTCCGTCCCGGATCGTATGTCGCCAGCCACGAAAAGGACAACAACCTAATCAATCACATTTCTATTACCGAATCCCACGACACCTTGGACATGACAACTTCACTTCACATAGAGGCTGGGCCCGCAAACCGAGGGCGTGGGGCTTGTGACCAGGTATCTGTAGTACCAGTGCCCTTAACTTTTGATCCGTAAGGAGTTACGCTGCGCACAGAATACTGTTGGAAAGCTCTCTGAGATCTCTACGACGGGGGCAGCAATCCTGCTATGCTGTGCCTGTTTTTGGAGCCTAAAATCGAACATTTTTTATCGGTTTTGGGACACTTTTGTACTTTTGCGTTGTTTTTCCGTCCCGGATCATACGTCGTGAGCCGCGAAAAGGACGAGAACCTAATCCATCACATTTCTATTATCGAATCCCATGACACCTTAGGCAAAACAACTTCGTTTCACGTAGAGGCTGGGCTTGCAAACCGAGGGCATGGGGCTTGGGACCCGGTCTCCGTCGCTCAGGTGCCCATAACTTTTGATCTGTAAGGAGTTACGTGGCGCATAGCATACCGTTGGAGAGCTCTCTTAGAGCTCTATTACCGGGGCAGTAAGCTTGCTCGGCTGTGCCTATTTTTGAAGCCCAAAATCAAAAGTTTTCATCAGTTTCGGGATACTTTTGTTCTTTTGCGCTATTTTTTCATCCCAGATCGTACGTTGTGAGCCGCAAAAAGGACGACAACCTAATCATCACATTTCTATTATCTAATCCGATGGTACATTGGGCAAGACAACTTCGCTTCACGTAGAGGCTAGGCCCGCAAATCGAGGGCGTGGGGCTTCGGATCAAGTCTCCGTCGCTCCGGTGCCTATAACTTTTGATCCATAAGGAGTTACGCGGTGCACATCATATTGTTGGAAAGCTCTCCGAGAGCTCTACGACGGGGGCAGCAATCTTGCTCCATTGCGCCTCTTTTCAGAGCCCAAAATCGAACATTTTTATCAATTTTGGGACACTTTTCTACGTTTGCGCTATGTTTTTGTCCCGGATCGTATATCGTGAGCCGCGAAAAGGACGACAACATAATCCATCACATTTCTATTATCGAATACCGCGGTACCTTGGGCAAGACAACTTCGCTTCACATAGGGGCTGGGCCTGCAAACCGAGGGTGTGGGGCTTGGGACAAGGTCTCCGTCGCTCCGTTGCCCATAACTTTTGATCCATAAGGAGTTATATGGCGCACAGCATACCGTTGGAAAGCTCTCTGAGAGATCTACGACGGCTGTAGCAAGCCTGCTCGGCTGCGCCTATTTTTGGATCCCAAAATCGAACATTTTCATCAGTTTCGGGACCTCTTTTCTTCTTTTGTGTTAATTTTCCATCTCGGATCGTACGTCTTGAGCCGCGAAAAGGACGACAACCTAATTCATCACATTTTTATTATCGAATCCCATGGCACCTTGGGCAAGAAAACTACGCTTCACGTAGAGGTTGGGCCCGCAAACTGAGGGCGTCGGGCTTTGGACTATGTCTCCGTCGCTCCGGAGCCTATAACTTTTGATCCGCAAGGAGTTACGCGGTGCACAGCATACCGTTGGAAAGCTCTCCGAGTGCTCTATGACGGGGACAGCAAACCTGTTCGGCTGCGCCTATTTTTGGAGCCCAAAATTGAATGTTTTCATCAATTTTGGGACACTTTTCTTCTTTTGCGCAGTTTTTACTTCCCGGATCGCACGTCGTGAGCCTAGAAAAGAACGAGAATCTAATCCATCACATTTCTATTATCGAATCACATGGCACCTTGGGCAAGACAACTTCGCTTCACGTAGAGGATGGGCCGGCAAACCGAGTGCGTGGGGCTTGGGACTAGGTCTCCGACGCTCCTTTGCCCATAAATTTTGATCCGTAAGGCGTTACGCGGCGCACAGCATATCGTTGGAAGGCTCGTCGAGAGCTCTGCGATGGGGGCAGCAAGCCTGCTCGGCTGCGCCTATTTTCGGAGCCCAAAATCAAACGTTTTCATCAGTTTTGGGATACTTTTCTCCTTTTGCGCTATTTTTACGTCCCGGATCATATGTCGTCAGCCTCGAAAAGGACGACAACCTAATCAATCATGTTTCTATTACCAAATCCCACGACACCTTGGGCATGACAACTTTACTTCATGTAGAGGCTGGGCCCGTAAACCGAGGGCGTGGGGCTTGTGACCAGGTATTTGTAGCTCCGGTTCCCTTAACTTTTGATCCGTAGGGAGTTACGCTGCGCACAGAATACCGTTGGAAAGCTCTCTGAGATCTCTACGACGGGGTCAGCAATCCTTCTACGCTGCGTCTATTTTTGGAGCCCAAAATTGAAAATTTTCATCAGCTTTGGAACACTTTTATGCTTTTGCGCTGTTTTTCCGTCCCGGATCGTATGTCGTGAGCCGCGAAATGGACAACCTAATCCATCACATTTCTATTATTGAATGCCATGACACCTTGGGCAAAACAACTTCGCTTCACGTAGAGGCTAGGCCCGCAAACCGAGGGCGTGGGGCTTGGGACTTGGTTTCCGTCGCTCAGGTACCCATAACTTTTTATCCGTAAGGAGTTACGTGGTGCATAGCATACCGATGGAAAGGTCTCTAAGAGCTCTACAACGGGGCAGCAATCTTGCTCAGCTGCTCCTATTTTTGAAGCCCAAAATCGAACGTTTTCATCAGTTTTGGGATACTTTTCTTCATTTGCGCTATTTTTTTATCCCGCATCATACGTCGTAAACTGCGAAAAGGACGACAACCTAATTCATCACATTTCTATTATCGAATCCCACTGTACCTTGTTCAAGACAAATTCGCTTCACGTAGAGGCTGGGCCCATAACTTTTGATCCGTAAGGAGTTACGCGGCGCACAACATACCGTTGGAAAGCTCTCTGAGAGCTCTACGACAGGGGCAGAAAGACTTCATGGCTGCGCCTGTTTTCGGAGCCCAAAATCGAACATTTTCATCAGTTTTGAGACACTTTTCTTCTTTTGCGTTGTTTTCCGTCCCGGATCGTACGTCGTCAGTCGAGAAAAGAACGACAACCTAATGAATCACATTTCTATTACCGAATCCCACGACACCTTGGGCATGACAACTTCACTTCATGTAGAGGCTGGGCCCGCAAACCGAGGGCGTGGGACTTTTGACTAGGTATATGTCGCTCCGATGTCCATAACTTTTGATCCGTAAAGAGTTATGCTACGCATAGAATACCGTTGGAAAGCTCTCTAAGAGCTCTACGACGAGGCAGCAAGCCTGCTCTGCTACGCCTATTTTTGAAGCCCAAAATTGAATGTTTTCAACAGTTTCGGGAAACTTTTCTTCTTTTGCATTGTTTTTCTATCCCGGATCGTACGTCAGGAGTCGCGAAAAAGATGACAACCTAATCCATCACATTTCTATTATCGAATCCCACAGCACCTTGGGCAAGACAACTTCGCTTCACGTAGAGGCTGGGCCTATAAACCGAGGGCGTGGGGCTTCGGACCAGGTCTCCGTCGCTCCTTTGCCCATAACTTTTGATCCGTAAGGAGTTACACGGCGTACAACATACCGTTGGAAAGCCCTCCAAGAGCTCTACGACGGGGGCAGCAAGCCTACTCAGCTGCGCTTATTTTTGGATCCCAAAATCGAACGTTTTCATCAATTTCAGGACCTCTTTTCTTCTTTTGTGTTGTTTTTCCATTCCGGATCGTACGTCTTGAGCAGCGAAAAGGACGACAACCTAATCCATCACATTTCTATTATCGAATCCCATCACATCTTGGGCAAGACAACTACGCTTCACGTAGAGGTTGGGCCCGCAAACCAAGGGCGTCGGGCATGGGACCATGTCTTCATCGCTTCGGTGCCCATAACTTTTGATTCGTAAGGAGTTATGCGGCGCACAGCATACCGTTAGAAAGCTTTTCGAGTGCTCTACGACAGGGGCAGCAAGCCTGCTCAGCTGCACCTATTTTCAGAGTCCAAAATTGAACATTTTCATCAGTTTTGGGACACTTTTCTTCTTTTGCGCTGTTTTTCATTCCCAGATCGCATGTCGTGAGCCTAGAAAAGGACCGAGAACCTAATCCATCACATTTCTATTGTCGAATCCCACGACACCTTGGGCAAGAAAACTTTGCTTCACGTAGAGGCTGGGCCAGCAAACCGAGGGCGTGGGGCTTGGAACCAGGTCTCCGACGCTCCTTTGCCCATAACTTTTGATTCGTAAGGAGTTACGCGACGCACAGCATATCGTTGGAAAGCTCGCCGAGAGCTCTACGACGGGGGTAGCAAGCCTACTTGGCTGCGACTGTTTTCGGAGCCCAAAATCTAACATTTTCATTAGTTAGGGACACTTTTCTTCTTTTGCACTATTTTTCCGTCCCGGATCGTATGTCGTCAACCGCGAAAAGGACGACAACCTAATCAATCACATTTATATTACTGAATCCCATGACACCTTGGGTATGACAACTTCACTTAACATAGAGGTTGGGCCTGTAAACCGAGGGCGTGGGGCTTGTGACCAGGTATCTGTAGCTCCAATGCCCTTAGCTTTTGATTCGTAAGGAGTTACGCGGCTCACAGAATACCATTGGAAAGCTCTCCGAGATCTCTACAACGGGGATAGCAATCCTACTCTGGTGCACCTGTTTTTGAAACCCAAAATCGAACATTTTCATCAATTTCGGGAAACTTTTCTATTTTTGAGCTATTTTTCTGTCCCGGATAGTACGTCGTGAGCCTCGAAAAGGACGAAAACCTAATCAATCACATTTCTATTATCGAATCCCACGACACGTTGGACAAAACAACTTAGCTTCACGTAAAGGCTGGGCCGGCAAACCGAGGCTGGTGGGCTTTGGACCTGGTCTCCGTCGCTCAAGTGTCCATAACCTTTGATCCGTAAGGAGTTACGTGGCGCATAGCATACCATTTGAGATCTCTCTAAGAGATCTACGATGGGGGCAGCAAGCTTGCTCGACTGCACCTATTTTTGAAGCCCAAAATTGAACGTTTTCATCAATTTCGGGATACTTTTCTTCTTTTGCGCTATTTTTTCATCCCGGATCGTACGTCGTGAGCCGTGAAAAGGACGAGAACCTAATCCATCACATTTCTATTATCGAATCCCACGGTACCTTGGGCATGACAACTTCACTTTACGTAGAGGCTGGGCCCGCAAACCGAGGGCGTGGTGCTTGAGATCAAGTCTCCGTCGCTCTGGTGCCCATAACTTTTGATCCGTAAGGAGTTACGTAGCGCACAGCATACCGTTGGAAAGCTCTCCGAGAGCTCTACGACGGTGCAGCAAGCTTGCTTGTCTGCGCTCGTTTTCGGGGCCCAAAATTGAACATTTTCATCAGTTTCGGCACACTTTTCTTCTTTTGCGCTGTTTTTCGTCCCGGATCGTACGTCGTCAGCCGAGAAAAGGACGACAACTTAATCAATCACATTTCTATTACCGAATCCCGCAATACCTTGGGCATGACAACTTCACTTCACGTAGAGGCTGGGCCCACAAACCGAGGGTGTGGGGCTTTTGACCAGGTATTTGTCGCCCCAGTGCCCATAACTTTTGATCCGTAAGGAGTTATGCAGCGCACAGAATACCGTTGGAAAGCTCTCCGAGAGCTCTACGACGGGGGCAGCAATATTGCTCGGTTGCGCCTTTTTTTGGAGCCCAAAATCCAATATTTTCATCAATTTTGGGATACTTTTCTACTTTCGCGCCGTTTTTTCATCCCGGATCGTACGTCGTGAGCCTCGAAAAGGACGACAACCTAATCCATCACATTTATGTTATCGAATCCCACGGCACTTTGGGCAAGGCAACTTCGCTTCACGTAGGGGCTGGGCCCGCAAACCGAGGGCGTAGGGCTTCGGACTACATCTCCGTTGCTCCGGTGCCCATAACTTTTGATCCGTATGGAGTTATGCGGCGAAGAACATACCGTTGGAAAGCTCTCTGAGAGCTCTACGACGGGGCAGCAAGCCTGCTCGGCTGCGCCTTGTTTTGAAGCCCAAAATTGAATGTTTTCATCAATTTCAGGAAAATTTTCTTCTTTTGCGCTATTTTTCCATCCCGGATCGTACGTTAGGAGCCGCGAAAAAGACGACAACCTAATCCATCATATTTCTATTATCAAATCCCACGGTACCTTGGGCAAGACAAATTAGCTTCACGTAAAGGCTGGGCCCGCAAACCGAGGGCGTGGGGCTTAGGACCAGGTATTTGTCGCTCCTTTGCCCATAACTTTTTATCCGTAAGGAGTTACACAGCGCACAGCATACCGTTGGAAAGCTCTCCGAGATCTCTACGACGGGGGTAGCAATCCTGCTCTGGTGCACCTGTTTTTGAAGCCCAAAATCGAACATTTTCATTAGTTTCGGGACACATTTCTATTTTTGCGCTATTTTTCTGTCCCGGATCGTACGTCATGAGCCGCGAAAAGGATAGCAACCTAATCTATCACATTTCTATTATTGAATCCCACGACACGTTGGGCAAAACAACTTCGCTTCACGTAGAGGCTAGGCCCGCAAATCGAGGCTGTGGGGCTTGGGACCCGGTCTCCGTCACTCAGGTGCCCATAACTTTTGATCCGTAAGGAGTTACGTGGCGCATAACATACCGTTTGAGAGCTCTCTAAGAGCTCTACGACGGGGGCAATAAGCTTGCTCGGCTACGCCTATTTTTGAAGCCCAAAATTGAACGTTTTCATCAATTTCGGGATACTTTTCTTCTTTTGCGCTATTTTTTCATCCCGGATCGTACGTCGTGAGCCGTGAAAAGGAAGACAACCTAATCTATCACATTTCTATTATCGAATCCCATGGTACCTTGGGCAAGACAACTTTGCTTCACGTAGAGGCTGGGCCCGCAAACCGAGGGCGTGGTGCTTGGGATCAGGTCTCCGTCGCTCTGGTGCCCATAACTTTTGATCCGTAAGGAGTTACGTGGCGCACAGCCTACCGTTGGAAAGCTCTCCGAGAGCTCTACGACGGTGCAGCAAGCTTGGTTTCCTGCGCCCGTTTTTGGAGCCCAAAATCGAATATTTTCATCAGTTTCAGCACACTTTTCTTCTTTTGCGCTGTTTTTCATCCTGGATCGTACGTCGTCAGCTGAGAAAATGACGACAACCTAATCAATCACATTTCTATTACCGAATCCCACGACACATTGGGCATGACAACTTCACTTCACGTAGTGGCTGTGCCCACAAACCGAGGGCGTAGGGCTTTTGACCAGGTATCTGTCACTCCAGTGCTCATAACTTTTGATCCGTAAGGAGTTATGCGTCGCACAGAATACCGTTGGAAAGCTCTCCGAGAGCTCTACGACAGGGGCAGCAATCTTGCTCAGTTGCGCCTTTTTTCGGAGCCTAAAATCCAACATTCTCATCAGTTTCGGGATACTTTTCTACATTTGCGCTGTTTTTTTTTAATCCTGGATCGTACGTCGTGAGCCGCGAAAAGGACGACAACCTAATCCATCACATTTCTATTATTGAATCCCTTGGTACTTTGGGCAAGACAACTTCGCTTCACGTAGGGGCTGGGCCCGCAAACCGAGGGCGTGGGGCTTGGGACTAGATCTCTGTCGCTCCGGTGCCCAAAACTTTTGATCTGTATAGAGTTATGCGGCGAAGAGCATACCGTTGGAAAGCTCTCTGAGAGCTCTACGACGGGGCAGCAAGCCTGCTTGGCTGCGCCTATTTTTGAAGCCCAAAATTGAATGTTTTCATTAGTTTCGGGAAACTTTTTTTCTTTTGCGCTGTTTTTCTATCCCGGATCGTACGTCGGGAGCCGCGAAAAAGACGACAATCTAATCCATCACATTTCTATTATCAAATCCCACGGCACATTGGGCAAGACAACTTCGCTTCACGTAGAGACTGGGCCCGCAAACCGAGGGCGTGGGGCTTGGGACCAGGTCTCTGTCGCTCATTTGCCCATAACTTTTTATCCGTAAGGAGTTACACAGCACACAGCATACCGTTGGAAAGATCTCTGAGAGCTCTACGACGGGGATAGCAAGCCTGCTCAGTTGCGCCTGTTGTTGGAGCCCAAAATTGAACGTTTTCATCAGTTTCGGTACACTTTTCTTCTTTTGCGCTATTTTTCGTTCCGGATCGTACGTCGTCAGCCGAGCAAAGGACGATAACCTAATCATTCACATTTCTAATACCGAATCCCATGACACCTTGGGAATGACAACTTCACTTCACGTAGAGACTAGGCCCGCAAACCGAGGGCGTGGGGCTTTTGACAAGGTATCTGTCGCTTCGGTGCCCATAACTTTTGATCTGTAAGGAGTTATGTGGCGCACAGAATAACTTTTGAGAGCTCTACGATGGGGGCAGCAATCTTTCTCGGTTGCGCCTCTTTTCGGAGCCCAAAATTGAACATTTTCATTAGTTTTGGGACACTTTCCTACGTTTGCACTTTTTTTCCTTCCCGGACCGTATATCATGAGCCGCGAAAAGGATGATGACCTAATCCATCACATTTCTATTATTGAATCCTATGGCACCATGGGCAAGACAATTTTGCTTCACGTAGGGGCTGGGCCCGTAAATCGAGGTCATGGGGCTTGGGGCAAGGTGTCCGTCGCTCCGATACCCATAACTTTTGATCCGTATGGAGTTACGCGGCGCACAACATACCATTGGAAAGCTCTCCTAGAGCTCTACGACAGGGGCAGCAAGCCTGCTCAACTGCGGCTATTTTTGAAACCAAAAATTGAACATTTTCATTTGTTTCGGGATACTTTTCTTCTTTTGCACTGTTTTTCAGTCCCGGATTGTACGTCGGGAGCCACAAAAAGGACGACAACCTAATCCATCACATTTCTATTATCGAATCCCACGACACCTTGGGCAAGGAAACTTCGTTTCACGTAGAGGCTGGGCTCGCAAACCGAGGGCATGGGGCTTAAGACCATGTCTCCGTCGCTCATTTGCCCATAACTTTTGATCCGTAAGGAGTTACGCGGTGCACAACATACCGTTGGAAAGCTCTCCGAGAGCTCTACAACAAGGGCAGCAAGCTGCTCGGCTGAGCCTATTTTCAGAGCCCAAAATTGAACGTTTTCATTAGTTTTGGGACACTTTTCTTCTTTTGCGCTGTTTTTCCATCTCGGATCGTACGTCGTCAGCTGCGAAAGAACGACAACCTAATCAATCACATTTCTATTACCAAATCCCACGACACCTAGGGCTTGACAACTTCACTTCATGTAGAGGCTTGCCCTACAAATCGAGGGCATAGGGCTTGTGGCCACATATCTGTCACTCTGGTGCCCATAACTTTTGATCGGTAAGGAGTTACGCGGTGGACAGAATACCGTTGGAAAGGTCTCTGAGAGTTCTACGACGTGGGTAGCAATCCTACTCAGCTACGCCTATTTTCGGATCCAAAATCGAACATTTTCATCAGTTTTTGGACACTTTTCTACTTTTGCGCTGTTTTTTCATCCCGGATCATACGTTGTGAACCGCGAAAAGGGTGACAACAAAATCTAGCCCATTTCTATTATCTAATCCCACGACACCTTGGACATGACAACTACACCTCACGTAGAGGCTGGGCCTGCAAACCGAGGGCGTGGGGCTTGGGACCAAGTATATGTCACTCCGGTGCCCATAACTTTTGATCCGTAAGGAGTTACGCGGTGCACAGCATACCGTTGCAAAGCTCTTCAGGAGCTCTACAATGGGGGCAGCAATCCTGCTCAGCTACGCCTATTTTTGGAGCCAAAATCGAACGTTTTCATTAGTTTCGGGACACTTTTCTTCTTTTGCGTTATTTTTTCGTCCTGGATCGTACGCCGTGAGCCGCGAAAAGGACGACAACCTAATTCATCACATTTCTATTATCGAATCCCACGGCACCTTGGGCATGACAACTTCGTTTCACGTAGAGGATGGGCCCACAAACCGAGGGCGTCGGGCTTGGGACCATGTCTCCGTCGCTCCGGTGCCCATAGCTTTTGATCCGTATGGAATTATGCAACGCACAGCTTACCGTTGGGAAGCTCTCTGAGAGATCTATGACGGGGGCAACAAGCCTGGTTGTTTGCGCCTGTTTTTGGAGCCCAAAATGGAATGTTTTCATTAGTTTTGGGACATTTTTCTTCTTTTGCACTGTTTTTCCTTCCCGGATTGTACGTCATGAGCCGTGAAAAGGACGACAACCAAATCCATCACATTTCTATTATCGAATCCCATGGCACCTTGGGCAAGACAACTCGCTTCACGTACAGGATGGGCCGGCAAACCGAGGGCGTGGGGCTTAGGACCAGGTCTCCGTCACTCCTTTGCCCATAACTTTTGATCCGTAAGGCGTTACACGGCGCGCAGCATACCGTTGGAAAGCTCTCCGAGAGGTATACAATGGGGGCAGCAAGTCTGCTTGGTTGCGCCTATTTTTGGATCCCAAAATTGAACGTTTTCATTAGTTTCGGGATAGTTTTCTTCTTTTGCGTTGTTTTTCCGTCCCAGATCGTACGTCGTGAGCCGCGAAAAGGACGACAACCTAATCCATCACATTTCTATAATCGAATCCCATAGCACCTTAGGCAAGACAACTTCGTTTCATGTAGAGACTGGGCCTGCAAACCGAGGGCGTCGGGCTTGGGACCTTGTCTTCGTCGCTCCGGTGCCCATAACTTTTGATCCGTAAGGAGTTACACGGTGCACAGCATACCGTTGGGAAGCTCTCCGAGAGCTCTACGACGGGGGCAACAAGCTTGCTCGGCTGCGCCTATTTTCGGAGCCCAAAATTGAACGTTTTTATCAATTTTGGGATACTTTTCTTCTTTTGCTATTTTTTAGTCCCGGATCATACGTCGTCAGCCGCGAAATGGACGACAACCTAATCAATCAAATTTCTATAACCGAATCCCATGACCCCTTAGGCATGACAACTTCACTTCACGTAGAAGTTGGGCCTGCAAACCGAGGACGTGGGGCTTGTGACCAAGTATTTGTCGCTCCGGTGCCCATAACTTTTGATCCGTAAGGAGTTATGCGCCGCACAGAATACCGTTGGTGTGAGGCCCGACCCCGAATAACGTGTCTTACCTCGATTTGCGTTCCTTGGACCCAAAATTTTATGACCGACCTTAGATTACGTGCCCTGTCTTGGTTTTCGTGCATGCCTCGTCATTCGTGCCTTGACCTTGAATTGCATGCCCTGATCTAGGTCTAAGAGTCGTACCTCAATTTACGTCATTGCATTGAATTACGTGCCTTGCATTGGTTTACATGCATTCAACTAGGGTTGCATGTATTTGCATTGGAATTCGTGCATTTATCTTAAAGTACGTGCCTTACCTAGTAGTTCGTGTCTACCTCATGATTCGTGCCTTGTATTGATTTATGTGCGTGTCTCGTAATGCATGCCCTAGACCTAAGAAAGCGTGCCCGCACACTAGTCATTAAAGAATCCTACACAAAGCACTAGACTATAAAATAATCCTACACAATCCACTAACCAATATTATATTCCTAATTCAAATTCTCTATAAAATCCACTAAAAATAAACAATTCTTTCTACACAAACACCTAAACATTCTTTATTCTTTATTCTTATTCCAAAACCAATGCACCTCAAATTCTACACATATTATAATCCCTAATATACTGACATGAGTCTGAAAATTCAGAATTTCCCATGCTATACACGGCCCTACCAAGCCATTTGAGCAACTTTGCACAATTAAATAAATTCTAGACATTCCTATGACACACACACAAGACACTAGGCATAAAATAATCCCATACACCCTGCCCCAAGCACCCTATCTCGACCAAATCACCCTAAGTGTCACGCCCCAGCTCGACCCCTTCTACAATCAGTCAGGACGCAACGGAATTTCGACAGCATAACGACAGTAACATGAACATCAGGGCTCTAAACCAACCCTTAAGAATAACATACATCAAACTCCACAAATCACCAACCAACTCCACAATCAAATTAACAACATACAACACAACTATTTCATACATTAAACATTCGTTCATCAACTCATTCATAGTTATGCGCCTCCGTTCCAACATCATACATTTATTATATAACATACACTTCCAAAATAGATTATAACCAATTCAACAACCTAACCATGTTCTAAAACAAGACTACTAAATTAGCAATATACATAAGTCTTATAATTGAGTAAGTTATACAATATAACATATTACAACAACTAAGACAAATTCATGGCAACGACTCCGGCACACAAGACTCGTCCATATAAAGCACATGCTCAGCTTCCTGAGGCACATATCTGTAATCTTGATCAATATCACCTGTATGCATGCAATAATAGAGAGTGAGCTTATATAAAACAAGCTCAGTGAGGATCCGATAGATCTCTAACAGTATTTACTATACTCCTTGAAAATGATCCTTTGAGCAGTAAACACACAATAAAACATCAATAGCAATATAAACACATAACTATAATGACCAATCAATAAAGGATACTCTAGTTGGTGTAGCTCCAAACGCCATCATGATCTCAACCATTCTTCTTGTAACTCCCTATTACTCACGCACCCGAGGTACCTCACTAGCCCCTCCCTCCATGATACCTCTGTCATGCGAGCTGGGGGTAGTCTCTAGTAGTCATGCTGTTATCAACCCGACAGCCTGATGCTGCCCGAGAGGTGGCACACACATACCAAGACTCAGCAATAATAATAAACATCATTCACAGGAGGACAGTCTAGCAGAACTGCCTATCTCCCGGTTTATCAATCATCAATCAATAATCAAACATCATTCACAGGAGGACAATCTAGCAGAATTGCCTATCTCCCGGTTCATCAATAATCAATCAATAATCATCAATGTAACATCATTATAACATCAATATAACATCAAGTAATTAATTAAACAGCAAACAATTAAGTTAGATGACAAAGTAGGCCATCCAACTTATCATGCATGAAACACGTAATCTAACCCTAGTCTAACCATTAACAACTCACAATTCAATCACTCAAATACCACCCAATCAACTAAGGCTCAATTCAACAATTTAAAGAAAGTCAACCTAAACTTCAAATAATTATATCTTACATTCTACTAATCCAAACAACTCCAAATCAGTTTCAAACACTCACCCATTCAATCAATTACATTAGCCCTCTCGGAAACCAACCAAGACACATCAAAATCAAGCCCAACAACCCTAAAACCTCAATGCACCTAGGCTGAAATTTTTGGATTTTCACCCAAACATCGTAATCAAAAATTCGGCATTATAACGGTGTTACCACGTAATTTACAAACTTTTAGAAATTGACAGCAATCGATTCCAACCTCAACAACTCAAGATAATCATCAAAAGGCCAATCTATCAACTTTAAACACCCGAAAATAAATAATTTCGCTACAATGGTTCAAATCTCGTAGTAATACACATAAATGATCCCTAGCATGCGCTGAGCAATAATATAACTTCAAATTAACATTCTAATGGTTCAATAATCGATTATATGCAAAAACATAAAAAATGACTTTTGAGATCTAGAATTTTTCTCTCACCTTTGATTTGTTTTGATGCAAGAAAGATGTAGAATGGATGCCCAACAAGTGAAATCAAGCTTTGAATGAAGTGATTTGGACTTGAATTGCAAAATCTATGTGAAAAATGCTTTGAAAAACCTTGAAAATGCCTTCTTTTTGCCTCCCCTTGGAATTTTGGTAATGTGTGTGTAAAATGAGTGTGTTTTGTGAGATTTTGATGTGTGTTGATGATATATTAAGCAAAGGTCAAACAAATAAAAGAAAGTCAAAGGTGGAAACTAATTATTTTTAGTGTTTTCTTGTCTTTTAATTCATTTTCTTGACTACTCTTGCTCAAATTAATTATGCAACACCTAAACTATCTCAAGTAGTTTATTTTTAGGTGACAATAAGTTTTACATTCAAACAATTTCACCTGAGTTGGCTTAAAACTCGATTTTCTGCAAAAGAATGTGAAAAGTCATATTATTTATTTTCAAATGTCTTTTGAATGCACAATTAATCTAAAATCATTTAATACCACATATAAATACATTTATATTAATATATACTAGGTCAACAAAAGTAAATGCAAGAATCGGGTTTAGAAGAAATCACTATTTGGCTCAAAAATGCTATTTTTCGGCCGAAAAGTCTATTTAAATTACTATTTTGTTTCAGAATCAATTTTTATCAAACATGGGTCTATTAATAATAGAGGACTAGGTTTTAAGACGTTTAAAACACCCATGTAAAAATTTTAGCGGACAAGTGTTGAAAATACTATTCACAAAAATCGTCGATAAAATTTCTAATGCCGATTTTGATGAAAATTTCATGAATGCACACATTGCATGTATTAGGAATATAAATCACATATTTAGAACATTCTAACTCATATAACACATAAACAAGTCAAATCACGCAAATCGAGGCAAAACACACAAATCGAGATAAAGTAAAAAATATAGGGTCTCACACTAAGCATGCCTCACAATTCAAAATTGTACAAGTGACAAAGCAAAAATCAGATTTGAAAGGCTCAAGGCCAACACACACACACATAAGCATCATTTCTCTCTCAAACTTTCTCTTTCCTCTCAAACTCTCCCATTCTCTCTCCATTTTCGACCAAGGCAGCCTTTGAGCTCCCAAGACTCCTCACAAGCTCTCAAGGACTCTCTAAGACTCTCCCAAGCTCGGCCATAGCAAGCCATAGTAAGCAAACACGCAAGAAAGTCTCATACAAGCTCATAACTCATCATTTTCGGCCTAGGTAAAGTTTTGATGGTTTTCTTCCATTTCTTTTTGTTCTAAACACATGCACACCTTCTACACAAGCTAACTAAGCTAGAATTTAAGGGAAATCAAGATACCTCTCGGCCAAAGCAAGGAAAAAGGTCTAGTTGTACGATTCAAAGAGCGTTTGTGCATCTTCATCTATCGATTTGCTAAGGTGAGGGTTAAACTCTTTTAAAAGCTTTAAAAAATCACATGCATGCCTTCATATGACTATATTTACCTCTGTAGTTGTTGTATATGTGTGTACGTGAGCTTATATGACCATGCATGGCTATATTTTTGGCTAGAACTTGAAGATAGGTAAAAACGTGTTGCTGGTAGTTTTCTGATCTTGTAGTACGAGGTGCATTTGGCTTATTAAACCTTGATAAAAATGCATGAAAATTGGTAGGTTACTAGTTTTGCCAGTTCGGAGCATTGTTCATAGAAATAGACCAAAGCAAATTTTGACTCTAAGGCCTCCAAAATGGTCAAACATCGTGAGGTGTCTAAATCTGGAAAAATTGGGAAAATGAAATAGGTTTCTGGCAGATTACTAACTTTGTAGAATGAAGAATTTTTGACCTAGTAGATGTTGGTGAAAATGAATGAAACTTGGTAGGTTGCTATAATTTGCAGTTATGGACACTTTTGTCAGAAATAGACCAAAGCCAATTCTGACTCTAAGACCCTCAAAAATAGCAAAACGCGTAATGTGTCTAAAACTGGACAGTTTTGAGTAGTCTCACGGTTTTGGCCATAACTCCTAAATCCGAGCTCCAAATGATGCGAGGTTTGTTCCTAGATTTAAATCACTCATTAAGATTTAATTTGAATTTTTTTTCACTGAAATAGGAGATTTTTTGCTTTTCTAATTGAATGTGGGAAAACAGACCATTGCAGTGAGGTTTTGTTTAGTGATATGCTTTGAAACATGTTGTAACTTCTCTTGTGGTATTGAATGCTTGGAATTGTGGCACTTAGATGTTGTGTGGACTGTTTTGGCTGGTTGAGGTTGCTTCATTTGATTGATGTATGGCTTGGGATCACTAATTGATGAATGGTTTCTTAACTGCATGTGTAAGCACGGAAATAAGGCCCTATTGCTTATGAAAACTTGTTAAGTGATGATCCTATGGATAAATGCGTTCAATTGTGTGGTTAGTAGGCTGCCTAATAAATTTTAGGTATGCTTGAAACATTTTAAGTGTTACTTGTGGTGCTTAGCAAACAAAACCAACCCCGAGCATGACCTTGTAAACCCTAATGGCCCCGTAGACTCCCAAGTCATAGACCACTCTTGTGTGAATTATAAATTGATGTTGAGGAATGTTAATGGGCTGACCGGAATTGTTTTTATAACTCTAAATATGATTCCCGATAATTACATGTTGATAAGTAAACTCTTCTTGCACCCGGTCTCATGTAAACGTCATTACATGCTTGTATCATCTTAATATTTGATACGTGAACCCCGAAATGAGTTATATGACTTGATTTACATGTGTTACATGGCTGCCCGTTTAATGTTCATATAACTCTATGTGTTTTACAAAGTGAAAATTCATGTTAAGCATGTCTCGTTCATTTACTTGTCAATATGTGATCTTATACTTGCTCGGAGGCAACCTACTTTGTTGTCCTCCTAATGTGAATTGTTAAAAGACATTCTATGGCTTATTTGAACATGATTACTTGGCTGCCCGTTGAAGTTTAATTGCTTTCAAATTGATATATGAAATGATTACATGTTCTTACAATGCTTTATATGCCAATATGTCAAAATGTGATCATATACTTGCTCGGAGGCAACCTACTTTGTTGGCCTCCCAATATGAAATGTTAAATGGTATATGTGAGGACTGACCTCGATTTGCATGCGATATGTCATTTCGTGTGCCCTAACCTAAAATTGCGTGCCTTGACCTAGGTTTAAGAGTCGTATCTCGTTTTATGTATCTTGCATTGAATTACGTGCATTCATTTAGGGTTGCGTGCATTTTCTTGGAAAACATGCATTCGTCTCGTAGTTCGTGCTTTACCTCGTAGTACGTGCCCTAAACTTAGGAAAGCATGCATGCACGCTAATCAAGAAAGCATCTGACACGAAGAACTAGATTTTTAATTAATCCTACAAACTCCACTAACTAATATTAAAATGCTAAGTCAATGCACTAGAAGACAAAATTTCACCAAAAGCTAAACATTCTTATTATTTATTCTTTATTCTTTTGCATATCCCAAGCACACACAATAAAATAAAGCTCAAAACAAGACAAAAATTCAGAATTTCCACTTGCCTTGGCCGACCATACCTTGCTTTTGAACAACATTTGCATAAATTAAACTAAGCCTAGACAAACTATGACAATTACTTCAAACAATGCATTAAAAAATGACCTAAAACCCTACCCAATGCTCCACATTCTCGGCCCACTCAAATTCCCATGCTAAGACAATTCAAAACATGCTTTAGATGACACAAAATCAGAAATTTTAGAAGCTCAAGGCCGACACATGCTCCCACAAATATTTCATTCTTTTCAAACTTCTCATTCTCTCATTCACTCTCTCTCTCTCTCTCGGCCTTGGCTGCAACCTTAGGCTCCATAGCTTAAGCTCTCATTCTAAGACTCTCCTAGACATTCAAGAGTCTAAGGAACTCGACCAAGCAAGCAAGAAGCAAGGAGATTTGTATGCAAGCTCATAGAACACTCATTTCAGCCCTAGGTATGTTTGATAGCTTTTCTTTCATCTCCCTTTTTTTCTAACCACATGCACATACTAAGGACATGGTAACTCAGCTAGGAATTAAGGAAATCAAGCAATATCTCTCGGCCAAACAAGGAGGGAAGACCATTTGTGCATCTTCAAGAGTTTTGAGCATCATTTGTTGTCAATAGGCTAAGGTGAGGGTTAATCTTTTTTAAAACCTTTCAAAAACCACATGCATGCCTTCATATGTCTATTTTTACCTCTGTACTTGTGGTATATGTGTGTACATGAGCTTTTGTAACCATGCATGGCAAGATATTTAGCTAGACCTTGGAGATAGGTAAAATCGCAAAAATGACAGATTTCTGACTTGTTGGAGCGAAGTAAATTTGGCCTGGTAGATGATGTTGAAAATGCATTAAAATTGGTAGGTGACTATTTTTGCCCGTTATGAGCATTTCTCATAGAAATAGGCCAAGGCCAATTTTGACTCTAAGGTCTCCAAAATGGCAAAATATCGAAAGGTGTCTAAATCTGGAAAATCTGGAAAAATGGAGTAGGTTTTTGGCAGTTCACAGTCCTTGTAGAATGAAAAAGTTTTGACCTAGTAAACGATATCTAAAATGTATGAAATTTGGTAGGTTGCTATATATTTCAGTTCTGGACATTTTTTTCTGAAATAGACTAAAGCTAAATCTGACCCTAAGACCCTCAAAAAATGGCAAGTATCGAAATATGTACGAATCTGGACAGTTTTGCGTAGTCTCACGGTCTTAGCTATAACTCTTGAATCCGAACTCCAAATGATGCAAGGTTTGTTTCTGGATTTAGTTCACTTAAAAATATTTAATTTGAAATTTTGTTCACTAGAATTGGAGATTGTTTGCTTGTCTAAATGATTGTGGGAAAACAGACCATTGCAGTGAGGTATTTATTTAGTGATATACTTTGAAAAATATTGTAACTTCTCTTGTGATATTGAATGCTTGGGATTGTGGCACTTGGAAGTTATGTGTACTGTTTTGGATGATTGAAGATGTTTTAATTAATCGATGCATGGCTTGGGTTAGTTACGTGACAACTTGTGGCTTAAATCGCACGTGTAAGCATGAATTGAAACCCTATTGATTATGAAAACTCGCTAAGTGTTAATCCTATGGTTATTGTGTCTAATTGTGTGATTAGTGGGCTGCCTAATAAATTTTAAGTATGCTTGAAATGTGATTCCCAATGATTACATGTTGATAAGAAGACTTTTCTTGCACCCGGTCCTATGTAGACGTCGTTGCATGCTTGCATAAACTTATTACTTGATTGTGTGAACCCCGAAATGAGTTATATGACTTGATTTACATGTGTTACATGGCTGCCCATTCAATATTTGTATAACTCCATGTGTATTACAAGTGAAATTAAATATCAAAGCATGCCTCGTGTGTTTACTTGTCAACGTGCGATCTGATGACTGCTCGGAGGCAACCTACTTTGTTGTCCTCCTAATGTGATATATTGAATGTTATAAATGTGCATTGCATACAAGGTTTCAACCTTTCATTCTGGTGTGGTAGCATTTCACACACACCGAGCGGCATCGGGCTTGCAGGTGCAACCATGACTACTATTGTCCAATTCGCTCTCTCGCTTGGGGGCTAGACTTCCTCGGGGAGTTGGGTCGTAGGATTTCGGGATATATCTGGAGTACACCCATTTGGTGTGATAAGTGGATGATTTGAAGTCGGCCGCAACAACTGATATTGGAAATGAATTGAGAGCAAAAGCTCACCGTATCCTTTTCATTATGTGTATAAGTACTCTCGCTTGGTTCCTAGAGGACCTCGGGGAGGAAAGACGAGTAATTGTGTTCTTTTACTTCTATATTACATTATGAACTTACTTGTGTTATATGTCATGCTTTCAAAAAGGGGTTTTCATAAGTTGAACCGGAAAAAGAGTTTCAAAACGTATTTCTCGTTCCCCCTCGCTGAGTTCATAAGGACTCGCCCTCTTTTATCATCTCAGGTAAAGAAGATTAGGAACAGGTACCTGAGGATAACGTGCCTATCAATGACTCCTTGGAATGATTGCCTGCCCTACGTGCCTTACTTGACTGTGGCTATTTTGTGAACGATATGTTGTTTTGAAGACTATTCCTTATGTTGCTTGTTGTCGTTATTGTAAATGACCCCTGTTGTAATTTGGGGTCTAATTTTGATTTGTACCGATATTAACTAGACAGACACCCTATTTGCTCATTTTGCTACTTCGATTGGTAACTACTGCAGGCTTATGAAGTATTAGGCAAATGGCTAAGTAAAATGAATCTATCCAATCTTAAGCAGGTACTCATGTATAAGCTAAGACCAACAGGTACTTGTGTAACAGGAATTGACACATAAACGAGACATAGTTGCTATGCTAGGTGTTAATCAAACGAGACTTGAGATAAATAGTGGACATATCAATTGGTGATAAATATTAATCTTAGTTGGAATCGAATTTGAGATTGAAAGTTTTGAGGCGTTTAGAAAATTAGGTCAAACTAAAGAGCCAATTACAGCAGTTATGCTGCCGGTTTTCTGAAGAATTGTTGGAGTTCTAGTCTAACGGATAAGCTTATTCTTCGTTAATCAGTTATAGTCATAAAAGAACATGAAGGTTTAGATCACACCTAGTCTAACCTCTTTAGGTCTGGTTGGGGGCGTGACACCTTATAGAAATGGTATCAGAGCTTAGATTACTTAAGCCAGGTTTAACTCTCGGACCATGGGTAGAAGCCCTAAGGTTATTGGGATGATTTGTTTATGTGTGCTAATGTGTGACAATATCAGTTGTGCCTTCTCTGTTTCTATCTGCTTATGTGATTAACATGTCTTAATTGTTTCGAGAATTGTATGTCTATATTGTATGTTGCATACCTTATACATTAAATTCTTGTTTTGCCGTATTCCAATGAATTGTGTATCATAATCTGTGCCTATAGATAGTTGGCCCTAGTACCCACAATACCAATAGGAGCGATGAGCCTCAAGGAGCCGGAGATGCTCATCAAACTAATCTCGACATGGCCATGTTTAACATGATAGAGAATACTATGGATCGCGTGTCGCGAGTGATGAAGCATCAAGATGCACGTGAAGCAAACAACAACAACAACAACAACAACAACAACAACAACAACAACAGGAATGGTGGTAACAATGGGAGAAACAGCAGAATACGGGAGTTCCTTGACTTTCACCCATCCAAATTCTACGGGGAAACTGATGATGAAAAGGCAGAGGCTTGGCTGTCTGAGATTGAAAGGATTTTTAGGCCACTTGACTATATTGATAAGGAAAAGATTGAGTTCGCTATGTTTCTGTTGCACGGGTATGCTGAGCATTGGTGGCACACTGTGGAGGCACTTTGGGAAACTAATCATAAACCTCGCTTATGGGGTAATTTCGTTAAGGCATTCAAGGAGAAATACGTACCTGTAGTTTCCAGGCAGAGGTGAATTGAAGAATTCATGCACTTGAACCAGGGTAACATGATGGTGGCCCAGTATGAGGCTCGTTTTGACTGACTGTCCTGTTATACTCAATACATGGTCAGTACCCCTGAGGTGAAGATGTGGAAATTTACAAATGGGTTGAGGACAGAAATTCAGGATCAGTTGGCTTCGCACGACTTTACTACCTATTCTGCTCTCCTTGCTGCTGCCTCTCGAGTTGAAAAGAGAAAACTTGATAGAGCCGGTTCCAGCCAGTCGAACAAGAAACCATATCAGCCTCCAGGACAACAGAGGAAATTCTAGACTCAGAGTCGCAGTCAGGGCCAGAGCCAGAACAGACCAGTCAATAACCGTGCCCCGACTAAAGCACCATCATCCTCTTCCACCCGCGGATCCACAGGTAGTTCACCTGCTACTCAGTCCATCAACTGTTCTTACTGTGACAAGAATGGTCACACCGAGACCCAGTGCTGGAAGAAGTCAGGACGATGCATGCGGTGTGGCAGTGATCAGCATCAGATCAAGGATTGCCCTAAATGGCAAGGGGGACAACATCAGATTAAACCAGCTAGTAGAGGCAAGACTCCAGTTCCTAGAGTTCAGGCCCGAGCTTATGCTATTGAGTGTGAGGAGCTTCCTGAGGAAATCGATGTTGTTGAAGGTACATTCTTGATACTGAATCAACCTATTAGGGTGCTAATTGATCCAAGTGCTACTCATTCATTTATTACTCCCTTATGTGTGCAACGTGTAAAATTACGAGTTGTATGTTTGCCTTACGAAGTAGAAGTTGGTACTTCGATGGGTTCTAAACTTGTTCCTAGCTCAGCTTGTAAAGCATGTAAAATCCAAATTAAGGATAGGGAATTCTCAGCCAATCTTATAGTGTTACCCTTTCGAGACTATGAAGTCATCTTAGGGATAGACTAGTTGGCAAAGCATCATGCCCAACTAGATTGCTGGACGAAGATTGTAACATTTTAGATACCTGGTCAACCAATATTGAAGGTAGTGGGTCGAAGGGAATTCACCAGGAGTTCCATCATCTCATCTACAAAAGTAGTGAAGTCCATGAGAAAAGGGTGTAGTGGATACTTAGCTTACCTCATCAATAAGCCATCGGACAAAGCTAAGTTGGAGGAGATGCCAGTGATTAAAGATTATGTTGATGTGTTTCCAGAAGAATTGTCGGGTTTGCCTCCGGATCGGGAAATCGAGTTTGTAATAGAAGTACTGCCTGGCACCCAACTAATATCTAAAGCTCCCTATCGTATGGCACCAACCGAGCTGAAAGAACTGAAGGATCAATTGCAAGGATTGTTGACAAAGGGGTTTGTTTAACCAAGTTCTTCTCTGTGGGGTGCACCAGTCCTATTTGTAAAGAAGAAAGACGGAACGTTGAGGCTATGAATCGATTACCGAGGATTGAACCAAGTGACCGTCAAGAATAAATACCCACTTCCATTAATCGACGAGTTGTTTGATCAACTTCAAGGAGCTAAAGTGTATTCAAAGCTTGACTTGAGGCAAGGGTACTATCAGTTGCGGATCAAAAAGGAGGATATGCCTAAATCGGCTTTCAGGACGAGATATGGGCATTATGAATTTGTGGTGATGCCATTTGGGCTAACTAATGGCCCTACAGCTTTTATGGACTTGATGCACAAGGTGTTTCAACCCTACTTGGACCAATTTGTGGTGATCTTTATTGATGATATTTTGGTATACTCGAAATCCGAGGCTGAGCATGAACAACATCTACGATTGGTATTGCAGAAACTTCGAGAGCATCAATTGTATGCAAAGTTTAGCAAATGCGAATTTTGGTTGCGGCAGATTGCATTCTTGGGGCACATCATATCCCAAGAGGGAATAGCAGTGGACCCAGCAAAGATAGAAGCGGTGATGTCTTGGAAGAAGCTGGAAAATGTTACAGAAGTTCGGAGTTTTCTCGGTTTAGCCGGCTATTATCGGAGGTTCGTGAAGGATTTCTCAAAGATTGTACGACCGCTTACAAAGCTCACTCAAAAGAAAACAAAGTTCGTGTGGGATGCCAAGTGTGAGAACAACTTTCAAGAATTGAAGAAAAGATTGACTACCGCACCTATTCTTGCACTGTCTGAAGGGAGTCAAGGCTTTGTAATCTTTAGCGATGCTTCCAAAGAAGGACTGGGGTGTGTGTTGATGTAGAATGGTAGAGTGATCGCATATGCCTCTAGGAAGCCCAAGCCGTATAAATTGAATTACCCGATGCTTGATTTGGAGTTGGTGGTTATTGTGTTTGCACTCAAGAAATGGAGGCACTATCTGTGGGGTGACAAGTTTGAGGTGTTTACTGATCACAAGAGCTTGAAATACTTATTCTCACAAAAAGAGTTGAACATGAGGCAAAGACAGTAGATGGAGCTCTTGGATGATTATAACTGCACAATCAATTATGTGCCCGGTAAAGCGAATGTAGTTGTAGATGCCTTAAGCTAGAAAGCGAGCATGGCAAAACTAGAAGTTAAGGTGCAGGAGTTGTTAGAGGAAGCATTTTTGTGGAATCCACAATTGACTCAAAAAGGGTTACTTTTTGCCACTACACAAGTTCAGTCGACCTTATTGTCTGAATTACAAGAGGCTCAATAGAAGGACCAACAGTTTCAGAAGATTAAAGAAAGCAACACAAATTTCAAGTTTCATGACGATGGTATTTGGAAGTTCAGGAATCGAATTTGTGTT
Source organism: Ehretia macrophylla (assembly GCA_037974665.1). Lineage (NCBI taxonomy): Eukaryota > Viridiplantae > Streptophyta > Magnoliopsida > Boraginales > Ehretiaceae > Ehretia > Ehretia macrophylla. Next base: position 25,411,927 of record CM075766.1, read on the forward strand.
CCTAATGATCCAGAGTTGAAAAAGAAGATTCTTGAAGAAGCCCATAACTCAAGATATACTATTCACCCCGGTGGAACAAAGATGTACCGGGATTTGAAGCAATACTATTGGTGGAATAACATGAAGAGGGAGATCGCGGAGTTTGTGGCACGGTGTTTAACTTGTCAGAGGGTCAAGGCAGAAAATCAACGACTGGCAGGTTTATTTTAACTGTTAGAAATTCCTCGATGGAAATGGGAATATATAACTATGGACTTTGTCATGGACCTGCCCAGGTCACAAAAGGGCCATGACGCTGTTTGGGTCATAGTGGATAGATTGACTAAGTTAGCGCACTTCTTACCGATGAACAAGGAGGATAGCCCTGAGAAACTGGGAGATATGTATGTGGCGGATATTGTAAGGTTGCACGGGATGCCTATGAGTATTGTATCGGATAGGGATCCTCGTTTTACTTCCCGATTTTGGAAGAGATTGCAAGAAGCTTTGGGAACAAAGTTGAGTTTTAGTACAACTTATCACCCTCACACTGATGGACAATCTGAGAGAGAGAACTATTAAGATTCTGGAGGATATGCTGAGGGCGTGTGTTCTAGACTTCGGAAAAGGTTGGGAGAAATATCTGCCTCTAGCGGAGTTCGCTTATAATAACAGTTATCAGGCCACTATCGGGATGGCCCCATTTGAGGCATTGTATAGACGTAAGTGTCGATACCCAATTTACTGGGCTGAAGTAGGTGAGACGAAGACTTTTGACCCGACCCGACTACCAGAACTTATGAAGACTGTTGATAATGTCCACCTCATTCGGAAATGGATGCTTACCGCCCAAAGCAGGCAGAAAAGTTATGCAGACCGACGGAAACGGAATCTAGAGTTTGAGGTCGGTGACAAGGTGTTCTTGAAGTTATCACCTCGGAGGGGACTGATTAAACATGGCTGATGGGTGCTTAGCTTAGGGTATAAATTAAGATCAAATCTAAGCCAAGTTTTAACTCGCAAGTGCACGAGTGATTATAGTGTAATGTGCTAGTGCGAGGTCGAATCCACAGGGAGGCAATTTGAAAGTTTTATGGAAAAATGTAGGTAAAGTACCTAAGTGATTAAATTAAATTGAATTGTGAATTTGGTGTTTTGAATGAAAGCTAACTAAAAATAAAATAAAATAAAGCTAAAATTAAATTGAAAGCTAAATTGTGTAAGCTAAAGGAGAGGTTTGACCACAATTAGGAAATGGTTTAGGGATCGGATTCCGATGCAAAGCTTAAATTCTAGGCTCGAACTTAGGATTTCCTATTTTGATGCAATTTTAGACTACAAGCCTAGTTAATTAATTAATCACCTAAAGTTAACTAATTAACGGGTTAGACCTAGTTTAGAGGTGCAACGCTATCTCCAAGTCCTTTATCTAGACAGAGGACAGATTTGTCCTAAAATCCTAGGCTCATGAGTTAATTAATTAAGTGTAGAAAACTACGGTACAACCTATGGTTTTCACAATAAAGCTCAATTTATATATTTGATCTATTGTATGAATTCCTATAAAACACTAGCTACAAGCTTAATGAATTAATAGGAAATAAATAATAAGGCACGTAAATCAAATATATAAAACTTGCATCAAAACATTCAAACCAAGTTCAAGACCATAAAATTAAACTATTACATAGTAATCCTACCCTAAACAATAATTTAGCTAGGCATGTTTAACAAATTTAAATCAAAATTATGAAAAGAAATTATTATAAACTTCCCCATAAAATTATTTAAATATGTCAAAACGAATTAATCTCAATCTCAATTAAATAATAAAACTTGACAGAAAAGTTGAATAATAAAGAACTAACAAGAGAAATCGAATTAAACTTGCTGCTGTTTTTTCCTTGTCTGTTGAAGCTTTTGTCTTTTTTTCTCTTCTTTTTCTTCTGTTGCGCCACTCCTCTCTGTTCTCTTTTTTCCTATTGCGCAGCAGCTCTCCCTTTTTCATCTCTCACGGATTCCTATGTTTTTTCCTTTTCTTTGTTCTGTGCCGCAACTCCTATATTTCTCTCACATCTTCTGCTGTGCTGCTCTTATAGAAAAATTGCACCCCCCCTATTCATGTGTTGAATGGGCTTACTTTGCTACCAAAAAAATAAAAGGCCAAGTGGACCAAGGCTTTATTTTATTATTTGTGTAAGTTAAGTCCAAATTGGACTTGTTTGGTCCACGGTCAAGGCTTGTAAGCCTTGTTCAACTTTATTTTCTTTCTTTTTTTTTTTCTTTTCTTTTCTTTTTCTTTGCATTTCTTTCACCATCTTTTGATTCTTCCGCGAACAATTCTTTGTTAACATCTTTTTCATCCAATTTGACTCCAAATCTTCTTTCATCATTCAATTCCTACATGCACAAAAAATGCAATTAAAGTGATCAAACATTATAAGTAATATGCATAATTAATTCTAAAAGGAAAAGAAATAGGCCTAAAAATATAAATACATCAACACTCCCAAATCTACCTCTTGCTTGTCCTCAAGCAAGACTAGAATCTAAGAAAATCTCCAAGTTATCAAGACGTTGCTCTAACTAATCAATCAACTCTAGTAAAAGGACAAGGTTCGGGGAACAATTGATCCTATGGTGTAGTAGTGAAATGAACTCATTCAGATTTCTCTCTTTAAAGACAAAGCATGTTTACTACAAGATTATACCAAACACGATCAAGTCTCCACGTAACTAAGCAGCAAGACAACTTAATACAATTAGATCATAATACTTGCACCCCCATTGCCCTTATAATCCACCATACATGCCTTTTACCCTTTTTATTCATCCTAAAACATAAAAGTAAACATATTTCATCTCTCTTTATTAGGTGATTGGTCCCCGACGGTAACACCTAACACCCCATGTAACGAGCTTTCGAGGACATCAATCCCAACCACTTAAGGCTTAGGTTGATAGGCTTTGAAAGGCCCCATGCGTACCCTACTTGCTCGAAGTGTTGAACACCGAAACACCAGAAACCTTAATTACATATCTCTAAAGATAGACAATAAATATAAGGATAGTGGTGCTAAGAGATAGAAGTAAAGAATTTCTTTTGTTTTTTTGTTTTGTTTTTTTTTATCCTTTTTTTTTGTTTTTGTTTTTTCTTCTCTATTTTTTTCACTATAAAGGCTCAGGCACACAAACAAGACTACTCAAGCAAGGGTACTCATATCACAACCATATTATATCTCATCATCTTACAACCAAGTCATGGGACCACAATAGCCTAGGCATAATCTCACAGTCTCCACGCCTCGCATTCATCAAAATCAATCCTAAAAATTCAACTCAAAACTACCTCATAAAATCAAGAACCACCTACTCTCCTCAATCACTTCATAAGAGCTAATCAATACATCATCACAACTCCTCAATTATCAGAAAATCCACCACAAATCCACAAATAAACAAAAAGATCGAAAAACATTTTCAAATTTTTTTTCACATTTTGTTCAAGTTTTCCCCAAAACAACAATGGACACAATTAAACACCCACACCCCTAAACCTAAAGTTTACTTGTCCTCAAGCAAATAAGAGTAAAACATGCTAAGGGTATGCGAAGGGGAAAATATCAGATAATGAGAACCCAATAGTGAAAATGCATGAATAGAAAACAATTAAGAGAAATAGAGGGAGTAGATGAACATACCTGAAGTGATCGATAATGAAAAGAAATCAAATAAAACTTGATTAGCTTAGAGTAAAACATGATGGGTGCTTAGCTTAGGGTATAAATTAAGATCAAATCTAAGCCAAGTTTTAACTAGCAAGTGCACGAGTGATTATAGTGTAATGCATTAGTGCGAGGTCGAATCCATAGGGAGGCAATTTGAAAGTTTTATGGAAAAATGTAGGTAAAGTACCTAAGTGATTAAATTAAATTGAATTGTGAATTTGGTGTTTTGAATGAAAGCTAACTAAAAATAAAATAAAATAAAGCTAAAATTAAATTGAAAGCTAAATTGTGTAAGCTAAAGGAGAGGTTTGACCACAATTAGGAAAGGGTTTAGGGATCGGATTCCGATGCAAAGCTTAAATTCTAGGCTCGAACTTAGGATATCCTATTTTGATTCAATTTTAGACTACAAGCCTAGTTAATTAATTAATCACCTAAAGTTAACTAATTAACGGGTTAGACCTAATTTAGATGTGCAACGCTATCTCCAAGTCCTTTATCTAGCCAGAGTATAGATTTGTCCTAAAATCCTAGGCTCACGAGTTAATTAATTAAGTGTAGAAAACTACGGTACAACCTATAGTTTTCGCAATAAAGCTCAATTTATATATTTGATCTATTGTATGAATTCCTATAAAACACTAGCTACAAGCGTAATGAATTAATAGGAAATAAATAATAAGGAACGTAAGTCAAATATATAAAACTCGCATCAAAACATTCAAACCAAGTTCAAGACAATAAAATTAAACTATTACATAGTAATCCTACCCTAAACAATAATTTAGCTAGGCATGTTTAACAAATTTAAATCAAAATTATGAAAAGAAATTATTATAAACTTCCCCATAAAATTATTTAAATATGTCAAAACGAATTAATCTCAATCTCAATTAAATAATAAAACTTGACAGTAAAGTTGAATAATAAAGAACTAACGAGAGAAATTTAGTTAAACTTGCTGCTGTTTTTTCCTCGTCTGTTGAAGCTTCTGTCTTTTTTTCTCTTCTTTTTTTCTGTTGCGTCACTCCTCTCTGTTCCCTTTTTTCCTATTCCGCCGCAGCTCTCCCTTTTTCGTCTCTCGCGGATTCCTCTGTTTTTTTCTTTTCTTTTCTTTTTCTTTGCATTTCTTTCACCATCTTTTGATTCTTCCGCGAACAATTCTTTGTTAACATCTTTTTCATCCAATTTGACTCCAAATCTTCTTTCATCATTCAATTCCTACATGCACAAAAAATGCAATTAAAGTGATCAAACATTATAAGTAATATGCATAATTAATTCCAAAAAGCAAAGAAATAGGCCTAAAAATATAAATACATCAACACTCCCAAACCTACCTCTTGCTTGTCCTCAAGCAAGACTAGGATGTAAGCAAATCTCCAAGTTATCAAGACGTTGCTCTAACTAATCAATCAACTCTAGTAAACGGACAAGGTTCGGGGAACAATTGATCCTATGGTGTAGTAGTGAAACGAACTCAATCAGATTTCTCTCTTTAAAGACAAAGCATGTTTACTACAAGATTACACCAAACACGATCAAGTCTCCACGTAACTAAGCAGCAAGACAACTTAATACAATTAGATCATAATACTTGCACCCCCATTGCTCTTATAATCCTCCATACATGCCTTTTACCCTTTTTATTCATCCTAGAACATAAAAGTAAACATATTTCATCTCTCTTTATTAGGTGATTGGTCCCCGACGGTAACACCCAACACCCCATGTAACGAGCTTTCGAGGACATCAATCCTAACCACTTAAGGCTTAGGTTGATAGGCTTTGAAAGGCCCCATGCGTACCCTACTTGCTCGAAGTGTGGAACACTAAAACGCTACACACCTTAAGCACATATCTCTAAAGATAGACAATAAATATAAGGATAGTGGTGCTAAGAGATAGAAGTAAAGAATTTCTTTTGTTTTTTTGTTTTGTTTTTTTTTCATCATTTTTTTGTTTTTTGTTTTTTCTTCTCTCTTTTTTTTCACTATAAAGGCTCAGGCACGCAAACAAGACTACTCAAGCGAGGGTACTCATATCACAACCACATTATATCTCATCATCTTACAACCAAGTCATGGGACCACAATAGCCTAGGCATAATCTCATAGTCTACACACCTCGCATTCATCAAAATCAATCCTAAAAATTCAACTCAAAACTACCTCATAAAATCAAGAACCACCTAATCTCCTCAATCACTTCATAAGCGCTAATCAATACATCATCACAACTCCTCAATTACCAGAAAATCCACCACAAATCCACAAATAAACAAAAAGATCAAAAAACATTTTCAAAATTTTTTTCACATTTTGTTCAAGTTTTTCCCAAAGCAACAATGGACACAATTAAACAACCACACCCCAAACCTAAAATTTGCTTGTCCTCAAGCAAATAAGAGTAAAACATGCTAGGGGTATGCGAAGGGGAAAATATTAGATAATGAGAACCAAATAGTGAAAATGCATGAATAGAAAACAATTAAGAGAAATAGAGGGAGTAGATGGACATACCTGAAGTGATCGATAATGAAAAGAAAGGTAACCCTTCACATCTACAACTTGTAATTAAGCTCAAGAGCAAAACAATAGAGGATAAGGCAAAATAAAATGAAAATACAATAAAATAATAAAAGTATTTTTTACTTTTTCATTTTTTATATTTTTTTTGTTGGCCGACCCTATTTACATCCCCATATAAAGGCTCCGAACTCTGGGAGGCACTAAAGTCAACTCACTAAAAATAAATAAGCACAATAAAACAATTTAAATAAAGAGAGCTAGAATGCAAACACCTGGATCCATTTAATGTCAGCCAGTAAGACAAATCTTGTGAAACTTCAGAAATAGAGTTAACTAAGTACATTAAAAATGCGGAGGAGAGGCCATTAATTTTAAACCACCAACGTACTCAAACCCTAGACATCTTCCCATACTTACGAGGGAAGGCCAGGCATTACGCTTTCGGCCAGTGATTTTACTTTTATAGTATCCATCCTAATTAACCCCAAGACTTCCATTACACAAGATAATCCATTTTTGAGAAAATGGTAAAGCCCACTATAACCCAGTGGAGGTCCAACCGAAAAGTTGAGAAACAAAATTGAAGAAAGAAAGATAAAGTAATTATTCCTAGGGTGCCTCCTAGAAGCGCTGCATTTAATGCCGACAGCCAGGCGAAGATCATTGCTCATGTAAGGTCAGAAGTGTCCCGTAGCTCTACAGATTCAACTTCGTGAGGGACCGAACTCGGATCAAAGGCATGTTTCAAAAACTGGCCATTAATTGTGAGGACTCGCCCATCTTTGAGGTGTTTAATTTTAATAGCCCCTGAAGGGTATGCCTCGAGCATCTCATAGGGTCCGTCCTATCTAGTCCTTAATTTTCCTGGAAAGAACTTCAATTTAGAGTTAAATAACCAAACCTTATCTGAATGGGAGAAGGTTTTGCGCAAAATAGATTTATTGTGGATTCTCTTCATCCTCTCCTTATAAAGCTTGGCATTCTCATATGCTTCATAACGAAGCTCCTTCAACTCACTCAAAGCCAATTTTCTACTCTCACCTACCTACTGCATGTCAAAATTCAGGGCTTTAATAGCCCAATAAGCTTTATGCTCTAGCTCAACAAGGAGGTGGCAAGCCTTACCGTAGACTAATCTATATGGAGACATGCCTATGGGAGTCTTAAAAGCTGTGCGATAGGCCCATAACGCATCGTGTAAACGACATGACCAATCCTTGCGATCGGGCCTAACTGTTTTATGTAAAATGGATTTTATCTCCCTATTTGACACCTCCACTTGCCCACTCGTCTGAGGATGATAAGGGGTTGCAATCTTATGCCAGGCTGAATATTTTTTTCAATAATGCCTCAAGTGTCCTATGGCAAAAATGTTGTCCTCCATCACTTAAAAGCACACGTGGCACCCCAAACCTAGAAAATATGTGCTCTTTAATGAACTTGACCACAACTTTGTGGTCATTGGTTCGAGTTGCCACCGCCTCCACCCACTTGGACACATAGTCCACGGCCACAAGAATATAAGTGTACCCATACGAAGGAGGAAAAGGACCCATGAAATCAATGCCCCACACATCAAATATCTCACAAACTAAAATGGGTGATAAAGGCATCATGTCTCTCCTAGAGATAGACCCAAACTTTTGACATCGATGACATTTCTTACAAAATTGTTGGGCATCTCTGAATAGAGTGGGCCAAAAGAACCCACATTGGAGGACTTTAGCAACTGTCCTCTTACCTCCAAAATGGCCACCACATGCATCCCCATGACAAAAGCTAAGGATGCTATCAAACTCCTCTTCCGGTACACATCGTCGGATAACCTGATCAGCACACACCTTAAAGAGATAGGGATCCTCCCAAATAAAATGTTTTACTTGAGCCATGAAACGATCCTTCTCTCCCCGCCCCTAGTGAGCAGGCAACTCTCTCGCTGCCAAATAATTAACAAAATGGGCATACCAAGGGATCCTATGTGAGACAGCAAAGAGTTGCTCATTAGGGAAGGTATCATTAAAAGGAAGGGAGTCAGTGGGAGATTCAAGGACTAAACGCGAAAAATGGTCTGCGACAGAATTCTCACTCCCTTTTTTATCTCTAATATCCAAATCAAATTCCTGAAGTAATAGTAACCACCGAATCAAACGGGGCTTAGCATCTCGTTTGGCAAGTAGGTAACGCAAGGCAGCATGATCTGTGTAGACTATCACATTTGACCCTAGGATGTATGATCTAAACTTATCAAGGGAGAAAACTACAGCTAGCAATTCCTTTTCTGTGGTAGTGTAATTCTTTTGAGCATCATTTAAGGTCTTACTAGCGTAGTAGATCACACATGGAAACTTATCCCTATGCTGTCCCAAAATAGCCCCCAATGCGTAGTCAGATGCATCATACATAATCTCAAAAGAGAGGCTATAATCGGGAGGCTGGATGATAGGTGCGGAGGACAGTAAAGATTTCAGCTTCTCAAATGCCTTGGCACACTCATCATCAAAATGAAATGGAGTATCATGTGCCAAGAGGCTAGAGAGGGGTCGAGCAATGTGGCTAAAGTCCTTGATGAAACGCCGGTAGAAACCGGCATGACCAAGGAATGATCTAATGTCACACACCATTTTTGGTACTGGGAGTTTCTCTATCAACTCAACCTTGGCTGGGTCTACATGGATACCATCCTGAGATACAACATGACCAAGTACTGTCCCCCGTCTAACCATGAAGTGACTTTTCTCCCAACTAAGCACCAAATTCATCTTAACACAACGCTCTAGCACTAGGGAAAGGTGTGTGAGACACCTATCAAATGTAGCTCCAAAAACTGAAAAATCATCCATAAAAACCTCTAGAAACTTCTCAATCATATCAAAAAAAATGGCCATCATACACCTCTGAAAAGTCGCTAGTGCATTGCATAAACCGAATGGCATACGACGATAAGCAAAGATCCCATATGGACAAGTGAATGTGGTCTTCTCTTGGTCCTCGGGGAAGACTGGGATCTAATTATACCCGGAATACCCATCTAAGAAGTAGTAGTAGCCCTGTCCGGCTACTCTATCTAATATCTGGTCAAGAAAATGTAGAGGGAAATGGTCTTTCCGGGTCTTGGCATTAAGCTTTCTATAGTCAATACAGACACGTGACCCAGTAGTGGTGTGTGTAGGAATAAGCTCACCATTATCATTAGGGACTACTGTGATCCCAGACTTCTTTGGTACCACCTGCACTGGACTGACCTATGAACTATCAGAAATAGGGTAAATGATACCTGCATCGAGAAGTTTAATGACTTCCTTATAAACAACCTCACTCATGTTTGGGTTCAGCCTCATTTGCATCTCGCGAGAAAGAGTAGTACCATCTTCTAAGTGAATCCGATGCATACACAACGAAGGGTATATACCTCGTAAGTCAGAAATGGTCCACCCTATAGCCTTTTGATGATCACAAAGGACTCCTAACAATTTCTCCTCATGCTCAGTGGCCAGGTCTGATGCGATAATTACTGGGAGGGTATCATTAGGTCCTAAGTACACATATTTAAGATGCGTAGGCAAAGGTTTGAGCTCTAAAGCTGGAAGAGACTCAACCGGATGGGGATCAACACAAACTTTGGATGGAAGGGAGCTAAGACTATCATTAGCCTTGTTAGGACTAGGATCAGAAACAATAGAAGTAGAAGCTACTAGCTCTTTCACGAATGAATCAGAGTTAAATTGAGTCAAGATTGTCTCAAGCTCTGCGAGCTCATCATCAACAGTCAACATCGAATGGGCATGTTCCTCAACACAAGGGTCAATGATATCAACCAGGAAGCACTCATCCTCAAAATGTCTACTTACTCGATTAGCCACCTCTGCGACCCTCACCTTAACTCTCATATTCCCAAAAGTTAACTCAATCATCCCTGTCCTACAATATATCACTGCATCAGCTGTGGCCAGAAAAGGTCTCCCTAGAAGAACTGGTGTCGCATGCCTAGTGTCTAGTCCTGAGTCCATGTCTAGGACAATGAAGTCAACCGGGAAGAGAAATTCACCAACCCTAACTAAGACATCCTCAATTATCCCTCTAGGTTGTCTTTCAGATCGATCTGCCAACTGAAGTGTAACATTTGTGGGAGTCAACTCCCCCAAACCTAAACGCTTATATACTGCAAATGGAATGAGATTCACACTAGACCCTAAGTCAAGGAGGGCATGGTCCACTTGTTGATTTTGAATGATGCAAGGAATGGTGAAGGCTCTTGGGTCACTAAGCATGGGCGGAAGGCCCTTAGTGCATATACTACTCACTTTTTCTGTGAGCCTCACCTTCTTTGGAATGTGGGTAGATTGCCTCTTCCTAATGCACAAGTCTTTGAGGAATTTGGCATAAGCCGGTATCTGCTGGATAACTTCAATAAGAGGCGGGTTTATCTTAATATCCTTCAAGTGGTCTAATACCCGAGACTGCTTATCATCTTTCCTAGGTCACTCTAAAGCAGCAGGATAAGGCACCCTAGAAGGACTATCATCACTATGATCTACAACCTGCTTCTCATCTCTCTGTGAAGGAATGGTGTTTTCCCTACTATCCTCTATCTTATCTCCCGACTTACTTCCTACTCTCCCAACCTTATCCTCAACCTCTTTTGTATCCTTACTCTTGTCATTCACTCTCTTTACTCCACTAGACTCATCTACCTGATTATCTAACTGGTGACCACTCCAAAGGGTGATAACAGCTTTGGCTTGCTCATGGGTAGTCTCATTGTTGACATTGCTACACTGGCCACATGGATTCTCAACAGTCTGAGCAGGGAGCTTACCCTCATCCCTCCTAGTAATTTGTTGGGCCAGTTGCCCAACTTGAGTTTCCAACTTAGCAATAGATTGCTGCTGGGCATGAATTACTTGAAGTAACTTGTCAAACTTATCATCAATCTTAGCAGGAGGAGGAGGGCTAGGCTGAAATTGATTCCCTGGTTGCGGTTTAAAGTGAGGCCCATTAGACACATGATAATATCCAGGAGGATTAGATTGAGGCTTTTGCACTTGAGCCTGCAAAAATGAAGGGTCATGATTTCCTTGACACCATGAGAAAACTGGATGATCTCGCCAACCAGGATTATATATATTCGAATATGGATTATAATTACTAGAATAACCCTGGACAGCACAAACCTGTTCCCGAATAAATTCAGGGAACTGAGAGGCAAGAGGACACCCTAGTGTGGGGTGGTCCACTGTAGAACATAAGGCACAACATTGAACATTTGGTAGGGCAGGTGAAGAAGTAGACCCTAAAGATATAAACTGATCAAATTTCTTGGTCAAAGCTGCCACTTATGAGTTTAAGTCCCCATTTGTGCTCACCTCATATAGTGTCCTCCTAGAAGTGGGCTTACCCATTCTATCCATTGTTGAGTCTTGAAATGAGTCTTTGGCAATACTATCAAGTTGGGCCCATGCCTCATTTGGGGTGAGGTTATAAAACCCTCCATTACTCATTGAATTCACCATCGTTTTCTGTTGTGGTGTCAACCCTCTATATAAATACTGAAGCAACCTCGGTCTATTGAACCCATGGTATGGGCAGTGACGAATGAGTCCATTAAACCTATCCCAAGTTTCATGAAATGACTCTAAATTGGACTGGGAAAAAGTCATGATGTTCTCTTGAAGAGATGAGGTCTGGGCCATCGGAAAAAATCTAAACATAAATTGAGTCAACAGTTCTTCCCAAGAAGTAATGGTTCCTTCTTCAAGGGAATGAAGTCATTCTTTAGCTTTTTCCTTAAGAGAAAGTGGGAAGAAACGCAATCGGATATTTTCTTGAGTAACATTTGCAACATGCACAGTGGTACGTATCTCAAGAAAATCACGAATATACGCATGTGGATTTTCATTGCTTTTCTCGTAAAATGATGGAAGTATTGCTATCGTACCAGGTTTCATGTCAAAGTCCACATTATGGATGGCAGGTGGTCGGATAGCAATATTCGGCTGATATGTGGTCGGGAGAAAATGCTGCCTAAGAGGTATATCATCAGGATCAGGATTATTGGGGACAATGGGAAGTTGGGGAATCCGAGGATCATTAGCATTTTGAGGCACATTCATATTTCCTTCATGCTCTGCCATGATTGTAGTTAAGACCTTCTGATTCCTATGGTGTGGGATTCTTTGTGGCTCGGGGTCAAAGGGTTCTAAAGGCAATCCTAAAGAACGACGTCCAAGCATACACAAAAAGCCAAACTAATGGGAAACTAACTAAATTGCAATAAAATCCTAAAACTAGAAATAAACTATTTAAGTAAAATAACCAACTTGGAAACAAATAAATAAATAATGAACCAATAAAATAAATGAACTATTGAATGAATAAAAAACAATAAAATTACTAAAATAATAAAGAAAGCAAATAAAGAATTCAAGATAATTATTTAAACTAAAACAACTAATAAGGCAATCTAAAAATAATAAAGCAAAACAAGAAAAATAGTTTTTTTTTGCCAAAATAACTAATTAACTAAAAACTAACACTTAAACAAAATACTATACTAGTCCAAAAACAATACTATGCCTCCCCGACAACGGCGCCAAAAACTTGATGGGTGCTTAGCTTAGGGTATAAATTAAGATCAAATCTAAGCCAAGTTTTAACTCGCAAGTGCACGAGTGATTATAGTGTAATGCGCTAGTACGAGGTCGAATCCACAGGGAGGCAATTTGAAAGTTTTATGGAAAAATGTAGGTAAAGTACCTAAGTGATTAAATTAAATTGAATTATGAATTTGGTGTTTTGAATGAAAGCTAACTAAAAATAAAATAAAATAAAGCTAAAATTAAATTGAAAGCTAAATTGTGTAAGCTAAAGGAGAGGTTTGACCACAATTAGGAAAGGGTTTAGGGATCAGATTCCTATGCAAAGCTTAAATTCTAGGCTCGAACTTAGGATTTCCTATTTTGATACAATTTTAGACTACAAGCCTAGTTAATTAATTAATCACCTAAAGTTAACTAATTAATGGGTTAGACCTAGTTTAGAGGTGCAATGCTATCTCCAAGTCCTTTATCTAGCCAGAGTATAGATTTGTCCTAAAATCCTAGGCTCACGAGTTAATTAATTAAGTGTAGAAAACTACGGTACAACCTATAGTTTTCGCAATAAAGCTCAATTTATATATTTGATCTATTGTATGAATTCCTATAAAACACTAACTACAAGCATAATGAATTAATAGGAAATAAATAATAAGGCACGTAAATCAAATATATAAAACTCGCATCAAAACATTCAAACCAAGTTCAAGACCATAAAATTAAACTATTACATAGTAATCCTACCCTAAACAATAATTTAGCTAGGCATGTTTAACAAATTTAAATCAAAATTATGAAAAGAAATTATTATAAACTTCCCCATAAAATTATTTAAATATGTCAAAATGAATTAATCTCAATCTCAATTAAATAATAAAACTTGACAGAAAAGTTGAATAATAAAGAACTAAGGAGAGAAATCGAATTAAACTTGCTGTTGTTTTTTCCTCGTCTGTTGAAGCTTCTGTCTTTTTTTCTCTTCTTTTTTTTCTGTTGTGCTGCTCCTCTCTGTTCTCTTTTTTCCTATTGCCCCGCAGCTCTCCCTTTTTCGTCTCTCGCAGATTCCTCTATTTTTTCCTTTTCTTTGTTCTGCACCGCAACTCCTATATTTCTCTCGCGTCTGCTGCTGTGCTGCTCTTATAGAAAAATTGCACCGCACTATTCATGTGTTGAATGGGCTTACTTTGCTGCCAAAAAAATAAAAGGCCATGTGGACCAAGGCTTTATTTTATTATTTGTGTAAGTTATGTCCAAATTGGACTTGTTTGGTCCACGGTCATGGCTTGTAAGCCTTGATCAACTTTATTTTCTTTCTTTCTTTTTTTTTTCTTTTCTTTTCTTTTTCTTTGCATTTCTTTCACCATCTTTTGATTCTTCCATGAACAATTCTTTGTTAACATCTTTTTCATCCAATTTGACTCCAAATCTTCTTTCATCATTCAATTCCTACATGCACAACAAATGCAATTAAAGTGATCAAACATTATAAGTAATATGCATAATTAATTCTAAAAAGCAAAGAAATAGGCCTAAAAATATAAATACATCAATGGCAAGGGTGGAAAGTTGAGCCCGAGGTTTGTAGGACCATTTGAAATAGTTGAAAAGGTTGGCAAATTGGCGTATCGCCTGGACCTACCCCAAAACCTCTCCAATATTCATGATGTCTTTCATGTTTCAATGCTACGGAAGTATCACCCAGATCCATCACATATCTTGTAGCCAGAGCCATTGCAGCTTCTGGAGAACTTGTCTTATGAAAAAAACCCATTTGGATCCTAGACCAGGAAGATCGGGAGTTGCACAACAAATCTATACCGATGGTGAAAGTATTGTAGGATTACCATGGAGTTGAAGAAGCAACGTGGGAAAGGCGAGACCAGATGGAGTAACAGTATCCAGCATTATTTCTAAGGTAATATTGAATTTCGGGATGAAATTCTTTTAAGGAGGGGAGGATGTGAGGCCCGACCTCGATTTGCGTGCGATATGTCGTTTCGTGTGCCCTAACCTAAAATTGCGTGCCTTGACCTAGGTTTAAGAGTCGTGTCTTGTTTTATGTGCCTTGCATCGAATTACGTGCATTCATTTAGGGTTGCATGCATTTACTTGGGAAACGTGCATTCGTCTCGTATTTCGTGCTTTATCTCGTAGTGCGTGCCCTAAACCTAGGAAAGCGTGCTTGCACGCTAATCAAGAAAGCATTTGACACGAAGCACTAGATTATTAATTAATCCTACAAACTCCACTAACAAATATTAAAATTCTAAGTCAATGCACTAGAAGACAAAATTTCACCAAAAGCTAAACATTCTTATTCTTTATTCTTTATTCTTTTGCATATCTCAAGCACACACAATAAAATAAAGCTCAAAACAAGACAAAAATTCAGAATTTCCACTTGCCTTTGGCCGGCCATACCTTGCTTTTGAACAACATTTGCATAAATTGAACTAAGCCTAGACAAACTATGACAATTACTTCAAACAATGCATTAAAAAATGACCTAAAACC
The DNA here is from genome assembly GCA_037974665.1 of Ehretia macrophylla. Classification (NCBI taxonomy): domain Eukaryota; kingdom Viridiplantae; phylum Streptophyta; class Magnoliopsida; order Boraginales; family Ehretiaceae; genus Ehretia; species Ehretia macrophylla. The sequence goes on from CM075766.1 coordinate 25,427,272, forward strand.
CTACCCAATGCTCCACATTCTCGGCCCACTCAAATGCCCATGCTAAGACAATTCAAAACATGCTTTAGATGACACAAAATCAGAAATTTTAGAAGCTCAAGGCCGACACATGCTCCCACAAACATTTCGTTCTTTTCAAACTTCTCATTCTCTCATTCACACACACTCTCTCTCGGCCTTGGCTGCAACCTTAGGCTCCATAGCTTAAGCTCTCATTCTAAGACTCTCCTAGACATTCAAGAGTCTAAGGAACTCGAACAAGCAAGCAAGAAGCAAGGAGATTTGCATGCAAGCTCATAGAACACTCATTTCGGCCCTAGGTATGTTTGATAGCTTTTCTTTCATCTCCCTTTTGTTCTAACCACATGCACATACTAAGAACATGGTAACTCAGCTAGGAATTAAGAAAATCAAGCAATATCTCTCGGCCAAACAAGGAGAGAAGACCATTTGTGAATCTTCAAGAGTTTTGAGCATCATTTGTTGTCAATAGGCTAAGGTGAGGCTTAATCTTTTTTAAAAGCTTTCAAAAACCACATGCATGCCTTCATATGTCTATTTTTACCTCTGTACTTGTGGTATATGTGTGTACATGAGCTTTTGTAACCATGCATGGCAAGATATTTAGCTAGAACTTGGAGATAGGTAAAATCGCGAAAATGGCAGATTTCTGACTTGTTGGAGCGAAGTGAATTTGGCCTGGTAGATGATGTTGAAAATCCATGAAAATTGGTAGGTGACTATTTTTTCCAGTTCGAAGCATTTTTTGTAGAAATAGGCCAAGGCCAATTTTGACTCTAAAGTCTCCAAAATGGCAAAATATCGAAAGGTGTCTAAATCCGGAAAATCTGGGAAAATGGAGTAGGTTTTTGGCAGTTCACTGTACTTGTAGAACGAAATAGTTTTGACCTAGTAAACGATATCTAAAATGCATGAAATTTGGTAGGTTGCTATATTTTTCAGTTCTGGACATTTTTGTCAGAATATACTAAAGCTAAATCTGACCCTAAGACCCTCAAAAAATGGCAAGTATCGAAATATGTACGAATCTGGACAGTTTTGCGTAGTCTCACGGTCTTAGCTATAACTCTTGAATCCGAACTCCAAATGATGCGAGGTTTGTTTCTGGATTTAGTTCACTAAATAAGATTTAATTTGACATTTTGTTCACTGGAATTGGGGATTTTTTGCTTGTCTAAATGATTGTGGGAAAACAGACCATTGCAGTGAGGTATTTATTTAGTGATATACTTTGAAAAAATATTGTAACTTCTCTTGTGATATTGAATGCTTGGGATTGTGGTACTTGGATGTTATGTGGACTGTTTTGGATGATTGAAGATGTTTTAATTAATCGATGCATGGCTTGGGTTAGTTACGTGACAACTTGTGGCTTAAATCGCATGTGTAAGCATGAATTGAAACCCTATTGACTATGAAAACTCGCTAACTGTTGATCATATGGTTATTGTATCTAATTGTGTGATTAGTGGGGTGCCTAGTAAATGTTAAGTATGCTTGAAATGTGATTCCCAATGATTACATGTTGATAAGAAGACTTTTCTTGCACCCGGTCCTATGTAGACATCGTTGCATGCTTGCATAAACTTATTACTTGATTGCGTGAACCCCGAAATGAGTTATATGACTTGATTTACATGTGTTACATGGCTGCCCGTTCAATATTTGTATAACTCCATGTGTATTACAAGTGAAATTAAATATCAAAGCATGCCTCGTATGTTTACTTGTCAACGTGCGATCTTATGACTGCTCGGAGGCAACCTAATTTGTTGTCCTCCTAATGTGATATATTGAATGTTATAAATGTGCATTGCATACAAGGTTGCAACCTTTCATTCTGGCGTGGTAGCGTTTCACGCACACCGGGCGGCATCGGGCTTGCCGGTGCAACCGTGACTACCATTGTCCAATTCCTTCTCTCGCTTGGGGGCTAGACTTCCTTGGGGAGTTGGGTCGTAGGATTTCGGGGTACATCTGGAGTACACCCATTTGGCGTGATAAGTGGATGATTTGAAGTCGGGCGCAACAACTGATATTGGAAATGAATTGAGAGCAAAAGCTCACCGTATCCTTTTTACTATTTGTATAAGTACTCTCGCTTGGTTCCTAGAGGAACTTGCGGAGGAAAGACGAGTAATTGTGTTCTTTTACTTCTATATTACATTATGAACTTACTTGTGTTATATGTCATGCTTTCAAAAAGGGTTTTTCATAAGTTGAACCAGAAAAAGAGTTTCAAAATGTATTTCTCGTTCCCCCTGGCTGAGTTCATAAGGACTCACCCTCTTTTATCATCTCAGGTGAAGAAGATCAGGAACATGTACCTGAGGATAACGTGCCTATCGATGACTCCTTGAAGTGATTGCCTGCCCTACGTGCCTTACTTAACTGTGGCTATTTTGTGAACGATATGTTGTTTTGAAGACTATTCCTTATGTTGCTTGTTGTCGTTATTGTAAATGACCCCTGTTGTAATTTGGGGTCTAATTTTGATTTGTACCGATATTAACTAGACAGATACCCTATTTTCTCGTTTTGCTACTTTGATTGGTAACTACTGCAGGCTTATGAAGTATTAGGCAAAGGGCTAAGTAAAATGAATCTATCCAATCTTAAGCAAGTACTCATGTGTAAGCTAAGACCAACAGATACTTGTGTAACAGGAATTGACACATAAACGAGACATAGTTGCTATGTAGGTGTTAATCAAACGAGACTTGAGATAAACAGTGGACATATCAATTGGTGATAAATAGTAATCTTAGTTGGAATCGAATTTGAGATTGAAAGTTTTGAGGCGTTTAGAAAATTAGGTCAAACTAAAGAGCCAATTATAGGTGTTATGCTGCCGATTTTCCGAAGAATTGTTGGAGTTCTAGTCGAACGGATAAGCTTACTCTTCGTTAATCAGTTATAGTCATAAAAGAACGTGAAGGTTTAGATCACACCCTAGTCTAACCTCTTTAGGTCTGGTTGGGGGCGTGACACCTTATAGAAATGGTATCAGAGCTTAGATTGCTTAAGCCGAGTTTAACTCTCGGACCATGGGTAGAAGCCCTAAGGTTATTGGGATGATTTGTTTATGTGTGCTAATGTGTGACAATATCAGTTGTGCCTTCTCTGTTTCTATGTGCTTATGTGATTAACATGTCTTAATTGTTTCGAGAATTATATGTCTATATTGTATGTTGCATACCTTATACATTAAATTCTTGTTTTGCCGTATTCCAATGAATTGTGCATCATAATCTGTGCTTATAGATGGCTGGCCCTAGTATCCGCAATACCAATAGGAGCGATGAGCCTCAAGGAGCCGGAGATCCTTATCAAACTAATCCCGGCATGGCCATGTTTAACATGATGGCGAATGCTATGGATCGCGTGTCGAGAGTGATGGAGCGTCAAGATGCACGTGAAGCAAACAACAACAACAACAACAGGAATGGTGGTAACTTTTGATCCGTAAAGAGTTACGCGGCGCATAGCATACCGTTGGAAAGCTCTCCTAGAGCTTTACGACGGGGACTTCCAGCATGGTCGGTTGCGCCTGTTTTTGAAGCCTAAAATTGAACGTTTTCTTCAGTTTCAAAATTACTTTTCTTCTTTAGCGTTGTTTTTCTGTTATGGATCGTACGTTGGGAGCCGCGAAAAGGACGACAACCTAATCCATCACATTTCTATTATCGAATCCCACGGCACCTTGGGCAAGACAACTTTGCTTCACGTAGAGGTTGGGCCCGCAAACCGAGGGCGTGGAACTTGGGACCAGGTCTCCGTCGCTCCTTTACCCATAACTTTTGATCCGTAAAGAGTTATGCGGGGCACAGCATACCGTTGGAAAGCTCTCTGAGAGCTCTACGACGGGGGTAACAAGCCTGCTCAGCTGAGCCTATTTTTAGAGCCCAAAATCAAACGTTTTCATCAGTTTCGGGATACTTTTATTCTTTTCCTCTGTTTTTTCATCCCGGATCGTACGTTGTCAGCGGCGAAAAGGACAACAACCTAATCAATCACATTTCTATTACCGAATCCCACGACAACTTGGGCATGACAACTTCACTTCACGTAGAGACTAGGCCCACAAACCGAGGGCGTGGGGCTTGGGACCAGGTATCTGTCACTCCGGTGCCCATAACTTTTGATCCGTAAGGAGTTATGCGGCGCATAGCATACCGTTGGAAAGCTCTATAGGAGCTCTATGTTGGGGGTAGCAATCCTGCTCGGCTACGCCTATTTTTGAAGCCATAATCGGACGTTTTCATTAGTTTCGGGACAATTTTCTTCTTTTGCGTTGTTTTTTCGTCCCGGATTGTATGTCGTGAGCCGCGAAAAGGACGACAACCTAATCCATCACATTTCTATTATCGAATCCCAAGGCACCTTGGGCAAGACAACTTCCCTTCTCGTAGAGGCTGGGCCCGCAAACTGAGGGCGTCGGGCTTGGGACCATGTCTCTGTTGCTCCGATGCCTATAACTTTTGATTTATAAGGAGTTACGCGGCACACAGCATACCATTGGGAACCTCTCCGAGACCTCTACATCGTGGGCAGCAAGACTGCTTGCCTGCGCCTATTTTCGGAGCCCAAAATCGAATGTTTTCATCAGTTTTGGGACACTTTTCTTCTTTTACGCTGTTTTTCCTTCTCGGATCGTACGTCGTGAGCCACGAAAAGGATGACAACCAAATCCATCACATTTCTATTATCAAATCCCACGGTACCTAGTGCAAGAAAACTTCGTTTCACATAGAGGCTGGGCCCGCAAACCGAGGGCGTCAGGCTTGGAACCATGTCTCCGTCGCTCCGGTGCCCAGAACTTTTGATTCGTAAGGAGTTACGCGGTGCACAGCATACCGTTAGGAAGCTCTTCGAGAGCTCTACGATGAGGGTAGCAACCTTGCTCGGCTGCGCCTATTTTCGGAGCCCAAAATCGAACGTTTTCATCAGTTTTGGGACAGTTTTCTTCTTTTGCGCTATTTTTTTGTCCTGGATTGTACGTCGTCAGCCGCGAAAGGGACAACAACCTAATCAATCACATTTCTATTACCGAATCCCATGACCCCTTGGGCATGACAACTTCACTTCACGTAGAGGCTGGGCCCACAAACCGAGAGTGTCGGGCTTGGGACCATGTCTCCGTCACTCCGGTGCCCATAACTTTTGATCCGTAAGGAGTTATGCGGCTCACAAAATACCGTTGGAAAGCTCTCCGAGAGCTCTACGACGGGGGAAGCAATCCTACTTGGCTGTGCCTTTTTTCGTAGGCCAAAATCGAACATTTTCATTAGTTTCGGGACACTTTTCTACTTTTGCGCTGTTTTTCGGTCCCGGATCGTACGTCGTGAGCCGCAAAACGGACAACAACCTAATCCATCACATTTCTGTTATTGAATCCCACGACACCATGGGCAAGAGAACTTCGCTTCACATAGAGGCTGGGCCCGCAAACCAAGGGCGTGGGGCTTGGGACTAGGTCTCCGTCGCTCCGGCGCCCATAACTTTTGATCCGTGTGGAGTTGCGCTACGCACAACATACTGTTGGAAAGCTCTCTAAGAGCTCTACGACGGGGGCAGCAAGCCTGCTGGGTTGCTTCTGTTTTTGAAGCCCAAAATTGAACGTCTTCATTAGTTTTGTGATACTTTTCTTCTTTTGCGCTGTTTTTTCGTCCCGGATCGTACGTTGGGAGTCACAAAAAAGACAATAACCAAATCCATCACATTTCTATTATCGAATCGCACAGCACCTTGGGCAAGACAACTATGCTTCACGTAGAGGCTGCGCCCACAAACCGAGGGCATTGTGGACCAGGTCTCCGTCACTCCTTTGCCCATAACTTTTGATCCGTAAGGAGTTATGCGGCGCACAGCATACTGTTGGAAAGCTCTCCGAGAGCTCTACGATGGGGGAAATAATCCTACATGGCTGCGCCTCTTTCGAATCCCAAAATTGAACATTTTCATCAATTTCAGGACACTTTTCTATTTTTGCACAGTTTTTCTGTCCCGGATCGTACGTCGTGAGCCGCAAAAAGGATGACAACCTAATCCCTCATATTTATATTATCAAATCCCATGGCAACTTGGGCAAGACAACTACGCTTCACGTAGAGGCTGGGCCTGAAAACCGAGGGCATGGGGCTTGGGACCAGGTCTCCGTAGCTCCTTCGACCATAACTATTGATCCGTAAGGAGTTACGCGGCGCACAGCATACCGTTGGAAAGCTTTCCGAGAGTTCTACGACAGGGGCAGCAAGCCTGCTTGGCTGCACCTATTTTCAGATCCCAAAATTGAGCATTTTTCTTAGTTTCAGAATATTTTTCTTCTTTTGCGTTGTTTTTCCGTCCCGGATCGTACGTCGTGAGCCGCGAAAAAGACGACAACCTAATCCATCACATTTCTATTATCAAATCCCATGGCACCTTAGGCAAGACAAGTTCGCTTCACGTAGAGGCTGGGCCCGCAAACCGATGGCGTCAGGCTTGGGACCATGTCTCCGTCGCTCCGGTGCCCATAACTTTTGATCTGTAAGGCGTTACGCAGTGCACAGTATACCGTTGGGAAGCTCTCCGAGAGCTCTACGACGGGGGCAGTAAGACTTCTCGGCTGCCTGATTTTGGAGCCCAAAATAAAATGTTTTCATCAATTTTGGGACACTTTTCTTCTTTTGCGCTATTTTTTCGTCCCGGATCGTACGTCGTCAGCCGCTAAAAGGACGACAACCTAATCAATCACATTTCTATTACCGAATCCCACGACACCTTGGGTATGATAACTTCACTTCACCTAGAGGCTGGGCCCACAAACCGAGGGCGTGGGGCTTGGGACCAGGTCTCCGTCGATCCGTTGCCCATAACTTTTGATCTGTAAGGAGTTACGTGGCGCACAACAAAACGTTGGAGAGCTCTCTAAGAGCTCTACGACGGGGGCAGCAAGCCTGCACAGTTGTGCTTGTTTTTGAAGCCCAAAATCGAACATTGTCATCCATTTTGGGATACTTTTCTTCTTTTGCGCTGATTTTTCATCCCAGATCGTACGTCGTGAGCCGAGAAAAGGATGACAACCTAATCCATGACATTTCTATTATCAAATCCCATGGTACCTTGGGCAAGACAACTTTGCTTCACATAGAGGCTGTGCCCGCAAACTGAGGTCGTGGGGCTTGGGATCAGGTTTCCGCCGCTCCGGTGCCCATAAATTTTCATCTGTAAGGAGTTACACGGCGCACAGCATACCGTTGGAGAGTTCTCTGAGAGCTTTACGACGGGGGTAGCAAGCCTGCTCAGTTGTGCCTGTTTTCGGAGCCCAAAATTGGACGTTTCATTAGTTTTAGGACACTTTTCTTCTTTTGCGCTGTTTTTCCGTCCCGGATCGTACGCCATTAGCAGCGAAAATGACGACAACCTAATCAATCACATTTCGATTACCGAATCCCACAGCACCTTGGGCATGACAACTTCACTTCACGTAGAGGCTGGGCCCGTAAACCGAGGGCGTAGGGCTTATGACCAGGTATCTGTCGCTTTGGTGCCCATAACTTTTGATCCGTAAGGAGTTACGCGGCGCACAGAATACCGTTGGTGTAAGGCTCGACCCCGAATAACGTGTGTTACCTCGATTTACGTGCCCTGTCTTGGTTTTCTTGCATGCTTCATCATTCGTGCCTGAACTAGAATTATGTGCCCTAATCCTCGACTTACGTGCCCTGACTTCAAATTATATGCGTTACCTCGTTTCATGTGCCCTGACCTTGAATTTTGTGTCTTAACCTAGGTTTAAGAGTCGTACCTTGATTTACGTGCATTGCATTAAATTATGTACCTTGCATTGGTTTATGTGCATTCACCTAAGGCTACGTGCATTTGCATTGGAATCCGTATATTTATCTTGAAGTACGTGCCTTACCTCATAGTTCGTGTCTACCTCGTGATTCGTGCCCTGTATTGATTTCTATGCATGTCTCGTAGTGCGTGCCCTAGACCTAAGAAAGCGTGCCCGCACGCTAATCAATAAAGAATCCTACACAAAGCACAAGACAATAAAATAATCCTACACAATCCACTAACCAATATTATATTCCTAATTCAAATTCTCTACAAAACCCACTAACTAATAAAATATTCTATCACACTCAACTAACCAATAAACTATTATAAACCTACACTTATTATAATCCAAAATATACTAACTTGAATCTGAAATTTCAGATTCTCCCTTGCATTACATGGCCAAAACAAGGCAATTTGATCAACTTTGCACAATTAAATTAAAGCCTAAACATTCTATGACACATGCACTAAGCACAATGCATAAAAAATTCACCTACACCCTACCCAAGTATCTCATTTTTGACCCTCTCAATGCCATGCTTCATTTCAACTCAAAAAAATGCTAAAGATGACACAAAATTCAGATTTGAAAGGCTCAAGGCCAACACACACACACACAAGCATCATTTCTCTCTCAAACTCTCTCTTTCCTCACAAACTCTCTCATTCTCTCTTCTTCTCTCTCATTTTCGACCATGGCTGCCTCTTGACCTTCGAAGACCTCAAGCATGCTCTCAAGATCTCTCCCAAGCTCAGCCATAGCAGCCCAAGCAAGCAAGAAGCAATGAAGAAGCTCCCTTTTATGCATTTTGAAGAGCATTTGTGCTTATTTGCTAAATCTTCAAGAGGTGAGGGCTAAAACTTCTTAAAAATCTTTCAAAAAACCACATGCATGCCCTTAAATGTCTATCTTTACTTCTGTACTTGAGCTATATGTGTGTTCATGAGCTTTTATAAACATGCATGGGAAGATTTTGGCTAGAATGTGATGATAGATGAAATCGGGTATGTGACAGCCTTCTGTCTTATTGGTGCTAGGTGATTTTGGCTAGGTAAATGATGTTGAAAATGCGTGAAAATTGTTAGGTAACTAGTTTTTCCAGTTCTGAACATTTTTTTACAGAAATAGGCCAAAGCTAATTTTGACTCTAAGGTCCTCAAAATGGCAAATTATTAAAATGTGTACAAATCTAGAAAGTCTGGAAAAATGAAGCAGATTTTGGCAGATTCACTGACCTTGTAGAACGAACCAGTTTTGACTTAGTAAATGACATCCAAAATGCATGAAATTTGTATTCTGCTATATTTTTCAGTTCTGGACAGTTTTTTCAGAAATGGACTAAGGCTAAATCTGACCCTAAGGCCCTCAAAAACGACAAGTATTGAAATGTGTGCAAATCTGGACAGTTTTGTGTAGTCTCACTGTTTTGGCTATAACTATTGAACCCGAACTCCAAATGATGCGAGGTTTGTTTCTGAATTTTGTTCACTCCTTAAGATTTAATTTGACATCTTGTTCACTAGAATTGGAGTTTTTTTTCTTGTCTCAATGATTGTGAGAAAATAGTCTATTGCAGTAAGGTTTTCATCTGGTGATATGCTTAGAAAAATTATTGTAGCTTCTCTTGTTGTATTAAATGCTTGGGATTGTGGCATTGGGATGTTGTGTGGACTGTTTTGAATACTTGAGGGTGTTTGAATTAATCGATGCATGGCTTGAGTTTGATTACAAGATGACTTGGGGCTTAATTGCACGGGTAAGCGCGAATTGAAACCCTAGTGACTAGGTAAATTCACTAAGTTGTTGATCCTATGGATATTGTATTTAATTGTGTGATTAGTAGGCTGCCCGTAGTTTCCCTCATAGCCCTAAACATGATTTCAATGATTACATGTTGACAAGTAGGCCTTTCTTGCACCCGGTTCCACGTAGATGTCGTTGCATGTTGAATAATCCTATTATTTGATTACGTGAACTTCGAAATGAGTTATATGACTTGATTTACATGTGTTACATGGCTACCTGTTTAATGTTCATATAACTCCATGTGCTTTTCAAGTGAAATTACTTGTCATATCGTGCCTCGCTTGTTTACTTGTCAATGTGCAATCTTATGACTGCTCGGAGGCAACCTACTTTGTTGTCCTCCTAATGTGATATATTAAATGTCATAAATGTGCATTGCATACAAGGTTGCAACCTTTCATTCTGGCGTGGTAGCGTTCACGTACACCGGGCGGCATCGAGCTTGCCGGTGCAACTTTGACTACCATTGTCCAATTCCCTCTCTCGCTTGGGGGCTAGACTTCCTCGGAGAGTTGGGTTGTAGGATTTCGGGGTACATCCGGAGTACACCCATTTGGCGTGATAAGGGGATGATTTGAAGTCGGCCGCAACAACTGATCCTGGAAATGAACTGAGAGCAAAAGCTCACTGTATCCTTTTCACTATGTGTATAAGTACTCTTGCTTGGTTCCTAGAGGACCTCGGGGAGGAAAGACGGGTAATTGTGTTCTTTTACTGTTATATTACATTATGTACTTCCTTGTGACTTATGTCAAGCTTGCAAAGGGTTTTCATAAGTTGAACCGGAAAATGAGTTTCAAAACTTATTTCTCGTTCCCCCTCACTGAGTTCATAAGGACTCACCCTCTTTTATCATCTCATGTGAAGAAGACCAGGAACAGGTACCCGAGGACGATGTGCCAAATGATGATTCCTTGGAATGATTGCTTGTCCTATGTGCCTTACTTGACTATGGCCATTTTGTGAACGATATGTTGCTTGAAGACTATTTCTTATGTTGCTTGTTGATGTAATTGACCCCATTGTAATTTGGGTCTACTTTTGGATTGTACTATCTATAACTGTACAAACTCTTTATTTGGTCGTTTGCTTTCGTTTTCTTAATTAGTAGTTACCGTAGGCATTTAAACCACTAGATGAACAATCAACTAAGTTAATTCTATCTAATTTCACTTAGGTGCTCATTTGTAAACTAAAAGATAATAGGTACTTGCATGATAGAAAATTGACAAATAAACGGGACATAGTTATCATGTTAGGCTTATTAACCAAACGAGACTTTCAAGATAGACTAGTAGGCATATTAGTTGATGACAAAATAGGAGTCCTTAATGGAATTAGATTAATGATTGGAATAATTGAAGCATTTAGAAATTAGGTCAACTAAAAGGTCTTAAATACTGCCGTTATGCCGCCAATTTTCCGAAAAAACTTTTGGAGTTCTAGGCTAACGTTAAACATTAATCATAGTAAAACAGTTAAGGACGTAAAATAACGATAATGATTAGCTCACACCCTAGTCTAGCCCCTATAGGTCGGGTTGGGGCGTGACAGTTGGATAGTGCTCTGAGAGCTCTACGACGGGGGCAGCCATCCTACTCGGCTGTACCTATTTTTGGAGCCCAAAATCGAATGTGTTCATCAGTTTCGGGACACTTTTCTACTTTTGCGCGGTTTTTCCGTCCCGGATCGTACGTCGTAAGCTGCGAAATGGACGACAACCTAATCCATCACATTTCTATTATCGAATCCCACGGCACCTTGGGCAAGACAACTTCACTTCACGTAGAGGCTGGGCCCGCAAACCGAGGCCGTGGGGCTTGGAACCAAATCTCCGTCGCTCCGGTGCCCATAACTTTTGATCCGTAAAGAGTTACGCGACGCACAACATACCGTTGGAAAGCTCTTCGAGAGCTCTACGACGGGGGTAGCAAGCCTACTCGGCTGAGCCTGTTTTCGAAGCCCAAAATTGAACTTTTTCATCAATTTTGGGACACTTTTCTTGTTTTATGCTATTTTTCCTTCCCGAATCGTACCTCGTCAGCCGAGAAAAGGACGATAACCTAATCAATCACATTTCTAGTAACAAATCCCTCAACACCTTGGGCATGACAACTTCATTTCACGTAGAGGCTAGCCCGCAAACCGAGGACGTAAGGCTTGTGACTAGGTATCTGTCGCTCCAGTGCCCATAAATTTTGATCCATAAAGAGTTATGCAGCGCACAGAATACCGTTGGAAAGCTCTTCGAGAGCTCTACGACGGGGGCAACAATTCTGCACGACTGCGCCTCTTTTTGTAGCCCAAAATCGAACATTTTCATTAGTTTCAGGACACTTTTCTACTTTTGCGTTATTTTTCCGTCCCGGATCGTACGTCGTGAGCCACGAAAAGGACGACAACCTAATCAATCACATTTCTATTATCGAATCCCATGGTACCTTAGGCAAGACAACTTCGCTTCACATAGAGGCTGGGCCCGCAAACCGAGGGCGTGGGGCATGGGACCAGGCCTCCGTCGCTCCGGTGCCCATAACTTTTGATTTGTAAGGTGTTACGCGACGCACAGAATACCGTTGAAAAGTGCCCCGAGAGCTCTACGACGAGGCAGCAATCCTGCTCGGCTGCACCTATTTTCGGAGCCCAAAATCGAATGTTTTCATCAATTTCGGGACACTTTTCTACTTTTGCGTTGTTTTTTTATCCCGGATCGTACATCGTGAGCCGCGAAAAGGACTACAACCTAATCTATCACATTTTTATTATCGAATCCCATGGCACCTTGGGCAAGACAACTTCAGTTCACGTAGTTGCTGGGCCCGCAAACCGAGGCCATGAGGCTTGAAACCAAGTCTCCGTCGCTCCGGTGCCCATAACTTTTGATCCGTAAGGAGTTATGCGGCGCACAGCATACCTTTGGAATGCTCTCCGAGAGCTCTACGATGGGGACAACAAACCTACATAGCTGAGCCTGTTTTCGGAGCCCAAAATTGAACGTTTTCATCAATTTTGGGACACTCTTCTTCTTTTGCGCTGTTTTTTCGTCCTGGATCGTACGTCGTCAGCTTAGAAAAGGACGACAACCTGATCAATCAAATTTCTATTACCGAATCCCATGACACCTAGGGCATGACAAGTTCACTTCACGTAGAGGTTGGGCCCGCAAACCAAGGGCGTGGGGCTTGTGACCAGGTATCTATTGCTCTGGTGCCCATAACTTTTGATCCATAAGGAGTTATGCAGCACACAGAATACCATTGGAAAGCTCTCGAAGAGCTCTACGATGCGGACAACAATTTTGCACGACTGCGCCTCTTTTTCGAGCCCGAAATTGAACATTTTCATCAGTTTCGGGACACTTTTCTCATTTTGTGCTGTTTTTTCGTCCTGGATCGTACGTCGTGAGACGCAAAAAGGATGACAACCTAATCTATCACACTTATATTATCAAATCCCAAGGCACCTTGGGCAAGACGACTTCGCTTCACGTAGAGACTGGGCCCACAAACCGAGGGCATGGGGCTTGGGACCAGGCCTCCGTTGCACCGGTGCCCACAACTTTTGATCCGTAAGGAGTTACGCGGCTCACAGCATATTGTTGGAAAGCTTTCCGAGAGCTCTATGACCGGGGCAGGAAGCCTGCTCTACAACGCCTATTTTTGAAGCCCAAAATTGAACGTTTTCATCAGTTTCGGGATACTTTTCTTCTTTTGCACTGTTTTTAGGTCCCGGATCGTACGTCTGGTGCAGCGAAAAGGACGACAACCTAATCCATCACATTTCTATTATCGAATCCCACAGCACCTTGGGCAAGACAACTTCGTTTCACGTAGAGGCTGGGCCCGCAAACGGAGGGCGTGGGGCTTGGGACCAGGTCTCTGTCGCTCCGGTGCCTATAACTTTCGACTCGTAAAGAGTTATGCGGTGGACAGCATACCGTTGGAAAGCACTCCGAGAGCTCTATGACGGGGGCAGCAAGCCTGCTCTGTTGCGCCTATTTTTGAAGCCCAAAATTGAACATTTTCATTAGTTTTGGGATACTTTTCTTCTTTTGCGCTGTTTTTTCGTCCCGGATCGTACGTTGTGAGCCGCGAAAAGGACAACAACCAAATCCGTCACATTTCTATTATCGAATCCCACGGCACCTTGGGCAAGACAACTACGCTTCACGTAGAGGCTGGGCCCACAAACCGAGGTCGTGGGGCTTGGGACCAGATCTCCGTCGCTTCTTTGCCCATAACTTATGATTCGTAAGGAGTTACGCGGCGCACAACATACCGTTGGAAAGCTATCCGAGAGCTCTACGACCGGGGCAGCAATCCTGCTCAGCTGTACCTTTTTCTGTAGCCCAAAATCGAACATTTTTATCAGTTTTGGGACACTTTTTAAATTTTGTGCTATTTTTCTATCCCAGATTGTACGTCGTGAGCCGCGAAAAGGACGATAACCTAATCACTCACATTTCTATTATCGAATCCCATGGCACCTTGGGCAAGACAACTTTGCTTCACATAGAGGCTGGGTCGGCAAACCAAGGGGATGGGGCTTGGGACCAGGTCTCCGTCGCTCCTTTGACCATAACTATTGATCCGTAAGGAGTTACGCGACGCACAACATACCGTTGGAATGCTCTCCGAGAGTTATACGATGGCGGCAGCAAGCTTGCTCGGCTGCGCCTCTTTTTAGATCCCAAAATTGAACGTTTTTATTAGTTTTAGAACATTTTTCTCATTTTGCTTTGTTTTTCCGTCCTGGATCGTATGTCGTGAGCTGCGAAAAGGACGACAACCTAATCCATCACATTTCTATTATCGAATCCCACGGCACCTTGGGCTAGACAACTTCGTTTCACGTAGAGGCTGGGCCCGCAAACCGAGGGCGTCGGGCTTGGGACCATGTCTCTGTCGCTCTAGTGCCCATAACTTTTGATCTGTAAGGAGTTACGCGGCGCACAGTATACCGTTGGGAAGCTCTCCGAGTGCTCTACGACGGGGGCAGCAAGTGTGCTTTGTTGTGCCTGATTTCGGAGCCCAAAATCAAACGTTTTCATCAGTTTTGGGACACTTTTCTTCTTTTGTACTATTTATTCCGTCCCGGATCATACGTCGTCAGCCGTTAAAAGGACGACATCCTAATCAATCAAATTTCTATTACTGAATCCCACAACACCTTGGGTATGACAACTTCACTTCACATAGAGGCTGGGCCCACAAATCCAGGGCGTGGGGCTTGGGACCAGGTCTCCGTCGCTCCTTTGCCCATAACTTTTGATCCGTAAGGAGTTACGTAGCGAACAGCATACCGTTGGAAAGCTCTCCGAGAGCTCTATGATAGGTGCAGCAAGCCTGCTAGGCTGAGCCAGTTTTTGGAGCCCAAAATTGAACATTTTCATCAGTTTCGGGACTATTTTCTACTTTTTTGCTATTTTTTTTATCCCGGATCGTCCGTCGTCAGCCGCGAAAAGGACGACAACCTAATCAATCACATTTTTGTTACTGAATCCCACGACACCTTGGGCTTGACAACTTCACTTCACGTAGAGGCTGGGCCCAGAAACCGAGGGCGTGGGGCTTCTGACCAGGTATCTGTCACTCCGGTGCCCATAACTTTTGATCCGTAAGGCGTTACGCGGCGCACAGAATATTGTTGGAGAGCTCTCCGAGAGTTCTATGACAGGGGCAGCAATCCTATTCGGCTACACCAATTTTTGGAGCCAAAATCGAATGTTTTCATTAGTTTTTGAACACTTTTTTGCTTTTGCGATGTTTTTTCGTCCCGGATTGTACGTTGTGAGCCACGAAAATGACGACAGCCAAATCTATCACATTTCTATTATCGAATCCCATGACACCTTAGGCATGACAACTACGCTTCACGTAGAGGTTGGGCCAGCAAACCGAGGGCATCGAGCTTGGGACCAGGAATCTGTCACTCTAGTGCCCATAACTTTTGATCCGTAAGGACTTACGCGGCGCACAGCATACCGTTGGAAAGCAATCCAGGAGCTCTAGGACGGGGGCAGCAATCCTGCTCAGCTACGCCTATTTTCGGAGCCAAAATCGAACGTTTTCATTATTTTTGGGACACTTTTCTTCTTCTGCGTTGTTTTTCCATCCCGAATCGTACGTCGTGAGCCGCGAAAAGGACGACAACCTAATCCACCACATTTCTATTATCAAATCCCGTGGCACCTTGGGCAAGACAACTTTGCTTCAAGTAGAGGCTGGGCCCACAAACCGAGGGAGTCAGGTTTGGGACCATGTCTCCATCGCTCCGGTGCCCATAACTTTTGATCCGTAAGGAGTTACGCGGGGCACAGCATTCAGTTGGGAAGCTCTCCGAGAGCTCTACGATGGGGGCAGCAAGCATGCTTGGCTGCGCCTATTTTCGGAGCCCAAAATCAAATGTTTTTATCAGTTTTAGGACACTTTTCTCATTTTGCGCTGTTTTTCCATCCCGGATCGTACGTCGTGAGCAGCGAAAAGGACGACAACCAAATCCGTCACATTTCTATTATCGAATCCCACGGTATCTTGGACAAGACAACTTCACTTCACGTAGAGGCTGGGTCGACAAACCGAGGGCGTGGGGCTTGGGACCAGGTCTCCATTGCTATTTTGACCATAACTTTTGATCCGTAAGGAGTTACGCGGCGCACAACATACCATTTGAAAGCTCTCTGAGAGCTCTACAACTGGGCAGCAAGCTTGCTCGGTTGTGCATGTTTTCAGATCCCAAAATCGAACGTTTTCATTAGTTTTGGGGCACTTTTCTTCTTTTGCTTTATTTTTTCATCCCGGATCGTACGTCGTGAGCTACGAAAAGGATGACAACCTAATCCATCACATTTCTGTTATCGAATCCCACGGCACCTTCGGCAAGACAACTTCACTTCACGTAGAGCTGGGCCCGCAAACCGAGGAAGTCGGGCTTGGGATCACGTTTCCGTCGCTCCGGTGCCCATAACTTTTGATCCATAAGGAGTTATGCGGTGCACAGCATACCATTGGGAAGCTCTCCAAGAGCTCTACGGCGGGGGTAGCAAGCTCTATGTCAAACAATTCTTCAATCAACGGCAATGGGTATTTGTTCTTAATCATGACTTGATTAAGTCCCATGTAATCATTACATAACCGTAGCGTGCCGTCTTTCTTTCTCACAAACAACACAGGCGCACCGCATGGCGAAGAACTGGGTTGTATAAACCCTTTCTCAAGCAAGTTCTGAAGCTGAATTTTTAATTCCTGAAGTTCAGCCGATGCCATTCTATAAGGACTTCTAGAAATTGGCACAGTGCCTGGCACAAGATCAATCACAAATTCAATCTCCCTATCCGGTGGTAAACACGGTAATTCCTCGGGAAATACACTAGGGAAGTCTTTAGCAATTGGAACCTCATTCAAATTCAACTTATTAGTAGGTTGATTGATCAAATAAGCTAAGTAAGCTTCACAACCTTTATTCAACAATTTAGAAGCCTTGATTGATGATAAAAGAGGTATTCGGGTAGCCCTGCAGTTCCTAACAATCTCCAGTACCGGTAGGTCAGGAATCTGAAGATAAACAATCTTCGTTCTACAATCCAACTGAGCATAGTATTTCCCCAACCAATCCATTCCCAAAATGATTTCAAAGTCATGGAAGGGCAATATAATTAAATCAGCAGGAAATTTACGGTTCTCAATGCATATATCACAAGATTTGCAAATAGACTCAGTAACAAATTTCGCACCCAAAGGCGGAATAACTTCAACTTCATGCGGCAGCTTATCAATGCAAACATTCACAGATCGTGCACATGCATGAGTTATAAACGAATGTGTAGCTCCGGGATCAATCAAACCTTTAACTGGCTGAGTATTGAGAAGAAAGGTACCTTCCACTATTGCTGTAGTGTCGGGTAGCTCCTCCGCATCCAGTGCAAAGACCCTAGCCTGTACCCTCTGTGCTGGACCTGCACCTGCAGCCCTATTCTGCACACCTTGGCCTCCTGTACGGCCCTGAACATTCTTATACTTAGGGCAATCTCTCACCCTATGGTCATCACTCCCACAACCAGTGCATTTACCACTCTTCCTCCTGCAATTAGCCTCAACGTGCCCCGATCGATTATAGAAGTTACACTGCTAATTTAGTCTTACAACAGTGTTTCCTATAGGTGCGGGGGCTCTGGCAGTGGTAGGAACTGTACCTCCCTGCTGAGGTCTAGTCACAGCTGGCCTAGCCTGAATCTGATGTTGTGGCTGATACGGACGTTGCTGAGGAACCTACACAGAATTCTGATACTGCCTCGGCTGACTACGGCTGCTCTGGCCCAAGTACTGTTTCTTACTCGGCTGACTACTCTCAACTATCATCTCAGCCTTCCGTTTCTGAAACTTCGAGGCTGCTCGAAATGCCTCGGGAAAAGTAGTGTAGGTCTGCCTAGTCAAATGCAGCTGAATATCTAAGCTCAACCCACGAACAAACCTATGAATCATCCTCCTAGCTGGCCGTACCAGCTCGGGCATATACCTCGACAGGCTGACAAACCTAGCCTCATACTGTGCAACAGTCATGTTTTCCTGCTTCAGGGCCACAAACTCGTCTTCCCGCCTTTCCCTAACCATCTCGGGAATATACTTATCCCGAAACTCACTCACAAAATCATCCCACAAATGTGGAACATCCTTACAATCCCACCTCAACCTGACAGTGTTCCACCACTATTCTGTGTCGCCCTCTAACAGGAATGCAGCACAATCCATTCTTGCCTTATCATTGTACCTCAAAGCAGCGAAAATTTTATCAACACGGTTAATCCATCTCTCGGTTGCCTCATCATCCGGCTCTCCAAAGAACTTTCCCGGCTAGAGCCTCAAGAATTTCTCCAACTGGTTATTCTCAGCCCTATACCCCTGTCCACTAGGATTAGCTTGATTTCCCTAGGGATTGTTATTCCTGTCTTGCCTCTGCTCATGTAGTACCTGTGTAATCCAGTCAACAGCAGTGGTCATAGTAGCCATAAACTGTTCAGGCAACGGTTGCTGACCCTGTTCTGCTGCCTCTTCATCTCCCCTTGACCTTGAATACCACGACGTGGTGGCATAGTAACAACTCACAATAGCTGGCAGCATATAAAAGCAGTTTATAGACAGAAATATAGCACATAAGATTAGATAACACTCAAGTCAAAAACAATCAAATATCCTATCACACAATTCACATAACACCAGATTGACATGCCAACCATTTCACTTGAACACATAAGCACTCAAGTTCACATAGTCATACTATAACACTTTTCACTTAACAATCATACAATAACACTTTAGCATTTTAGACCTTTACCCCACAGACCGAGAAACATATCCCGGCTCATGCAAGACTATTATGCTCTGATAACACCTAAAGATGTCACGCCCCGACCCGACCCTGCAAAAGGCCAAGCTCCGACCCGACACACGGACGGAGTCTCCTCTGTACCGTGGACGATCCGAAAACCCTACATTCAATATAATACTTGCGAAAACATAATATACATTTGAATCATGACAACTTTCTTTTAAAAAATATACATCTTCTCATTAACAACTTTGTAAATCAAAAATGTCATGCATACTAGACAAGTATTCGTGCCACTAAATAGTTAAACCATTAGTATGCAATTCTTTACTAGTCATAAGAGTATAACTTTACAACTTTACAATCTTTAAACCTTTACAACAAAAGACCATAAAGGCCTCAAAATAAAACTACATACAAGGCTACAAGCCTCAAAATAAAGCGACGACCAAGCATTAAACACATCAAGCATGGCTCGCACAAAAGTCTGGCAACCAACCACCAGCTAAGCAAAGAAGTGCTATCAAGGAAACACCTCCACTTGCTCCTCCTCCTCAATTACCTCAAGAGGATCAGCTTCCACTACTCCTGTAAAAAATATGGTATAGAAAGGAATGAGCAAAAACTATTTCTCAGCGAAGGAAAATGGTCTCAAGGACGGAGATGAGAGGAGAATGCAATGCAAATAGCCAAACAATTCATTCAATTATCATATAAAGACACAAACAAAGCCATCAAATAAGCAAGACAAGCATTAACACTATAAACACTCAATCAAAGGATACGAATCACTTTCCACGAACAACTTCCAATCACGAATTCGATGACGACGCGCCAGCCCAACTACCTTATAACTTCAGTTTGGAATACCCCGGAAGTATCCATCAATTCTACGACCCAAATCTCCCTGGGAGGCAACCCAAGCGAGAAATGGAATAGGACACGAAGCTAGGGCAACCAACACTAGCAACCCGAGGCTACCCAGAGAGGCCCATCACACCGCCCTGACTCTATGAATGCAATACAATATACAATGCAACAATCGAGCAATAAAGCCACACGTGGGAGAATAACAAAGTAGGTTATTCTCGCACGCAATAGCAACAGTTGATAACCATTCCAATCAAAATCAACTCTAACAAGCATATCAAGCTATTTTAAACATTCTATAGGCATAATATCAAGAAAACAAGCAAAATCACAAATCGGCCCCAACTATCAAAATGCTACTACTTCCAAACGAGCCACGAGTTCCGGAAACCGACTTCACCAATCCTCCTAGGTCACTATAAGGCACGTCTAAAGACCCCGAAACCCTACTTTACCCTAAAATTCATGCAAAGCCCCGATTTTCCCCTTTGCTCATTTGAACTACCGCTACCCTAACCAAACACCCAACCAACACCACGACCGCACCAAAAGTGCTTCTATGGCCTCCCGAGACAATGCCATCACGCAAAATGAGAAAACGCTAAACTCGACCTAAACGACCCCGACTTTCACCAAGGCATATTTCTTATTTTTTCCATTACGCAACCTAAACAAACCATGCATTTAGGTATTCTAGCATACCTAGCACCTTTTCACATCAACAGAAAGCATAACAATGCAACTTCATCATTTCAAGGGTTTACTATTCACATATTACTATTCAACTATCAATTTATATTGCAATCTCAATATTCAACCGCAGAAAATGTTAGAAAGCTATAAATACATGTTCTACAATTGTCAAGGAATATTCTTTAAGCATTAAAACGATTAAAACAACAACTTACAGATAAAACCCAAAAATCACAAAGTTGATAAACATGTTATTCAAATGCGTAAATAACGTACTTCACTCACCTTAGGCACTCCTAGTCGCTAGGAAAACAACGCTGGACACCCCAGAACCAACCCCGCACGAGCTCACACAAAGATTTGAAGTTTTGAAGATTTGAAATGTTTTTTTTTTCTTCTTCAAGTTTCGGCCTTCTCTCCTGATTTTCAGCTTTATTTTATTTTTTTTCTTTGTTATTTGTTATGTTATAAGCTAACTAAGGTGACAACTTGGTCAAAGGTCAAGCTCCTTGCTCAACTAACTTAAAATTGGTCAAATAGCCTATTTTTATTCATTTTTAAGCTAAAATATCTACCACCAAATTAATTCTAGCTAACAAAAGATAAAACATAAAATTTAAGGCACCAAAATACTAATTCCACTATTTGTTGAGGACTAAAAGTCACCCTCTAACTGTCGCTCTCGAAATGCAATGCTCTTTGCGACAATAAAGAAGTAACAATTAAATTCTAAAGAATATAAGAAAATATAATTTTCAAAATAATAAACAAGAAAATCTCACATTCCGGGCTCGGGTATTACACCCTCTCCCCCTTAAAATAATTGTGCCCACGCAATTCTTACCTGGTCAACAAACAACTCCGGATACTGATTCCGAACCTGGTCCTCTTTTTCCCAAGTTGCTTCCTCAAACCCATGATGATTCCACAGAACCTTTACTAACGGAATACTCTTCCTGCGAAGCTCTTGAACTTTCTGATCCACAATTCGAATCGATTTCTCTTCATAAGTCAACTTTTCCTCAATCTGCAAAGGCTCTGGTTCAAGTACATGTGAAGGATCTGGATGATATTTCCTCAACATTGATACGTGGAAAACATCGTGCAGTCTCGACAAGCTCGGAGGTAAAGCTAACCGATAAGCCAAAGGACCCACTTTTTCGGTGATCTCATACGGACCCACATACCTGGGACTAAGTTTCCCGCTCTTACCGTGCTGAATCAATCCCTTTCGAGGAGAAATCTTAAGAAACACCCAATCTCCCAAATCAAATTCAAGATCCCGACGGTGTTTATCGGTATAACTTTTCTGATGACTCTGAGCTGTAAGTATACGCTGGTGAATAAGGTGAACATTATCCACCATCTTAATCATCTCAAGTAACATAGTCGGATCAACTGTTCTCATCTCTCCAACCTCTTCCCAATACAATGGGGATCTACATTTACGACCGTACAATGCCTCGTAGGGAGCCATACCTATAGTAGATTGATAACTATTATTGTAGGCGAACTCCGCTAAAGGCAAAAACTTCTCCCAATTCTTCCCAAAGTCTAACACACATGCTCGAAGCATGTCTTCCAAGATCCTGATAGTTCTCTCAGACTGGCCATCAGTTTGTGGATGATATGCAGTTCTAAAGCTCAATTTAGTTCCCATGGCCTCTTGCAACTTTTGCCAAAAACGAGATCTGAAACTAGGATCTCTATCTGACACTATACTCTGTGGCACACCATGAAGTCTCACAATATTAGCAATATAAAGCTCAGCTAATTTATCAAGGCTATCATGTTTGTTCACAGGAATAAAATGTGAAACTTTAGTCAATCGGTCCACGACAACCCAAACAGAATCACATCATCTCGGAGATCTAGGAAGATCGGTCACAAGGTCCATTGTTATATGCACCCACTTCCATTGCGGAATCGACAACGGTTGCAGAAGCCCGGCTGGCCTCTGATGCTCAACTTTAACCCTCTGACAAGTCAAACACCTGAATACATACCCAGCAATCTCCCTCTTCATATTGTTCCACCAGAAGTGTTGTTTCAAGTCTCTATACATTTTAGTACTGCCTAGGTGAATCATATATCTTGAATTATGTGCCTCGGACAGAATCTCATTCTTCAAAGTCGGATCTCCATGAACACATACTCGGTCCCTGAATCTAAAGATACCATCTGCATGCAATTTAAACTCCAACTCTCCCCCTTTTGCTTTTTCTTGGATTTTCAAGATGTGAGGATCAGTCTTCTGTGCCTCTCTGATTTGGGCTAGCAATCCCGACTGAATTTGTAAGCTAGCAAATCAAATCCCTACCTCAGTAGCTTCTGGCTTTCATGAACAAATTTCCTCCAAAGTCTCCCAATCCTTGATAATTAGACTTGCAACAGTAGCCTTTCGGCTCAAAGCATCTGCAACAACATTTGCCTTACCTGGCACATAGTTTATAGAACAATTGTAGCCACTTAATAGCTCTAGCCATCTCCGCTGCCTCATATTCAAATCCTTTTGTGAAAATAAATATTTGAGGCTCTTGTGGTCAGTAAAAATTTCAAATCTGCCACCCCACAAGTAATGACGCCACTTCTTTAAAGCAAACACAACTACAGCTAACTCTAGATCATGTGTAGGGTAATTGACTTCATAAGGTTTCAACTTCCTAGAAGCATAGTCAATCACCTTACCATTCTGCATTAAAACACAGCCCAAACCTTCTTTAGATGCATCACTGTAGACAACAAAGTTTTCTGTTCCCTCAGGTAAAGCTAGTATATGAGCTGTAGTTAATCTCTTCTTCAGTTCTTGGAAACTGGATTCACACTTAGCATCCCAATTGTAAGTAACTTTCTTTCGGGTCAACTGGCTTAAAGGTCTAGAAATTTTAGAAAAGTCTTTAACAAACCTCCGATAGTAACCTGCCAAACCCAGAAAACTCCGAATCTCTGACACCGTTTCAGGTCTCTTCCAAGATGAAACAACTTCAATCTTAGCTGGATCTACTGAAATTCCTTGATCTGAAATGATATGGCCTAGAAAAGATATTTGATTCAACCAGAATTCACACTTGCTGAATTTTGCAAAAAGCTTGTTTGCTTGCAAAGTCTATAGCACAATCTTCAAATATTGTTCATGTTCAGCCTCATTCTTAGAGTACACTAAAATGTCGTCAATAAAGATTACGACAAACTGATCAAGATAAGGTCGAAAGACCCTCTGCATTAAGTCCATGAATGCGGCTGGTGCATTCGTCAAACCAAACGGTAACACAACAAATTCATAGTGACCATATCTAGTCCTGAATGTCGTCTTAGGTATATCGTCACTCCGAATTCTGAGTTGATAGTAACACTGCCTCAAGTCAAATTTAGAGTAAACACTCGCACCCTGCAACTAGTCAAACAATTCTTCAATCAACGGCAAGGGGTATTTGTTCTTAATCGTGACTTGATAGTCCCCTGTAATCAATACATAACCATAGCGTGCCGTCTTTCTTTCTCACAAACAAAACAGGCGCACCCCACGATGAAGAACTGGGTTGTATAAACCCTTTCTCAAGCAAGTTCTGAAGCTGAATTTTTAATTCCTGAAGTTCAGCCGATGCCATTCTATAAGGACTTCTAGAAATTGGCACAGTGCCTGGCATAAGATCAATCACAAATTCAATCTCCCTATCCGGTGGTAAACCCGGTAATTCCTCGGGAAATACACTAGGGAAGTCTTTAACAATTGGAACCTCATTCAAATTCAACTTATTAGTAGGTTCATTGATCAAATAAGCTAAGTAAGCTTCACAACCTTTATTCAACAATTTAGAAGCCTTGATTGATGATAAAAGAGGTATTCGGGTAGCCCTGCAATTCCCAACAATCTCCAGTACCGGTAGGTCAGGAATCTGAAGATAAACAATCTTCGTTCTACAATCCAACTGAGCATAGTATTTCCCCAACCAATCCATTCCCAAAATGATTTCAAAGTCACGGAAGGGCAATATAATTAAATCATCAGAAAATTTACAGTTCTCAATGCAGATATCACAAGATTTGCAAATAGACTCAGTAACAAATTTTGCACCCAAAGGCGTACTAACTTCAACTTCATGCGGCAGTTTATCAATGCAAACATTCACAGATCGTGCACATGCAGGAGTTATAAACGAATGTGTAGCTTCGGGATCAATCAAAACTTTAACTGGCTGAGTATTGAGAAGAAAGGTACCTTCCACTATTGCTGTAGTGTCGGGTAGCTCCTCCGCATCCAGTGCAAAGACCCTAGCCTGTACCCTCTGTGCTGGACCTGCACCTGCAGCCCTGTTCTGCACACCTTGGCCTCCAGTATGGCCCTGAACATTCTTATACTTAGGGCAATCTCTCACCCTATGGTCATCACTCCCACAACCAGTGCATTTACCACTCTTCCTCCAGCAATTAGCCTCAACGTGCCCCGATCGATTACAGAAGTTACACTGCTGATTTTGTCTTACAACAGTGTTTCCTGTAGGTGCGGGGGCTATGGCAGTGGTAGGAACTGTACCTCCCTGCTGAGGTCTAGTCACAGCTGGCCTAGCCTGAATCTGATGCTATGGCTGATACGGACGTTGCTGAGGAACCTACGCAGAAGTCTGATACTGCCTCGGCTGACTCTGGCTGCTTTGGCCCAAGTACTGTTTCTTACTCAGCTGACTACGCTCAGCTATCATCTCAGCCTTCCGTTTCTCAAACTTCGAGGCTGCTTGAAATGCCTCGGGAAAAGTAGAGTAGGTATGCCCAGTCAAATGCAGCTGAATATCCATTCTCAGCCCACGAACAAACCTATGAATCAACCTCCTAGCTGGCCGTACTAGCTCGGGCATATACCTTGACAGGCTGACAAACCTAGCCTCATACTGTGCAACAGTCATGTTTCCCTGCTTTAGGGCCACAAACTCGTCTTCCCGCCTTTCTCTAGCCATCTCGAGAATATACTTATCCCGAAACTCACTCACACAATCATCCCACAAATGCGGAACATCCTCACAATCCCACCTCAACCTGACAGTGTTCCACCACTGTTCTGGGTCGACCTTTAACAGGAATGCCGCACAATCCATTCTTGCCTCATCATTGTACCTCAAAGCAGCGAAAATTTTCTCAACACGGTTAATCCATCTCTCGACTGCCTCATCATCCGGCTCTCCAAAGAACTTACCCGGCTAGTGCCTCAGGAATTTCTCCAACTGGTTATTCTCAGCCCTATACCCCTGTCTACCAGGATTAGCTTGATTTCCCTAGGGATTATTATTCCTGTCTTGCCTCTGCTCATGCAGTACCTGTGTAATCCGGTCAACAATAGTGGTCATAGTAGCCATCAATTGTTCAGGCAACGGTTGCTGACCCTGTTCTGCTGCCTCTTCATCTCCCCCTTGACCTTGAATAGCACGATGTGGCAGCATAGTAACAACTCACAATAGCTGGCAGCATATAAAAGCAGTTTATAGACAGAAATATAGCACATAAGATTAGATAACACTCAAGTCAAAAACAATCAAATATCCTATCACACAATTCACATAACACCAGATTGACATGCCAACCATTTCACTTGAACACATAAGCACTCAAGTTCACATAGTCATACTATAACACTTCTCACTTAACAATCATACAATAACACTTTAGCATTTTAGACCTTTACCCCACAGACCGAGAAACATATCCCGGCTCATGCAAGACTATAATGCTCTGATAACACCTAAAGATGTCACGCCCCGACCCGACCCCGCAAAAGGCCAAGCCCGGACCCGACACACGAACGGAGTCTCCTCTATACCGTGGACGATCCGAAAACCCTATATTCAATATAATACTTGCGGAAACATAATATACATTTGAATCATGACAACTTTTTTTTAGAAAATATACATCTTCTCAATAACAACTTTGCAAACCAAAAATGTCATGCATACTACACAAGTATTCGTGCCACTAAACAGTTAAACCATTAGTATGCAATTCTTTACTAGTCATAAGAGTATAACTTTACAACTCTACAATCTTTAAACCTTTACAACAAAAGACCATAAAGGCCTCAAAATAAAACTACATACAAGGCTACAAGCCTCAAAATAAAGCGACGACCAAGCATTAAACACATCAAGCATGGCTCGCACAAATGTCTGGCAACCAACCACCAGCTAAGCAAAGAAGTGCTATCAAGGAAACACCTCCACTTGCTCCTTTTCCTCAATTACCTCAAGAGGATCAGCTTCCACTACTCCTGTAAAAAATATGGTATAGAAAGGAATGAGCAAAAACTATTGCTCAGCGAGGGAAAATGGTCTCAAGGACGGAGATGAGAGGATAATGCAATGCAAATAGCCAAACAATTCATTCAATTATCATATAAAGACATAAACAAAGCCATCAAATAAGAAAGACAAGCATTAACACTATAAACACTCAATCAAATGATGCAAATCACTTTCCACAAACAACTTCCAATCACGAATTCGATGACGACGCGCCGGCCCAACCACCTTATAACTTCAGTTTGGAATACCCCGGAAGTATCCATCAATTCTACGACCCAAATCTCCCTAGGAGGCAACCCAAGCGAGAAAGGGAATAGGACACGGAGCTAGGGCAACCAACACTGGCAACCCGAGGCTACCCAGAGAGGCAATCACACCGCCCTGACTCTATGAATGTAATACAATATACAATGCAACAATCGAGCAATAAAGCCACACGTGGGAGAATAACAAAGTAGGTAACTCTCGCACGCAATAGCAACAATTGATAACCATTCCAATAAAAATCAACTCTAACAAGCATATCAAGCTATTTTAAACATTCTATAGGCATAATATCAAGAAAACAAGCAAAATCACAAATCGGCCCCAACTATCAAAATGCTACTACTTCCAAACGAGCCACGAGTTCCGGAAACCGACTTCACCAATCCTCCTAGGTCACTATAAGGCACGTCTAAAGACCCCAAAACCTTACTTTACCCTAGAATTCATGCAAAGCCCCGATTTCTCCCTTTGCTCGTTTGAACTACCGCTACCCTAACCAAAGACCCAACCAACACCACGACCGCACCAAAAGTGCTTCCATGGCCTCTCGAGACAATGCCATCACGCAAAACGAGAAAACGCTAAACTCGATCTAAACGACCCCGACTTTCACCAAGGCATATTTCTCATTTTTTCCATTACGCAACCTAAACAAACCATGCATTTAGGTATTCTAGCATACCTAGCACCTTTTCACATCAACAGAAAGCATAACAATGCAACTTCATCGTTTCAAGGGTTTACTATTCACATATTACTATTCAACTATCAATTTATATTGCAATCTCAATATTCAACAGCAGAAAATGTTAGAAATCTATAAATACATGTTCTACAATTGTCAAAGAATATTCTTTAAGCATTAAAATGATTAAAACAACAACCTATGGATAAAACTCAAAAATCACAAAGTTGATAAACATGTTATTCAAATGTCCAGATAACGTGCTTCCCTCACCTTAGGCACTCCTAGTCGCTAGGAAAACAACGCTGGACACCCCGGAACCAACCCCGCACGAGCTCACGCGAAGATTTGAAGTTTCGAAGATTTGAAATGTTTTTTTTTTCTTCTTCAAGTTTCGGCCTTCTCACCTGATTTTCAGCTTTGTTTTATTTTTTTTCTTTGTTATTTGTTATGTTATAAGCTAACTAAGGTGACATCTTGGTCAAAGGTCAAGGCTCCTTGCTCAACTAACTTAAAATTGGTCAAATAGCCTATTTTTATGCATTTTTAAGCTAAAATAACTACCACCAAATTAATTCTAGCTAACAACAAATAAAACATAAAATTTAAGACACCAAAATACTAATTCCACTATTTGTTGAGGACTAAAAGTTACCCTCTAACTATCGCTCTCGAAATGCAATGCTCTTTACGACAATAAAGAAGTAACAATTAAATTCCAAAGAATCTAAGAAAATATAATTTTCAAAATAATAAACAAGAAAATCTCACATTCCGGGCTCGAGTATTACAGTGGGGCTTGGGACCAGGTCTCCGTCGCTCCGGTGCCCATAACTTTTAATTCGTAAAGAGTTACGCGGCGCACAACATACCGTTGGAATGCTCTCCAAGAGCTCTACAACGGGGGCAGCAAGCCTGCTCGGTTGCGCCTTTTTTTGAAGCCCAAAATCAAACGTTTTCATCAATTTCGGGATACTTTTCTCCTTTTTCACTATTTTTCTATCCCGGATCGTACGTCGTGAGTCGCGAAAAGGACGACAACCTAAATCATCACATTTCTATTATTGAATCACACAGCACCTTGGGAAAGGCAACTTCGCTTCACGTAGAGGCTGGGCCCGCAAACTGAGGGCGTGGGGCTTGGGACAAGGTCTTTGTCGCTTCGGTGCCCATAACTTTTGATCCGTAAGGAGTTACACGGCACACAGCATACTGTTGGAAAGCTCTCCAAGAGCTCTACGACACAGGCAGCAAGCCTGCTTGGCTGTGCCTGCTCTCTGATCCCAAAATTGAACATTTTCATTAGTTTCGAGACACTTTTCTTCTTTTGCGTTGTTTTTCTGTCCCGGATCGTACATCGTGAGCCGCGAAAAGGACGACAACCTAATCCATCACATTTCTATTATCGAATCCCACGGTGCATTGGGCAAGACAACTTCACTTCATGTAGAGACTGGGCCCGCAAACCGAGGGCATCGGGCTTGACACCATGTCTCCGTCACTCTTTTGCCCATAACTTTTTATCCGTAAGGAGTTACGCAGCGCACAACATACCGTTGAAAAGCACTCGGAGAGCTCTACGACGGGTGCAGCAAGGCTGCTCAGCTGCGTCTATTTTCAGAGCCCAAAATCGAACGTTTTTATCAATTTCGGGGCATTTTTCTTCTTTTGCGCTATTTTTCTTTCCCGGATCGTACGTCATGAGCTGCGAAAAGGACGACAACCTAATCCATCACATTTCTAATATCGAATCCCACGGTACCTCGGGCAAGACAACTTCCCTTCACGTAGAGGCTAGGCCCGCAAACCGAGGGCGTAGAACTTGGGACCTGGTCTCTGTCGCTCCGGTGCCCATAACTTTTGATCTGTTAGGAGTTACGTGGCGCACATCATACCGTTGGAAAGCTCTCCAAGTGCTCTACGACGGGGGGAAGCAAGCCTGCTCGGCTGCGCCTATTTTTGTATTCCAAAATCTAAAGTTTTCATCAGTTTCGGGATACTTTTCTTCTTTCACACTGTTTTTCTATCCCGGATCGTACGTCATGAGCCGCGAAAAGGACGACAACCTAATCCATCATATTTCTATTATCGAATCCCACGACACCTTGGGCTAGACAACTTCGCTTCACGTAGAGGCTGGGCCCGCAAACCGAGGGCGTGGGGCTTGGGACCAGGTCTTCGTCGCTCCTTTGCCCATAACTTTTGATTCGTAAGGAGTTACACGGCGCACAGCATACCGTTGGAGTATTCTCTGAGAGCTCTGCGATGGAAGCAGCAAGCCTACTCGGCCGAGCCTATTTTTGGAGCCCAAAGTCGAACGTTTGCATCAGTTTATGGACACTTTTATTCTTTTGCGCTGTTTTTCCGTCCCGGATCGTACGTTGTCAACCGCAAAAAGGACGATAACCTAATCTATCACATTACTATTACCGAATCCCACGACACCTTGGGCATGACAACTTCACTTCACGTAAAGGCTGAGCCCACAAACAGAGGGCATGGGGCTTGTGACCAGGTATCTATCGCTCCGGTGCCCATAACTTTTGATCTGTAAAGAGTTACGCAGCGCACAGAATACCGTTGGAAAGCTCTCCGAGAGCTCTACGACGCGGGTAGTAATCCTGCACGACTGCGCCTATTTTCAGAGGCTAAAATCGAATGTTTTCATCAGTTTCAGGACACTTTTCCACTTTTGCACTATTTTTTCATCCCGGATCGTACGTCGTGAGCCACGAAAAGGACAACCACCTAATCCTTCACATTTCTATTACCGAATTCCATGCCACCTTGGGCAAGACAACTTCGCTTCACGTAGAGGCTGGGCCCGGAAACTGAGGGTGTAGGGCTTAGGACCAGGTCTCCGTCGCTCCGGTGCCCATAACTTTTGATCCGTAAGGAGTTACACGGCACACAACATACCGTTATAAAGCTTTCCATGAGCTCTACGACGGGGGAAGCAATCTTGCTTGGCTGTGTCTGTTTTCAGAGCCTAAAATCAAACGTTTTCATCAGTTTTGGGACATTTTTCTCCTTTTGCACTGTTTTTCAGTCTCGGATCGTACGTCGTGAGCCGCAAAAAGGACTACAACCTAATCCATCACATTTTTATTATCGAATCCCACGGCACCTTGGGCAAGACAACTTCGCTTCACGTATAGGCTGGGCCGGTAAACCGAGGGCGTGGGGCTTGGGACCAGGTCTCCGTCGCTCCGGTGCCCATAACATTTGATCTGTAAGGAGTTATGTGGCGCACAACATACCGTTGGAAAGCTCTCTAAGAGCTTTACGACAGGGGCAGCAACCTTGTTGGGCTACGCCTGTTTTTGGAACCCAAAATGGAACGTTTTCATCAATTTTGGTACACTTTTCTACTTTTGCGCTGTTTCTCCGTCGTGGATCGTACATTGGGAGTCGTGAAAAGGATGACAACGAAATCCATCACATTTCTATTATCGAATCCCATGGCACCTTGTGCAAGACAACTTCGCTTCACGTAGAGGATGGTCTCGCAAATCGAGGGCGTGGGGCTTGGGACCAGCTCTCCGTCGCTCCAGTACCCATAACTTTTGATCCGCAAGGAATTACGAGGCGCACAGCAAACCGTTGGAAAGCTTTTTGAGAGCTCTACGATAGGGGCAGCCTGGGGCTGCAAACCGAGGGCGTGGAGCTTAGGACCAGGTCTCCGTCGCTTCGGTGCCCATAACTTTTGATCCGTAAGGAGTTGCGCGGTGTACAGCATACCGTTGGAAAGCTTTCCGAGAGCTCTACGATGGGTGCAGCAAGCCTGCTCGGCTGCGCCAATTTTTCAGAGCCCAAAATTGAACGTTTTCATCTATTTCTGGACACTTTTCTTCTTTTGCGCTGTTTTTTCGTCCCGAATCGTACGTCGTGAGCCGCGAAAAGGACGACAAACTAATCCATCACATTTCTATTACCGAATCCTACGCCACATTAGGCAAGACAACTTCACTTTACGTAGAGGCTAGGCCCGCAAACCGAAGGCGTAGGGCTTAGGACCAGGTCTCCGTCGCTCAGGTGCCCATAACTTTTGATCCGTAAGGAGTTACGCGGGTGCACAGCATACCGTTGAAAAGCTCTCCGAAAGCTCTACGATGGGGGCACAAGTTTGCTTGGCTGTGCCTATTTTTGGAGCCCAAAATCGAACGTTTTCATCAATTTCGGGACACTTTTCTTCTTTTGCACTGTTTTTCCATCCTGGATCGTACGTCGTGAGCCGCGAAAAGGATGACAACCTAATCCATCACATTTCTATTACCGAACCCCACGCCATCTTGGGCAAGACAACTTCCCTTCTCATAGAGGCTGGGCCCGTAAACTGAGGGCATGGGGCTTAGGAGCAGGTCTCCGTCACTTCGGTGCCCATAACTTTTGATCCGTAAGGAGTTACGCGGCGCACAGCATACCGTTGGAAAGCTCTACGAGAGCTCTACGACGGGGGCAGCAAGCCTGCTCAGCTGCGTGTCACGACCCAACTCGACCCTTCCTATAATCAATCATGACGCAACAAAATTTCGGCAATATAATGAAAGTGAATAGGATACCGAGGCTCTAAACCAACCTCAATAGGACATCATACATCAACTCCCTAAACCATACAACAAACAACTCCTCAATAATATAACAACATACATCATAACCATATTATACAATAAACATTCCTCGTTATATGCCTCCGTTCCAACATAATACATGAACCTTAATATACATTCCAAAAACATATTGAGCCAATCTAGCAACCTAATCATAAACAAAAGAAAGGCTACTAAGGCAGCATCAACTAATTCATTAACTTTTCAACATCTTTTACATTATGAACTACAAAGCATATAAAAGTCTACTAAGTTAATTTACGATATAGTAAAACAATACAACTTCAAGGATAAGACTCCGGAACATAAGACTCATCCACGTAAGGCACATTTTCCACATTTTCCTCTTCAGGAGGCATGTACCCGTAGTCTTGCGAAAGAACACCGGTAAGCAAGCAATAATAGAGAATGAGCTTATATAAAATAAGCCCAGTGGGGATCCGATAGATCTCGAGCAAGGTTTACTAAACTCCTTGGAAATAATCCTTTGAGCAAGTAAACACACAATAACAACAATAATACTAACATCACATAAACTATAATGACCATTCAATAAAGGATACACTAGTTGGTGTAGCTTCAAACGCCATCACGATCATAACAGCCTTCTTGTGACTCCCATAAACTCACGCACCCGAGGTACCCTAATAACCTCTCCTTCCATGACACCTCCATCATGCGAGCTGGAGGCAATCTCTTGTAGTCATGCCGTTATCAACCCGACAGCCCGATGTTGCCCGAGAGGTGGCACACACATACCAGAGACTCAGCAATAATAATAAACATCAATCATTCACAGGAGGATAGTCTAGCAGAACTGCCTACCTCCCGGCATCAATCATCAATCAATAATCATCAATAATCATATTATCATCATAATAACATCAATAACCAATTTAACAACAAATAACTAAGTTAGATGACAAAGTAGGCCATCTAACCGAACATGCATTAAACACACAACCAAACCCTAGTTTACCCATCATCAACTCACAATTCAATCACTCAAACCACACCCGATCAACTAAAGGCATAATCTAACATTTTAAAGAAAGACAACCTAAACTTCAAATAATCATATCTTACATTCTACTAACCCAAATAACTCCAAATCAGTTTCAAACACTCACTCATTCAATCAACTACATTAGTCCCCTTGGAAACCAACCAAAACACATCCAAATCATGCTCAATAACCCTAAAACCCTAGTGTGTCATGGCTGAAATTTTTGAATTTTGGCACGGACATCACAATCGAAAATTCGGCATTACAACGGCGCTACCATGTAATTAACAAACTTTTAGAAATCAACGGCAATCGATTCCGATCAACACGACTCAAAATAATCAACATTTAGCAAATTAATCAACTTTAAATACCCGAAAAATAATAATTAGGCTACAACCGGTCAAATCTCGTAGGATTACATATAAATGATCCCTAGCATGCATGGAGCAATAATCTAACATCATATTAATATTCTAACGGTTCGATATTCAATTCTACGCAAAAACACAAAAGATGAGTTTTGAGATCTAGAATTTTTCTCTCACCTTTGATGCGATAAAAGCCTAGGAATGTGTGTAATGCGTGCCCAACAAGTAGAATCCAACTTGGAACGAAATTCTACGGACAAAAACTAGGTTTTTCTTTGAAATTTTTCTTTGAAAACCTTGAAATCTCTTTCTATTTTTCCTCTCCTTCCTCACGGCAATGTGTGTGCAAATGAGTATGTTTTTGTGGTTTGCTTATGTGTGTTGGTGATATATGCATATTGGTCAACATTTAATGAAAGTCAAAGTTGAATTAACTTAGCATTGTTTTTATATTTTCTTGACTTTAAATGCATTTTCTTGATCACCAAAGTTCAAAACAATTATTCAACACCCAAGATAGCTCAAGTAGATTATTTTTAGGTGACAAGAAGTTTTACAATCAAATAATTTCACCCGAGTCGGCTTAAAACTCGATTTTTACAAAAGTCGGTGTAAAAACCCTAATAAATTCCTAAGCCGTTTTTAAAACCGTTTTAATCAAACATAGGTCTATTAAAGTCCATGGACTAGGTCTAGAAGGGTTAAAAAGACCAGTTTCAAAATTTTAGCGGACGTGTTTCGAAAATACTATTTACTGAAAATCGACGATAAAATTTCTGACTCCGTTTTTTATGAAAATTTCATGAATGCACATTTAGCATGTTCTAGGAGTATTGATACCAAAATTACATATTCTAAGTCACATAGCACATAGACAGGTTAATTTACGCAAAACGAGATAAAGCACGCAAAACAAGATAAGATAGAAAAGTAGGGTTTCACATTCTCCCCCCCTTAAAGAAATTTCATCCTCGAAATTCTTACTTGATGTACTGAACAGATCTGGGTACTGCTGCTGCATCTGATTTCGTCTCTCCCAAGTCACTTCCTCAATGCCGTGATGCTTCCACAACACCTTAACCATCGGAATCTTCTTCGACCTCAACTCTCGTTCCATCTAGTCAAGAATACGAATCGGACGCTCGTCATAAGTCAGATTCTCACGAAGCTGTAACGGCTCTGGCTCAAGAATATAAGAAGGATCCGGATTATATTTCCGCAAATTAGACACGTGAAATACATCGTGGACATTAGAGAAGTTCTCCGGTAAAGCCAACCGATATGCCAACTTACCAACCCTGCCGGTAATCTCAAACGGCCCAACAAATCTCGGACTCAGCTTTCCACCTTTACCATAACGAGAAAACCCCTTACGAGGAGACAATCTCAAGAAAACCCGATCTCCGACTGTAAACTCTAAGTCCCGACGACGCTTATGAGCATAACTCTTGAATCTATTATGCGCCGTAAGCATTCTCTGCCTGATCAACTAAACATTCCCAATCTTCTCAAGAAGCTTTGGCATGATAGTCAGATCAATAGTCTTCATCTCCCCTATCTCGTCCCAATATAAAGGTGAACGGCACTTACGACCGTAAAGAGCTGCGAAAGGTGCCATCCCAATAGCAGCTTGATAACTATTGTTATAGGCAAACTCGGCAAGTGGTAGATGTTTCTCCCAGTTCTTCCTGAAGTCCAGAACACAAGCCCTAAGCATATCTTCCAGAATCTGAATAGTCCGCTCAGACTGACCGTCGGTCTGCGGATGATACGCGGTACTGAAGTTCAACTGAGTACCCAAATTCTCCTGAAGTTTCTCCCACAAATGAGAAGTAAATCGAGGATCTCGATCTGAGACAATACTAGCTGGAATCCTGTGAAGTCTAACAACCTGATCCAAATAAAGATCCGTCAACTTTGTAACCTCATCTCCCATCCTCATCGAAATAAAATGAGTTGTCTTCGTCAAACGATCCACGACAACCCAAACTGTATCGTTACCTCTGGGAGTTCTAGGAAAACCAGTGACGAGATCCATTGTAATATGCTCCCACTTCCACTATGGTATAGCCAACGGCTGAAGCAAACCCGCAGGTCGTTGATGCTCGGCTTTCACTTGCTGACAAGTCAAACATCTAGACATGAACTGAGCAACTTCCCTCTTCATATTATTCCACCAGTAATGTTGCTTCAAATCCCGATACATCTTGGTTCCACTGAGATGAATAGTGTACTTAGAATTATGAGCTTCCTCCAGAATACCTCGCCTCAAGCCCGGTTCATTGGGAACACAAACCCTATTCCGAAACCGAAGAATACCGTCCTCATGCAGTTTAAAGTCAGATTGATCATCCGTGATTTGATCCTTGATCTTCTGAAGTTTAACATCCAACTGCTGAGCTTCCTTGATCTGAGATAGCAATAAAGGTTGAATACGGAGATGTGAACATATCACCCCAACCTGAGTCGACTCCGGTCTCCAATAAGCGAATTCCTCAAGAATCTCCCATTTCTTGACAGCCAAACAAGCAACACTCGCCTTCCAGCTGAGAGCATCTGCTACAACATTTGCCTTGCTAGGCAGATAATTGATAGAACAATTATAATCTCCAAGAAGCTCCATCCACCTCCGCTGGCGCATATTCAACTCCTTCTGTGAGAACAAATACTTCAGACTCTTATGATCAATGAAAATCTCGAACTTACTGCCCCACAGATAATGGCGCCACTTCTTCAGTGCGAAGACAACTGTTGCTAAATCAAGATCATGAGTCGGATAATTCACTTCATAAGGCTTCAACTTTCTGGAAGCATAGGCAATAACTCGGCCATCCTGCATAAGAATACATCCCAAGCCCTCCTTGGATGCATCGCTATAAATAACCATATTATCGGTCCCCTCTAGTAGAGCAAGTACTGGAGCAGTAGTCAACCTCTTTTTCAGGTCCTGAAACCCACTCTCATACTTCTCATCCCAAGCAAAGATAGTCCGTTTTTGAGTCAACTTAGAAATTGGCCCAGCAATCTTCGAGAAGTCCTTGACAAACCTACAGTAATAACCCGCCAAGCCAAGAAAGCTACTAACCTCTGAAACATTCTCCGGATGTTTCCAAGACATCACCGATTTAATCTTAGTGGGATCTACAGATATACCGCTCTGTGTAATCACGTGGCCAAGAAAAGATATGCATTGCAGCCAAAATTCACATTTACTGAAATTGACAAACAACTGATGCTCCTGCAGCTTCTGTAAGACAAGCCGTAGATG
Organism: Ehretia macrophylla; assembly: GCA_037974665.1. Taxonomy (NCBI): domain Eukaryota; kingdom Viridiplantae; phylum Streptophyta; class Magnoliopsida; order Boraginales; family Ehretiaceae; genus Ehretia; species Ehretia macrophylla. The sequence goes on from CM075766.1 coordinate 25,464,314, forward strand.
TTGCTCGTGCTCCGATTCAGATCCATGAATGCTGAAAAACCCGATGCATAAGATCCATGAATGCTGCCGGTGCATTAGTTAATCCAAAGGGCATAACAACAAACTCATAATGCCCGTACCGAGTCCTAAAGGCAGATTTCGGAACATCCTCCGTACGAATCCGAAGCTGATAATATCCCTGCCTCAAATCAAATTTAGAATAGACTTTGGCTCCCTGAAGTTGATCAAACAACTCGTCAATCAGTGGCAAAGGATATTTATTCTTGATGGTCACCTGATTCAAACCACGGTAATCAATACACAATCTCAAGGTACCATCCTTCTTCTTCACAAATAAAACAGGAGCTCCCCAAGGTGAAGAACTCTGCTGAATAAATCCCTTCTCTAATAACTCCTGCAACTGAGTCTTCAACTCCTTCAACTCAGCTGGTGCCATCCGGTACGTTGATTTAGAAATAGGTTGAGTACCGGGAATAAGATTAATCACAAACTCCACATCTCTCTCTGGCGGTAACCCTGGAAACTCCTCGGGAAATACATTGGGATATTCCCGAATAATAGGGACTTCCTCTAGCTGTAGCATATCAGATGGCTTGTTGATCAAATAAGCTAGATAACCCGAACACCCCTTACTCACCAACATAACGGCTTTAGTTGCTGAGATAACAAAACTCGTCTTTGCACCCCGGTTCCCTACTACCTCAACTACTGGCTGATCTGGCAAACGAAACTGTACTACCTTAGTTCTACAATTCAACTGGGCATCATACTTAGAAAACCAATCCATACCCAAGATAACATCATACCCCCGGATACAAAATAAGATAAGGTCCGAAGGAAAACTATGCCCCTTAACATGTATTTTACAATCCTTACAAACTAGGCCAGTAACATACTTATCAGTCAAAGAGGTACTAATCTCAACCACATAAGGCAATCTTTCAGGTTGCAAATTAACACGTTGCACATAAGCATGAGTAATGAAAGAATGCGTAGCACCAGAATCAATCAACACTTTAACAAGTTGATCAAGTATAAAGAAGTTATCTTCCACAACTGCAGTCTCCTCAGGCATCTCCTCTAAGTCAACTGCGTAGGCCCGAGCCTGGACCCGCTGCTGCTGAGGTGCACTGGCCGCAGGTCAACCTTGATAACCCTAAGTTGCTGTCCGACCCTCAGTCCTCGAATACCTAGGGTAATCCCTTACCCTGTGCTGATTACTGCCGCATCCTAAACACGTCCCTGCCTTCACTCTGCAATCGGCCTCCACATGCCCCATGCGGTTGCAGTGGGTACACTGCGGTGATGATACACTAACACTGCCCCTAGAAGAACCAGGAGCTGAAGAAACAGCTGAACCAGCCTGCTGTTGAGGCCTTACCAAACTAGGCCTGTACTGACCCTGAGACTGGGCTGGCCTAAACTGGGACTAAACCTGATATGACCCCTGCTAAAACTGAGGCCGATAATAACTCTGCTGCCCCTATGGCCTAAAAGAACCCTGCTGAACTGGTGGCCTGTACACAACCTGCTGTACAGGAGGCCTATACATACCCTGCTGATAATGCGGCTGATACGGCCTCTTACTGGGCTGACTAGACACAAGTTGATCCCACTTTCTCTTCTCTAGTCTAGAAGCTGTCTCAAAGGCCTCAGTGAATATTTCATACCGATTCAGAGCCATCACATCCTGAATCTCGGGCCTCAATCCCAACATAAATCTAGGAGTCCTCCGCTCCTCATCAGCCACATACTCCAGTGCATGCCGGAACAATCGAGTAAAGGTGGCCTCATACTGAGCCACTGAAGTATCTCCCTGCACTAAGGCTAGAAACTCTGCTTCTCTCCGTTCCCTCGCAATCCTCGGGACATACTTTGCCCGGAAAGTCATTAAAAAGGTACCCCAAACATACGGAATACCCTGAGTTGCCCAGCTAGTTCTCACTGTGCGCCACCATTCTTCTGCCTCATCATCTAACAAGTACATGGCAAAAGAGACCTTCTGCTCATCGGTATAATCAAGAGGATCATAAATCTTCTCCACCTTGCTAATTCACGCCTCAGCCTTCCTATCATCGGGTTCCCCATGAAATCTAGGTGGATGATATCCTAAGAACTTTTTCAGGGTACCACGCCCGTGGTTTCCACCCTGCACATTCAACAACTGAGCCTACCAAGCCTAAGTCTGGGCAGCCTGCCCTGCTATCAACTGAGCCTGTCTGGCCACTAACTCAGCAATCCTCTCCATAGCTGCCCCCAAACGGTCATCACCCCTATCACGGCCCGGTGCCGCATTACCAGGAGTCTCATCAGTCATCTCAGGCCTACCTCTGGTCTTCGATCTACCTGTCATTCTACTAATCAAAGAGTTAGCACAGGTTATAGCACGTAAATAGGTTATAACAACTATTAACACATAAACAACAAACTCATATTAAGTACATAAATCACATAAAACACATAAATCACTTAAGTATCAATCACATAAACAAACACATAATCACATAATCACTTATCACTTAATCATGTTAACATATATTTCACTTTTCTTTCTTTTCATACATACTTTCATGCTAAGACCATTACCCACATTCCGAGAATACCCCGGCTGACAACTAACATGCGCTCTGATACCACTTAAAAGTCACGTCCCAACTCGACCCCTCCTATAATCAGTCAGGACGCAATAGAATTTTGGCAGTATAACGACAGTGAATAGGATACCGAGGCTCTAAACCAACCTCAATAGGACATCATACATCAACTCCATAAACCATACAACAAACAACTCCTCAATAATATAACAACATACATCATAACCATATTATACAATAAACATTCCTCGTTATATGCCTCCGTTCCAACATAATACATGAACATTAATATACATTACAAAAACATATTGAGCCAATCTAGCAACCTAATCATAAACAAAAGAAAGGCTACTAAGACAGCATCAACTAATTCATTAACTTTTCAACATCTTTTACATTATGAACTACAAAGCATATAAAAGTCTACTAAGTTAATTTATGAGATAGTAAAACAATATACAACTTCAAGGATAAGACTCCGGAACATAAGACTCATCCACGTAAGGCACATTTTCCACATTTTCCTCTTCAGGAAGCACGTACCCGTAGTCTTGTGAAAGAACACTTGTAAGCATGCAATAATAGAGAGTGAGCTTATATAAAATAAGCCCAGTGAGGATCCGATAGATCTTGAGCAAGGTTTACTAAACTCCTTGGAAATAATCCTTTGAGCAAGTAAACACACAATAACAAAAATAATACTAACATCACATAAACTATAATGACCATTCAATAAAGGATACACTAGTTGGTGTAGCTCCAAACGCCATCACGTTCATAACAGCCTTCTTGTGACTCCCATAAACTCACGCACCCGAGGTACCCCAATAACCTCTCCCTCCATGACACCTCCATCATGCGAGCTGGAGACAGTCTCTTGTATTCATGCCGTTATCAACCCGATAGCCCGATGCTGCTCGAGAGATGGCACACAGATACCAGAGACTCAACAATAATAATAAACATCAATCATTCATAGGAGGACAGTCTAGCAGAACTGCCTACCTCCAGGCATCAATCATCAATCAATAATCATCAATAATCATATTATCATCATAATAACATCAATAACCAATTTAACAACAAATAACTAAGTTAGATGACAAAGTAGGCCATCTAACCGAACATGCATTAAACACACAATCAAACCCTAGTTTACCCATCATCAACTCATAATTCAATCACTCAAACCGCACCCGATCAACTAAAGGCATAATCTAACATTTTAAAGAAAGACAACCTAAACTTCAAATAATCATATCTTACATTCTACTAACCCAAACAACTCCAAATTAGTTTCAAACATTCACCCATTCAATCAACTACATTAGACCCCTCGGAAACCAACCAAAACACATCCAAATCATGCTTAATAACCCTAAAACCCTAGTGTGTCATGGCTGAAATTTCCAGATTTTGGCACGGACATCACAATCGAAAATTCGGAATTACAACAACGCTACCACGTAATTAACAAACTTTTAGAAATCGACGGCAATCGATTCCGATCAACACAACTCAAAATAATTTACATTTAGCAAATTAATCAACTTTAAATACCCGAAAAATAATAATTAGTCTACAACCGTTCAAATTTCATAGGATTACATATAAATGATCCCTAGCATGCATGGAGCAATAATCTAACATCAGATTAACATTCTAACGGTTCGATATTCAATTCTACGCAAAAACACAAAAGATGAGTTTTGAGATCTATAATTTTTCTCTCACCTTTGATGCGATAAAAGCCTAGGAATGCGTGCCCAACAAGCAGAATCCAACTCGAAACGAAATTCTATGGACAAAAACTTGATTTTTCTTTGAAATTTTGCTTTGAAAACCTTGAAAATCTCTCTCTATTTTTCCTCTCCTTCCTCATGGCAATGTGTGTGCAAATGAGTATGTTTTTGTGCTTTGCTTGTGTGTGTTGGTGATTTATGCATATTGGTCAACATTTAATGAAAGTCAAAGTTGAATTAACTTAGCATTTTTTTGTGTTTTCTTGACTTTAAATGCATTTTCTTGATCACCAAAGCTCAAAACAATTATTCAACACCCAAGATAGCTCAAGTAGATTATTTTTAGGTGACAAGAATTTTTACAATCAAACAATTTCACCCGAGTCGGCTTAAAACTCGATTTTCGCAAAAGTCAGTGTAAAAACCCTAATAAATTCCTAAGCCGATTTTAAAACTGTTTTAATCAAACACAAGTCTATTAAAGTCCGTGGACTAGGTATAGAAGGGTTAAAAAGACCAGTTTCAAAATTTTAACGGATGTGTTTCGAAAACACTATTCATTGAAAATCGACGATAAAATTTATGACTCCATTTTTTATGAAAATTTCATGAATGCACATTTAGCATGTTCTAGGAGTATTGATACCAAAATTACCACATTCTAAGTCACATAGCACATAGACAGGTTAATTCATGCAAAACGAGATAAAGCACCCAAAACGAGATAAGATAAAACAGTGACGTTTCACACTACGCCTGTTTTCGGAGCCTAAAATCGAACATTTTCATCAGTTTCTAGACACTTTTCTCCTTTTGCATTGTTTCTAGTCTCGGATAAGACGTCGTGAGCTGCGAAAAGGACGACAACCTAATCCATCACATTTCTATTACCGAATCCCATTCCACCTTGGGCAAGACAACTTCTCTTCACGTAGCGGCTAGGCCTGCAAACCGAGGGCGTGGGACTTAGGATCAGGTTTTCGTTGCTCCGGTGCCCATAACTTTTCATCCGTAAGGAGTTACGCAGCGCACAGCGTACCGTTGGAAAGCTCTCCGAGAGCTCTACGATGGGGGCAGTAAGCCTGCTCGGCTGTGCCCCTTTTTGGAGCCCAAAATCGAATGTTTTCATTAGTTTCGGGACACTTTTCTTCTTTTGCCCTGTTTTTCCATCTTGGATCATACGTCGTGAGCCGCGAAAAGGACGACAACCTAATCCATCACATTTCTATTACCAAATACCACGACACCTTGGGCAAGACACTTCGCTTCCTGTAGAGGCTAGGGCCGCAAACCGAGAGCATAGGGCTTAAGACTAGGTCTCCGTCTCTCCGGTGCCCATAACTTTTGATCCATAAGGAGTTACGCGGCGCACAGCATACCGTTAGAAGGCTCTCTGAGAGCTCTACGATGGGGGCAGAAAGCCTGCATGGCTGCGCCTGTTTTCGGAGCCCAAAATAGAACCTTTTCATTAGTTTCTGGACACTTTTCTTCTTTTGCACTGTTTTTTTGTCCTAGATCGTAAGTCGTGAGCAGCGAAAAGGACGACAACCTAATCCATCACATTTCTATTACCGAATCCCACTCCACCTTGGGCAAGACAACCTCGCTTCACGTAGAGGCCGGGCCCGCAAATTGAGGGCGTAAGGCTTAGGACCAGGTCTCCGTCGCTCTGGTGCCCATAACTTTTGATCCGTAAGGAGTTACACGGCGCACAGCATACCGTTGGAAAGTTCTCTGAGATCTCCACGAAGGGGCAACAAGCCTACTCGGCTGCGCCTATTTTCGGAGCCCAAAATAGAACGTTTTCATTAGTTTCTGGACATTTTTCTTCTTTTGCGCTGTTTTTCCGTCTCGGATCGTACGTCGTGAGCCGCGAAAAGGATGATATCTTATTCCAGCACATTTCTATTACCGAATCCTATGCCACCTTGGGCAAGACAACTTCCCTTCAAGTAGAGGCTGGGCCCGCAAACTGAGGGCGTGGGGCTTAGGACCAGGTCTCCGTCGCTTCGGTCCCCATAACTTTTGATCCGTAAGGAGTTACAGGGCGCACAGTATACCGTTGGGAAGCTCTCCGAGAGCTCTACGAAGGGGGTAGCAATCTTACTCGACTGTGCCTATTTTCGGAGAAAAAAATTGAATATTTTCATCAATTTTTGGACACTTTTCTTCTTTTGCACTATTTTTCTGCCCCAGATAGTACGTCATGAGCCGCAAAAAGGACGACAACCTAATCCATCACATTTCTATTTCCGAATCCCATGCCACCTTGGGCAAGACAACTTTGCTTCACGTAGAGGCTGGGCCCGCAAACTGAGGGCGTGGGCTTAGGACCAGGTTGCCGTCGCTTCGGTGCCCATAACTTTTGATCCGTAAGGAGTTACGCAGCACACAGCATACCGTTGGAAAGCTCTCCGAGAGCTCTACGATGGGGGCAGAAAACCTGCTTGGTTGGGCCTATTTTCAGAGCCCAAAATCTAACGTTTTCATCAGTTTCGGGACATTTTTATTTTTTTGCACTGTTTTTCTGTCCTGGATCGTACGGCGTGAGCCGCGAAAAGGATGACAACCTAATCTATCACATTTCTATTACCAAATCCCATGCCACCTTAGGCACGAAACTTCGTTTCCCGTAGTGGCTGGGGCCACAAACCGAGGCCGTCGGGCTTAGGACTAGGTCTCCGTCGTTCCAGTGCCCATAACTTTTGATATGTAAGAAGTTAGGCAGCTCACATCATACCGTTGGAAAGATCTCTGAGAGATCTACGATGGGGGTAGAAAACCTTCTTGGTTGCGCCTGTTTTTAGAGCCCAAAATCGAACGTTTTCATCAGTTTTGGGACATTTTTCTTCTTTTGCACTATTTTTCTGTCCCGGATCGTACGTCGTTAGCCGCGAAAAGGACGACAACCTAAACCATCACATTTCTATTAATGAATCCCACTCTACATTGGGCAAGACAGCTTCGCTTCCCGTAGAGGCTGGGGCCGCAAACCGAGGGCGTGGGGCTTAGGACTAGGTCTCTGTCGCTCCGGTACCTATAACATTTGATCCGTAAGGAGTTTCGCGGCGCACAGCATACCGTTGGTAAGCTCTCCGAGAGCTCTACGATAGGGCAGAAAGTATGCTTCGCTGCGCCTATTTTCGGTGCCCAAAATTGAACATTTTCATCAGTTTCTGGACACTTTTCTTCTTTTGCGCTGTTTTTACGTCCCGGATTGTACGTCGTGAGCGTCGAAAAGGATGACAACCTAATCCATCACATTTCTATTACCGAATCCCACGGCTACCAGCGGCAAGACAACTTCGATTCACGAAGAGGCTGGGCTCGCCAACCGTGGGAGTGGGGCTTAGGACCAGTTCTCCGTCGCTCCGGTGCCCATAACTTTTGATCTCTAAGGAGTTAGGCGGCGCACAACATACCGTTGGAAAGCTCTCTGAGAGCTCTACGACGGGGGCAGCACTCTTGCTTGGCTGCGCCTGTTCTTGGAGCTCAAAATCAAATGTTTTCATCAGTTTCGGGACACTTTTCTTCTTTTACGTTGTTTTTTCATCCCGAATCGTACGTCATGAGCCGCAAAAAGGATGACAACCTAATCCATCACATTTCTATTATCAAATCCCACGCTACCTTCGGCAAGACAATTTCGATTCACGTAGAGGCTGGGCTCGCAAACCGAGGGCGTGGGGCTTAGGACCAGGTCTCCGTCGCTCCGGTGCCCATAACTTTTGATCCGTAAGGAGTTACGCGGCGCACATCATACTATTGGAAAGCTCTCCCAGAGCTCTGCGACGGGGGCAGCAAGCTTGCTCTGCTTTGCCTATTTTTAGAGCCCAAAATCGAATATTTTCATCAGTTTCGGGATATTTTTCTTCTTTTGCGGTATTTTTTCATCCCGGACCGTACATCGCGAAAAGGATGACAACCTAATCCATCACATTTCTATTACTGAATCCTATGCCACCTTAGGCAAGACAACTTCGCTTCACGTAGAGGCTGGGCCCGCAAACCGAGGGCATGGGGCTTAGGACTAGGTCTGCATGGCTCCGGTGCCCATAATATTTGATCCGTAAGGAGTTACGCGGCGCACAGCATACCGTTGGAAAGCTCTCCGAGAGCTCTACGATGGGGGCAGAAAGCCTGCTTAGCTGCGCCTGTTTTCAGAGCCCAAAATTGAACATTTTCATCTGCTTCGGGACACTTTTCTTCTTTTGCACTATTTTTCTGTCCCGGATCGTACGTCGTGAGCCACAAAAAGGATCACAACCTAATCCATCACATTTCTATTACCGAATCCCATGGCACCTTGAGCAAGACAATTTCGATTCATGTAGAGGCTGGGCCCGCAAACCGTGGGCGTGGGGCTTAGGACCAGATCTCCGTCGCTCCGGTGCCCATAAGTTTTGATCTGTAAGGCGTTACATGGCGCACAACATACCGTTGGAAAGCTCTCTGAGAGCTCTACGACGGGGACAACAAGACTGCTCGGCTGCGCCTATTTTTAGAGCCCAAAATTGAACGTTTTCATCAGTTTCGGGACACTTTTCTTTTTTTGCGTTATTTCTCCATCCCGGATCGCACGTCGTGAGCCGCGAAAAGGACGATAACCTAGTCCATCACATTTCTATTAACGAATCCCACTCTTCCTTGGGCAAGACAACTTTGCTTCCCATAGAGGTTGGGGCCGCAAACCGAGGGCATGGGGCTTAGGACCAGGTCTCCGTCGCTCCGGTGCCCATAACTTTTGATCCGTATGGAGTTACGCAGCGCACAGCATACCGTTGGAAAGCTCTCCGAGAGCTCTACGATTGGGGCAAAAAGCCTACTTGGCTGCACTTGTTTTCATAGCCCAAAATCGAATGTTTTAATCAATTTCAGGACACATTTCTTCTTTTGCACTGTCTTTCTATCCCGGATCGTACATCATCAGTCGCGTAAAGGACAACAACCTAATCCATCACATTTCTATTACCGAATACCACTCCACCTTGGGCAAGACAACTTCAATTCCAGTAGAGGCTGGGGCCAAAAACCTATGGCGTGGGGCTTAGGACCAGGTCTCCGACGCTCCGGTGCCCATAACTTTTGATCCGTATGGAGTTACGCGGTGCACAGCATACCGTTGGAAAGCTCTCCGAGAGCTCTACGATGGGGGCAGAAAACTGCTTGGTTGCGCCTGTTTTCAGATCCCAAAATCCAACGATTTCATCAATTTTGGGATACTTTTCTTCTTTTGCATTTTTTGTTGTCTCAGGTCGCATGTCGTGAGCCACGAAAAATGACAACTTAATCTTTCACATTTCTATTACCGAATCCCACTCTTCCTTGGGCAAGACAACTTCGCTTCCTGTAGACGCTGGGGCCACAAACCGAGGGCGTGGGGCTTAGGACCAACTCTCCGTCGCTCCGGTGCCCATAACTTTTGATCCGTAAGGAGTTATGTGGCGCACAACATACTGTTGGAAAGCTCTCTGAGAGCTCTACGATTGGGGCAGAAAGCCTACTTGGCTGCACCTGTTTTCGGTGCCCAAAATCGAACGTTTTCATCAGTTTTTGGATACTTTTCTTCTTTTGCGCTATTTTTCCGTCCCGGATCGTACGTCGTGAGCTGCGAAAAGGACGACAACCTAATCCATCACATTTCTATTACTGAATCCTATGCCACCTTGGGCAAGACTACTTCACTTCACGTAGAGGCTGGGCCCGCAAACCCAAGGCGTAGGGCTTAGGACCAGGTCTCAGTGGCTCCGGTGCCCATAACATTTATCTAATAGGAATTACGCGGCACACAGTATACCGTTGGAAAACTCTCTGAGAGCTCTACGATGGGGGCAGAAAGCCTGCTTAGCTGCGCCTATTTTCTGAGCCCCAAATCGAACGTTTTCATCAGTTTCTGGAAACTTTTCTTCTTTTGCGCTATTTTTTCCTCCCGGATCGTACATCGTGAGCCGCAAAAAGGATGATAACTTAATCCATCACATTTCTATTACCGAATCCCACGCCACCTTGGGTAAGACAAATTCGCTTCACGTAGAGGCTGGGCCCGCAAACCGAGGGCGTGGGGCTTAGGACAAGGTGTCCGTCGATCCGGTGCCCATAACTTTTGATCCTTAATTAGTTACGTGGCACACAGCATACCGTTCGAAAGCTCTCCGAGAGTTCTACGATAGGGGCAGCAAGTCTGCTTGGCTACACCTGTTGTGGGAACCCAAAATCAAACATTTTAATCAGTTTTGGGACACTTTTCTTCTTTTGCGCTCTTTTTTCGTCATTGATTGTACGTCGTGAGCCGCAAAAAGGACGACAACCTAATCCATCACATTTCTAATACCAAATCCCATGCCACCTTGGGCAAGAAACTTAGCTTCCCGTAGAGGTTTGGGCCACAAACCGAGGGCGTGGGGCTTAGGACCAGGTCTCCGTCGCTCCGGTGCCCATAACTTTTGATCCGTAAGGAGTTACGTAACGCACAGCATACCGTTGGAAAGCTCTCCGAGAGCTCTACGATTGGGGCAAAAAGCCTACTTGGCTGTGCCGATTTTCATAGCCTAAAATCGAATGTTTTAATCAGTTTTGGGACACATTTCTTCTTTTGCACTGTCTTTCTGTCCCGGATCATACGTCGTCAGTCGCGAAAGAGACGACAACCTAATCCATCACATTTCTATTACCGAATCCTACTCCACCTTGGGCAAGACAACTTCATTTCCTGTAGAGGTTGGGGCCGCAACCCGATGGCATGGGGCTTAGGACCAGGTTTCCGTCGCTCCGGTTCCTATAACATTTGATCCGTAAGGAGTAACGCGGCGCACAACATACCGTTGGAAAGCTCTCCAAGAGCTCTACTATGGAGGCAAAAAGCTTGCTAGGCTGCGCTTGTTTTCGGTGCCCAAAATCGAACGTTTTCATCAATTTTTGGACACTTTTCTCCTTTTGCGTTGTTTTTCCGTCCCAGATCGTACATCGTGAGGCGCAAAAAGTACGACAACCTAATCAATCACATTTCTATTTCTGAATCCCACGGTACCATGGGCAAGAAAACTTCGATTCAGGTAGAGGCTGAGCCCGCAAACCGTGGGCGTGGGGCTTCGGACCAGGTCTCCGTCGCTCTAGTGCCCATAACTTTTGATCCGTAACGAGTTACGTGGCGCACAGCATACCGATGGAAAGCTCTCCGAGAGCTCTACGATGGGCAGCAAGCTTGCTTCGCTGCGCCTGTTTTTGGAGCCCAAAATCAAATTTTTTCATCTGTTTCGGGACACTTTTCTTCTTATGTATTGTTTTTCCGTCCTGGAGCGTACGTCGTGAGCAACGAAAAGGACGACAGCCTAATCCATCACATTTCTATTACCGAATCCCATGCGACCTTGGGCAAGACAACTTTACTTCATGTAGAGGTTGGGCCTGCAAACCGAGGGCGTGGGGCTTAAGACCAGGTCTCCGTCGCTCCGGTGCCCATAACTTTTGATCTGTAAGGAGTTACGCATCGCATAGCATACCGTTGGAAAGATCTCCGAGAGTTCTACGACGGGGGTAGCAAGCCTGCTTGGCTGCGCCAGTTGTCGGAGCCCAAAATCGAACGTTTTCATCCGTTTCAGCACACTTTTCTTCTTTTGCACTGTTTTCCTGTCCTCGATCGTACATCGTTGAGCCGCAAAAAGGTCGACAACCTAATCCATCACATTTCTATTACCAAATCCCACGCCACCTTGGGCAAGAAACTTCACTTGCCGTAGAGGCTGGGGCAGCAAACCAAGGGCCTCGGGCTTAGGACCAGGTCTCCGTCGCTCCGGTGCCCATAACTTTTGATCCGTAAGGAGTTACGCAGCGCACAACATACCGTTGGAAAGCTCTCCGAAAGCTCTATGATTGGGGCAGAAAGCCTGCTTGGCTGCGCATGTTTTCATAGCCCAAAATCGAACGTTTTCATCAGTTTTGGGACACTTTTCTTCTTTTGCGTTGTTTTTTCATCTCGGATCGTACGTCGTGAGCTGCGAAAAGGACGAAAACCTAATCTATCACATTTCTATTATCGAATCCCACGCCACCTTGGGCAAGACAACTTCACTTCACATAGAGGCTGGGCTCGCAAACCAAGGGCGTGGGGCTTAGGACCAGGTCTTTGTCGCTCCGGTACCCATAACTTTTGATCTGTAAGGAGTTACGTGGTGTACAGCATACCGTTGGAAATCTCTCTGAGAGCTCTACGACGGGGGCAGCAAGCTTGCTCAGTTGTGCTTATTTTCAGAGACCAAAATCGAACATTTTCATCTGTTTCGAGATATTTTTCTTTTTTTGCGCTGTTTTTCCGTCCCAGATCGTACGTCGTGAGCTGCGTAAAGGACGACAGCCTAATCCATCACATTTCTATTACTGAATCCTATGCCACCTTTGGCAAGACAACTTCGCTTCACGTAGAGTCTGGGCCCGCAAACCGAGGGCGTGGGGCTTAAGACCAGGTCTCCGTCGCTCCGGTGCCCATAACTTTTGATCCGTAAGGAATTACGCGGCACACAGCATACCGTTGGAAAGCACTCCGAGAGCTCTACGATTAGGACAGAAAGCTTGCTAAGCTGCGCCTGTTTTTGGAGCCCAAAATCGAACGTTTTCATCAGTTTCTGGACACTTTTCTTCTTTTGCGCATTTTTTTCGTCCCGGATTTTACGTCGTGAGCCGTAAAAAGGACGAGAACCTAATCCATCACATTTCTATTATCGAATCAAATGCCACCTTGGGCAAGACAACTTCACTTCATGAAGAGGCTGGGCCCGCAAACCGAGGGCGTGGGGCTTAGGACTAGGTCTTCGTCTCTCTGGTGCCCATAACTTTTGATCCGTAAGGAGTTACACGGCGCACAGCATATCGTTGGAACGCTTTCCAAGAGCTCTACGATGGGACAGAAAGCATGCTTGGCTGCGCCTATTTTGAAGCCCAAAATCGAACGTTTTCATCAGTTTCGGACACTTTTCTTCTTTTGTGTTATTTTTCTATCCCGGATCGTACTTCGTGAGCCGCGAAAAGGATAACAACCTAATCCATCACATTTCTATTATCGAATCCCATGCCACCCTGGGCAAGACAACTTCGCTTCACGTAGAGGCTTGGCCCTGGCCCGCAAACCGAGGGCGTGGGACTTAGGACCAGGTCTCCGTCACTCCGGTGCCCATAACTTTTGATCCGTATGGAGTTACGCGGCGCACAACATACCTTTGGAATGCTCTCCGAGAGCTCTACGAAGTGGGCAGCAAGCTTGCTCCGCTTTGCCTATTTTTGGAGCCCAAAATTGAACGTTTTCATCTATTTCGGGACACTTTTCTTCTTTTGCGCTGTTTTTTCATCGCGGATCGTATGTCGTGAGCCGCGAAAAGGATGACAACCTAATCCATCAAATTTTTAATACCGAATACCACTCTACCTTGGGCAAACCAAGGGTGTGGGGCTTAGGACCAACTCTCCGTCTCTCCGGTGCCCATAACATTTGCTCTGTTAGGAGTTACGCGGCGCACAACATACCGTTGGAAAGCTCACCAAGAGCTCTGCAATGGGGGCTGAAAGCGTACTTGGCTGCGCCTATTTTCGCCACACAAAATCGAACGTTTTCATCAGTTTTTGGACATTTTTCTTCTTTTGCACTGTTTTTCCGTCTCGGATCGTACGTCGTGAGTTGCGAAAAGGACGACAACCTAATCCATCACATTTCTATTACCGAATCCCACGACACCTTAGGCAAGACAACTTCAATTCACGTAGAGGTTGGGCCCGCAAACCGTGGGTGTAGGGCTTAAGACCAGGTCTCCGTCGCTCCGGTGCCCATAACTTTTGATTCTTACGGAGTTACGTGGCGCACAGCATACCGTTGGAAAGCTCTCTGAGAGTTCTAGGATGGGGGCTGCAAGCTTGCTTGGTTGCGCCTGTTGTCGAAGCCTAAAATCGAACATTTTTATCAGTTTCAGGACACTTTTCTTCTTTTGTGCTATTTTTCCGTCCTGGATCGTACGTCGTGCACAGCCAAAAGGACGACAACCTAATCCATCACATTTCTATTACAAAATCCCACACCACCTTGGGCAAGACAACTTCGCTTCACGTAGAGGATGGGCCCGCAAACTGAGGGCTTGGGGCATAGGACCAGGTCTCCGTCTCTCCGGTGCCCATAACTTTTGATCCAAAAGGAGTTACGTGGTGCACAGCAAGCCGTTGGAAAGCTCGCTGAGAGCTCTACGATGGGGGCAGCAAGATTGCTTCGCTGCTTTTATTTTCGGAGCCAAAAATCGATCATTTTCATCAGTTTTGGGACACTTTTCTTCTTTTGCGCTATTTTTCTATCCCGGATTGTTCGTCGAGAGCCGTGAAAAGGACGACAACCTAATCCATCACATTTTTATTACAGAATCTTGTGCCACCTTGGGCAAGACAACTTCGCTTCACGTAAAGGTTGGGCCCGCAAACCGAGGGCGTGGGGCATTGGGCCAGGTCTCCGTGGCTCCAATGCCCATAACGTTTGATCCGTAAGGAGTTACGAGGCACACAGCATACCGTTGGAAAGCTCTACAAGAGCTCTACGATGGAGGCAGAAAGCCTGCTATGCTGCACCTATTTTCGGAGCCCAAAATCGAAAGTTTTCATCAGTTTCAGGACATTTTTCTTCTTTTGCGCTATTTTTCTGTCCCAGATCGTATGTCGTGAGCCGCGAAAAGAACGACAACCTAATCCATCACATTTCTATTACCGAATCCCACGCCACCTTAGGAAAGACAACTTTGCTTCACGAAGAGGCTGGGCCCGTAAACTGAGAGCGTGGGGCTTAAGACCTAGTCTCCATCGCTCCGGTGCCCATAATTTTTGATCCATAAGGAGTAACGCGGCGCACAACATACCGGTGGAAAGCACTCCGAGAGTTCTACGATGGGGGTAGCAAGCCTGCTTGAATGATCCTACTGTTGGAGCCCAAAATCGAACGTTTTCATCAGTTTCGGGACACTTTTATTCTTTTGCGCTATTTTTCCATCCTGGATCGTACGTCGTGAGCCGCAAAAAGGATGGTAACCTAATCCATCACATTTCTATTACCAAATCCCATGCCACCTTGGGCAAGACAACTTCGCTTCACGTAGAGGATGGGCCCGCAAACCGAGGGCTTGGGGCTTAGGACCAGGTCTCCGTCGCTTCGAAGCCCATAACTTTTGATTCGTAAGGAGTTACGCGGCGTACAGCCTACCGTTGGAAAGCTCTCCGAGAGCTCTACCACGGGGGTAGCAAGCTTACTAGGCTGTTCCTATTTTCGGAGCCCAAAATCGAACGTTTTCATCAGTTTCTGGATACTTTTCTTCATTTGCCCTATTTTTTCGTCCCGGATCGTACGTCGTGAGCCGCAAAAAGGATGACAACCTGATCCATCACATTTCTATTACCGAATTACACACCACCTTGGGCAAGACAACTTCGCTTCACGTAGAGGCTGGGGCCGCAAACCGAGGGCGTGGGGCTTAGGACTTCGTCTTTATCGCTCAGGTGCCCATAACTTTTGATCCGTAAGGAGTTACGCAGCGCACAGCATACCGTTGGAAAGCACTCCGAGAGCTCTACGATTGTGGCAGAAAGCCTGCTTGGTTGCGCCAGTTTTTAGAGCCCAAAATCGAACATTTTCATCAGTTTCGGGACACTTTTCTTCTTTTGCTCTATTTTTCCGTTTCGGATCGTATGTCGTGAGCAGCGAAAAAGACGACAACCTAATCCATCACATTTCTATTACTGAATCCCATGTCACCTTGGGCAAGACAACTTCGCTTAACGTAGCGGCTAGGCCCGCAAACCGAGGGCCCACTTAGGACGAGGTCTCCGTCGCTCCGGTGCCCATAGCTTTTGATCCATAAGGAGTTACGCGGGGCACAACATACCGTTGGAATGCACTCCAAGAGTTCTACGATGGGGGCAACAAGCCTGCTTGGCTAAGCCTATTGTCGGAGCCCAAAATCCAACGTTTTCATCAGTTTCGGGACACTTTTCTTCTTTTGCGCTATTTTTCTGTCCTGGATTGTACATCGTGAGCCGCAAAAAGGACGACAACCTAATCCATCACATTTCTATTACCAAATCCCATTCCACCATGGGCAAGAAACTTTTCTTACTGTAGATGCTGGGGCCGCAAACCGAGGGCGTGGGGCTTAGGACCTAGTCTCCGTCGCTCCGGTGCCCATAACTTCTAATTCGTAAGGAGTTTCGCAGCGCACAGCATACCGTTCGAAAGATTTTCGAAAGCTCTACGATTAGGGCAGAAAGCCTGCTTGGCTGCGCCTGTTTTCAAAGCCCAAAATCGAACGTTTTCAACAATTTCGGGACACATTTTTTATTTTGCAATGTTTTTCTGTCACGGATCGTACGTCGTGAGCCGCAAAAAGGATGACCACCTATCCATCACATTTCTATTACCGAATCCTACTCCACCTTAGGAAGACAACATCGTTTCCCGTAGAAGCTGGGGCTGCAAACCGAGGGAGTGGGGCTTAGGACCTGGTCTCCGTCGCTCCGGTGCCCATAACATTTGATCCGTAAGGAGTTTCACGACGCACAGCATATTGTTGGAAAGCTCTCTGAGAGCTCTACGATGGGGACAGAAAGCATGCTTGGCTGTGCCTATTTTTGGTGCCAAAATTGAATGTTTTCATCCTTTTCGGGACACTTTTCTTCTTTTACGTTGTTTTTCTGTCCTGGATCGTACGTCGTGAGCCGCAAAAAAGGACGACAACCTAATCCATCACATTTCTATTACCAAATCCCATGCCACCATGGGCAAGAAACTTTGCTTCCTGTAGAGGCTGGGGCCGCAAACCGAGGGCGTGGGGCTTAGGACTTAGTCTCCGTTGCTCCGGTGCCCATAACTTCTGATCCGTAAGGAGTTTTGCAGCGCACAGCATACCGTTGGAAAGATTTCCGAAAGCTCTACGATTAGGGCAGAAAGCCTGCTTGGCTGCGCCTATTTTCAGAGCCCAAAATCGAACGTTTTCATCAATTTCGGGACACATTTCTTCTTTTGCAATGTTTTTCTGTCACGGATCGTACGTCGTGAGCCACGAAAAGGATGACAACCTATCCATCACATTTCTATTACCGAATCCTACTCTACCTTGGGCAAGACAACATCATTTCCCGTAGAAGCTGGGGCCGCAAACCGAGGGCGTGGGGCTTAGGACCTGGTCTCCGTCGCTCCGGTGCCCATAACATTTGATCCGTAAGGAGTTTCACGGTGCACAGCATATCGTTGGAAAGCTCTCCGAGAGCTCTACGATGGAGGCAGAAAGCATGCTTGGCTGCGCCTATTTTTGGTTCCAAAATTGAACATTTTCATCAGTTTCGAGACACTTTTCTTTTTTTGCGCTGTTTTTCTGTCCTGGATCGTACGTCGTGAGCCGCAAAAAGGATGACAACCTAATCCATCACATTTCTATTACCAAATCCCATGCCACCATGGGCAAGAAACTTTGCTTCCTATAGAGGCTGGGGCCGCAAACCGAGGGCGTGGGGCTTAGGACCTAGTCTCCGTCACTCCGTTGCCCGTAACTTCTGATCCGTAAGGTGTTTTGCAGCGCACAGCATACCGTTGGAAAGATTTCCGAAAGCTCTACGATTAGGGCAGAAAGTCTGCTTGGCTGCGCCTGTTTTCAGAGCCAAAAATCGAACGTTTTCATCAATTTCGGGACACATTTCTTCTTTTGCAATGTTTTTCTATCACGGATCGTACGTTGTGAGCCACAAAAAGGATGGCCACCTATCCATCACATTTCTATTACCGAATCCTACTACACCTTGGGCAAGACAACATCATTTCCCGTAGAAGCTGGGGCCGCAAACCGAGGGCGTGGGGCTAAAGACTTGGTCTCCGTCGCTCCGGTGCCCATAACATTTGATCCGTAAGGAGTTTCACGGCGTACAACATATCGTTGGAAAGCTCTCCGAGAGCTCTATGATGGGGGCAAAAAGCATGCTTGGCTGCGCCTATTTTTGGTGCCAAAATTGAATGTTTTCATCAGTTTCTGGATACTTTTCTTCCTTTGTGCTGTTTTTGCGTCCCGGATCGTACGTCGTGAGCAGCGAAAAAGACGACAACCTAATCCATCACATTTCTATTACCGAATCCCATGGCACCTTGGGCAAGACAACTTCGATTCACGTAGAGGCTGGGCCCGCAAACCGTGGGCGTGGGGCTTAGGACCAAGTCTCCGTCGCTCCGGTGCCCATAACTTTTGATCCGCAAGGAGTTACGTGGTGCACAGCATACCATTGGAAGGCTCTCCGAGAGCTTTACGACGGAGGCAGCAAGCCTACTCGGCTGCGCTTGTTTTTATAGAACAAAATCGAACATTTTCATTAATTTCGGGACACTTTTCTTCTTTTGCGATCTTTTTTTGTCCCGAATCTTATGTCGTGATCCGCGAAAAGGACGACAACCTAATCCATCACATTTCTATTATTGAATCCCACGCCACCTTGGGCAAGACAACTTCGCTTCACGTAGAGGCTGGGCGCGCAAACCGAGGGCGTGGGGCTTAGGACCAGGTCTCCGTCGCACCGGTGCCCATAACTTTTGATCCGTATAGAGTAACGTGGTGCACAGCATACCGTTGGAAAGCTCTCCGAGAGCTCTACGATGGGGGCAGAAAGCCTAATTGGCTGTGCCTATTTTCGGACCCCAAAATCAAACGTTTTCATCAATTTCGGGACACTTTTATTCTTTTGCGATGTTTTTTCGTCTGGGATAGTACGTCGTGAGCCGCGAAAAGGACAACAACGTAATCCATCACATTTCTATTACCAAATCCCATGCCACCTTGGGCAAGACAACTTCGCTTCCCGTAGCGGCTGGGCCGCAAACCGAGGGCGTAGTGTTTAGGACCAGGTCTCCGTCACACCAGTGCCCATAACTTTTGATCCGAAAGAAGTTCCACTGCGCACAGCATAGCGTTGCAAAGCTCTCCGAGAGCTCTATGATAGGGGTAGAAAGCCTGCTTGGCTGCGCCTGTTTTTAGAGCCCAAAATCGAACTTTTTCATCAGTTTCGGGATACATTTCTTCTTTTGCATTGTTTTTCTGTCTCGGATCGTACGTCGTGAGTCACGAAAAGAACGACAACTCAATCCATCACATTTCTATTACCGAATCCCACTCCACCTTGGGCAAGACAACTTCGCTTCCTGTAGAGGCTGGGGCCGCAAATTGAGGGCGTAGGGCATAGGACAAGGTCTCCGTCGCTCCGGGGCCTATAATAGTTGGTCCGTAAAGAGTTTCGCGGCGCACTGCATACCGTTGGAAAGCTCTCCGAGAGCTCTACTATGGGGGTAGAAAGCATGCTTGGCTGCTCCAGTTTTCTGTGGCCAAAATCAAACGTTTTCATAGTTTCTGGACAATTTTCTTCTTTTGCGCTATTTTTGCATCCCATATCGTACGTCGTGAGCCGCGAAAAGGACGACAACCTAATCCATCACATTTCTATTACCGAATCCCATGGCACCTTGGGCAAGACAACTTCGATTCATGTAGAGGCTGGGCTAGCAAACCGTGGGCGTGGGGCTTAGGACCCGGTCTCCGTCGCTCTGGTGCCCATAACTTTTGATCCGTAACGAGTTACGCGGCGCACAACATACTGTTGGAAAGCTCTCCGAGAGCTCTACAACGGGGGTAGTAAGCTTGCTCGGCTGCGCCTATTTTCGGAGTCCAAAATTGAACATTTTTATCAGTTTCGAGACACTTTTCATCTTTTGCCTTGTTTTTCTGTCCCGGATGGTACGTCGTGAGCCGTGAAAAGGATGACAACCTAATCCATCACATTTCTATTATCGAATCTCATGCCACCTTGGGCAGGACAACTTCACTTCACATAAAGGCAGGGCACGCAAAATGAGGGCGTGGGGCTTAAGACCAGGTCTCCGTCGCTCAAGTGCCCATAACTTTTGATCCGTATAGAGTTACGCGGCGTACAGCATATCGTAGGAAAGCTCTCCGAGAGCTCTACGATGGGGGCAGCAAGCCTGCTCGGCGGTGCCTATTTCTGGAACCCAAAATCGAACGTTTTCATTAGTTTTTGGACACTTTTCTTCTTTTGCAATGTTTTTCCGTCATGGATAGTACGTCGTGAGCCGCGAAAAAGACAACAACCTAATCCATCTCATTTCTATTACCAAATCCCACGCCACCTTGGGCAAGACAACTTCGCTTCCCGTAGAGGCTGGGGCCGCAAACCGAGGGCGTGGGGCTTAGGACCATGTCTCCGTCGCTTTGGTGCCCATAACTTTTGATCCGTAAGGAATTACACGCGCACAGTATACAGTTGGAAATTTCTCTGAGAGCTTTATGACGAGGGTAGAAAGCCTGCCTAGTTGCGCTTGTTTTCAGAGCCCAAAATCGAACGTTTTCATCAGTTTTGGGACACTTTTCTTCTTTTGCGATGTTTTTCCGTCCTGGATAGTATGTCGTGAGCCGCAAAAAGGACAACAACCTAATCCATCACATTTCTATTACCAAATCCCACGCCACCTTGGGCAAGACAACTTCGCTTCCCGTAGAGGCTGGGGCCGCAAACGGAGGGCGTGGGGCTTAGGACCAGGTCTCCGTCGCTCCGGTGCCCATAACTTTTAATCTGTAAGAAGTTACGTGACGCGCAACATACCGTTGAAAAGCTCTCCGAGAGCTCTACAATAGGGGCAGTAAGCTCTCTCTGCTGCGCTTATTTTTGGGGCCAAAAATTGAACGTTTTCATCAATTTTGGGACACTTTTCTTCTTTTGCGCTGTTTTTCCGTTCCGGATCGTACGTCGTGAGCCGCGAAAAGGACGATAACCTAATCCATCACATTTCTATTATCGAATCCCATGCCACCTTGGGCAAGAAAACTTCGCTTCACGTAGAGGCTGGGCTCGCAAACCGAGGGCGTGGGGCTTAGGACCAGGTCTTCGTCGCTCCGGTGCCCATAACTTTTGATCCGTAAGGATTTATGCGGCGCACAAGATACCGTTGGAAAGCTCTCCGAGAGTTCTATGATGGGGGCAGCAAGCCTTCTTCTCTGCGCCTATCGTCGGACCCCAAAATCGAACGTTTTCATTAGTTTTGGGACACTTTTCTTCTTTTGCACTGTTTTTCGATCCTGGATCGTATGTCGTGAGCCGCAAAAAGGACGACAACCTAATCCATCACATTTCTATTACCAAATCCCACGCTACCTTAGGCAAGAAACTTCGCTTCCCGTAGAAGCTGGGGCTGCAAACCTAGGGCATGGGGCTTAGGACCCGGTCTCCGTCGCTCTGGTGCCCATAACGTTTGATCCGTAAGGAGTTACGCTGCGTACAACATACCGTTAGAAAGTTCTCCGTTAGCTCTACGATTGGGGAAGAAAGCCTGCTTGGCTGCGCCTATTTTTAGAGCCCAAAATCGAACGTTTTCATCAATTTCGGGACACTTTTCTTCTTTTGTGCTGTTTTTCCATCCCGGATCGTACGTCGTGAGCCGCGAAAAGGACGACAACCTAATCCATCACATTTATATTACTGAATCCTATGTCTCCTTGGGCAAGACAACTTCGCTTCACGTAGAGGTTGGGCCCGCAAACCGAGGGCGTGGGGCTTATGACCAGGTCTCCGTGGCTCCGGTGCCCATAACATTTAATCCGTAAGGAGTTGCTCGGCACACAGCATACCGTTGGAAAGCTCTCTGAAACCTCTACGAAGGCTGCAAAAAGCTTGCTTAGCTGTGCCTATTTTCAGAGCCCAAAATCAAACATTTTCATCAGTTTCTGGACACTTTTCTTCTTTTGTGCTGTTTTTCTGTCCCTGATCGTACGTCGTGAGCCGATAAAAGGACGACAACCTAATCCATCACATTTCTATTACTGAATCCCATGCCACCTTGGGCAATACAACTTCGCTTTACGTAGAGGCTGCGCCTGCAAACCGAGGGTGTGGGGCTTAGGACCAGGTCTTCGTCGCTTCGGTGCCCATAACTTTTGATCTGTAAGGAGTTACGTGGCGCACAGCAGATCGTTGGAAAGCTCTTCAAGAGTTCTACGATGGGGATAGCAAGCTTGCTTGCCTACGTGTCACGCCCCAACCCGGCCTATAAGGTTAGACTAGGGTATGATCTAAACGTTCCGGACATGTCACATACTTAACCGTTTATGAAGATTTAACACTTATCGTTTTAGTCTAAACTCTAAAGTTTTTCGGAAAACCGGCAGTATAACGGTTGTAATTGGACTCTTTGGTTTGGCCTAATTCTCTAAACGCCTCAAAATTTTCTAATTTCAACTTTCATTTCCAACTAGGATTACTATTTAACATCAATTGAAATGCCTATTGGTTATCTCGATGTCTCATTTGATTTATAACCTAGCATGATACTATGTCTCGTTTGTTTGTTAATCCTCGTTACAATAGTACCTGTTGATCTTAGCTTAATAACGTGTACCTACTTAAGATTTGGTTGGTTCATTTTACTTAGCCTTGACCTAATGCTTCATATTCCTATTACAGATACTAGCAGTAATAATAGCAAAATGACCATAGTAGTGTCTAGTGTCTGTCTAGCAATATCAGTACAAACCAAAATTAGACCCCAAATTACAACGGGGGTCTTTTACATTACAAATAACAAGCAACATAAAGGAAATAGTCTTTAAGTAGCATAAAGTTCACAAGTAGCCACAATCACGCAAAGCACACAAGACAGGCAATCACTCCAAGGATTCATTGTTAGGCACACCGTCCTCGGGTACCTGTTCTGGATCTTCTTCACCTGAGATAATAAAAGAGGGTGAGTCCTTATGAACTCAGCGAGGGGGAACGAGAAATAGGTTTTGAAACTCATTTTCTGGCTCAACTTATGAAATCCTTTTGCAAGAACGAATATAACAATAATATAAGTACAGGAACAAAAATACCAGTCTTTCCTCCCCGAGGTTCTCTAGGAGCCAAGCGAGAGTACTTATACACATAGTAAAGGATATAGTGAGCTTTTGCTCTCAGATCAGTTCCAGAATCAGTTGTTGCGGCCGACTTCAAATCATCCCCCAAACACGCTAGGTAGGTGTACTCCGGATGTACCCCGAAATCCTACGACCCAACTCTCCGAGGAAGTCTAGCCCCCAAGTGAGAGAGGGAATGGGACCATGGTAGTCACGGGTGCACCGGCAAGCCCGATGCCTCCCGGTGTGCGTGATCGCTACCATGCCGATAGGAAATGTTGCAACCTTGTATGCAGTGCACATTTATGACATTAACATATCACGTTAGGAGGTCAACGAAGTAGGTTGCCTCCGGACAGTCATAAGATTGCACATTGACAAGTAAACAGGCAGGACACGATAAGACAAGTAATTTAACTTGAAAGGCATATAGAGTTATATGAACATTAAACGGGCAGCCATGTAACACATGTAAATCAAGCCATATAACTCATTTCGAAGTCCACGTAATCAGGTGATAGGATTATTCAACATGCAACAACATCTACGTGGGTTCGGACGCAGGAAAAGCCTATTTGTCAACATGCAATGATCAAAATTACATTTAAGGTTATAAGGGCATCTACGGGCAGCCTACTAAGCATATAATTCCACACAATATCCAAATGATCATCACTTAGCAAGACTACCTAGTCATTAGGGTTTCCATTTTGTGCATATCCATGCAATTTAAGCCCCAAACCAATTCAAAATCAATCTCAAGTCATGAATCATTTAATTCAACGTCCTCAAACATTCAAAACAGCCCACACAACATCCCAAAGCTACAATCCCAAGCATTTATTTCAACAAGAGAAGTTACAACAATTTTTCTAAGCATAACACTAAGTGAAACCCTTACTGCAATAGGCTGTTTTCTCACAATCATTAAGATAAGCAAACAATCTCCAATTCTAGTGAATAAGATGTCAAATTAAATATTAAGAAGTTAACTAAAATCAGAAACAAACCTTGCATCATTTGGAGTTCGGGATCATTAGTTATAGCCAAAACAGTGAGATAGCACAAAACTGTCCAGATTTGCACACATTTCGATAATTGACGTTTTTTAGGTCCTTAGGGTCAGTTTTAGCCTTAGTCCATTTCTGATAAAAATGTCCAGAACTGAAACATCTAGGAGAAAACCAAATTTCATGCATTTTGGACATCATTTACTAAGTCAAATCTGGTTCGTTCTACAAGGTCAGTGCATCTGCTAAAACCTGCTTCATTTTTTCCAGATTTCCAAATTTGGACACATTTTAAAGATTTGCTATTTTGAGGACCTTAGAGTCAAAATTAGCTTCAGCCTATTTCTGAAAAAAATGTTCAAAACTGGAAAAACTAGTCCCCTACCAATTTTCATGCATTTTAAACATCATTTGCCTAGCTAAACTTACCTCAAAAAAAACTGGTCAGAGAGCTGTCAACAATCCGACTTCACCTCTCATCACTTTCAAGCCAAGATCTTGCCATGCATGGTTGCAAAAGCTTATGAACGAACATATAACTCAAGTACAGAAGCAAAGACATACTTTTATGAGCATGCATGTGGATTTTTGAAGGATTTTCAAAAGGTTTTAGCCCTCACCTTAGCAATCAACCAAGAAGATGCACAAAACTTGTTGAAGCACAATTTTCTTCTTCTCCTTTGCCTAGCCGAGATTCCAACTAGATTTTCTCTATTTTTCCTAGCTTAGTGACCAAGCTCTTAGTACATGCATGAGGTTAGAACAAGAAGAAAAGAAATGGAAGCTTAAAAACTCACCTAGGGCCGAAATGAAGACTCTATGTGCTTGTATGCATCTTTTGAGCTAACTACTTGCTTTCCTTTGCTTGGGCTTGCCTTGAATGGCCTTAGGATGATGAAGATGAGTTGTGAAGTGAAGAGAATCAGCCAAAACCGAGATTGAGAGAGAAGAATGAGAGGGAGAGAGAGAAATGTGAGGAGAGTGAGAGAAATGAGAGAAAATAGAAGCTTTTGCAATTGTTGATGCAAATGTTGGCCTTGGGCATGCAAAAATCTGATTTTGTGTCATCTTTTGAATTGTTTTAGCATGTGTGTAAGAGAATGTTGGGTATTTAGGGATTTTAGGTAGAATAGAATATAGGATATGTTTAGAGGTTTGTGAGATTTTGTCTTGTAGTGAATTTAAAATATAATATTTAGGTGTTAGTGGATTTTGTAGAGATTTGAATTAGGATTATAATAATAGTTAGTGGTGTTTGTAAGATTATTTTATAGTCTAGTGCTTTGTGTATGATTCTTTCTTGATTAACGTGGTGGCACGGATTCTTAGGTCTAGGGCACGAATTATGAGATAGACACGAACTACGAGATAAGACACGAACTTCAAGACTAATGCACGTACTTCAAGATAAATGCATGGATTCTAATGCAAATGCACGCAACCCTAGGTAAATGTACGTAAACCAATACAAGGCACGTAATTCAATGCAATGCATGTAAATCGAGGTACGACTCTTAAACCTATGTTAGGGCACGCAATTCAAGGTCAATGCACACAAATTGAGGTATCGCACTTAAATCAAAGTCAGGGGACGAAAGTCGAGGATTATGACACATAATTCTAGGTTAAGGCACGTATGACAAGACATGCATGAAAACCGAGACATGGCACGTAATCCAAGGTCAGTCATATCATTCTTGGTCTATGGCACACAAATCAAGGTAACACACGTTATTCAGGGTCGGGCCTCACACTGCGCCTATTGTCGGAGCCCAAAATTGAACGTTTTCATCAGTTTCGGGACACTTTTCTTCTTTTAAGCGGTTTTTCTGTCCTGGATCGTACGCCATGAGCCGCAAAAAGGACGACAACCTAATCCATCACATTTCTATTACCAAATCCCACGCCACCATGGGAAAGAAACTTCGCTTCCTGTAGAGGCTGGGGCCGCAAACTGAGGGCGTGGGGCTTAGGACCAGGTCTCCGTCGCTCCGGTGCCCATAACTTTTGATCCGTAAGGAGTTACGCAGCGCACAACATACCGTTGCAAAGCTCTCTGAGAGCTCTACGATTGGGGTAAAAAGCTTGCTTTGGTTGCGCCTGTTTTTAGAGCCCAAAATCGAACGTTTTCATCAGTTTCGTGACACTTTTCTTCTTTTGCACTGTTTTTCTATCCCGGATGGTACGTCGTGAGCCGCGAAAAGGACGATAGCGTAATCCATAACATTTCTATTATCGAATCCCACTCCACCTTGGGCAAGACAACTTCGTTTCTCGTAGAGGTTGGGGCCGCAAATCGAGGGCGTGGGGCTTAGGACCAGGTCTCCGTCGCTCCGGTGCCCATAACATTTGATCTGTAAGGCGTTTCGCGGTGCATAGCATATCGTTGGAAAGCTCTCTGAGAGCTCTACGATGGGGTCAGAAAGCATGCTTGGCTACACTTGTTTTCGGTGGCCAAACTCGAACATTTTCATAAGTTTCTGGACACTTTTCTTCCTTTACACTGTTTTTGCGTCCCGGATCGTACGTCATGAGCCGCGAAAAGGACGACAACCTAATACATCACATTTCTATTACCGAATCCCATGACACCTTAGGCAAGACAACTTCGATTAACGTAGAGACTGGGGCCGCAAACCGTGGCGTGGGGCTTAGGACTAGTTCTCCGTAAGGAGTTACGCGGCGCACAGCATACCGTTGGAAAGCTCTCCGAGAGCTCTACGATGGTGGGAGCAAGCCTGCTCGGTTGTGCCTGTTTTCGTAGCCTAAAATCGAACATTTTCATCAGTTTCGGGACACTTTTCTTCTTTTACAGTTTTTCTCCGTCCCGGATCGTATGTCATGAGCCACGAAAAGGACGATAACCTAATTCATCACATTTCTATTATCGAATCCCATGCCACCTTGGCCAAGACAACTTCGCTTCACGTAGAGGCTGGGCTAGCAAACCGAGGGCGTGGGGCTTAGGACCAAGTCTCTGTCGCTCCGGTACCCATAACTTTTGATCCGTATGGAATTACGCGGCGCACAGCATACCGTTGGAAAACTTTTTGAGAGCTCTACGACGGGGGCCGCAAGCCTACTCGGTTGCGCCTATTTTTGGAGCCCAAAATCGAACATTTTCATCAGTTTTGGGACACTTTTCTTTCTATGCGATGTTTTTCCGTCCTGGATAGTACGTCGTGAGCCGCGAAAAGGATAACAATGTAATCCATCACATTTCTATTACCAAATCCCAAGCCACCTTGGGCAAGACTACTTCGCTTCCCATAGTGGCTGGGGCCACAAACCGAGGGCATTGGGCTTAGGACCAGGTCTCTGTCGCTCCGGTGCCCATAACTTTTGGTCCATAATGAGTTATGTAGCGCACAACATATCATTGGAAAGCTCTCTGAGAGCTCTATGATGAAGGCAAAAAGCCTGCTTTGCTGCGCCTGTTTTCAGAGCCCAAAATCGAACGTTTTCATCAGTTTCGGGACACTTTTCTTCTTTTGCACTCTTTTTTTGTCCCGGATCGTATGTCATGAGCCGCGAAAAGGACGACAACCTAAGCCATAACATTTCTATTACAGAATCCAACTCCACCTTGGACAAGACAACTTCGCTTCATGCAGAGGAAGGGCCCGCAAACCGAGGACATGGGGCTTAGGACCAGGTCTCCGTCTCTCCGGTGCCCATAACTTTTGATCCGTATGGAGTTACGTGGCGCACAGCATACCGTTGGAAAGCTCTCCGAGAGCTCTACGACGGGAATAGTAAGCGTACTCAGTTGCGCCTATTTTCGGAGCCCAAAATTTAATGTTTTCATCAATTTCGGGACATTTTTCTTCTTTTGTGATGTTTTTTCGTCCTGGATAGTACGTCGTGAGCCGCGAAAAGGACAACAACCTAATCCATCATATTTCTATTACCAAATCCCACGCCACCTTGGGCAAGACAACTTTGCTTCCCGTAGAGGCTGGGGCCACAAACCGAGGGTGTGGGGCTTAGGACTAAGTCTCCGTCTCTCCAGTGCCCATAACTTTTGATCCGTAAGGAG
The DNA here is from genome assembly GCA_037974665.1 of Ehretia macrophylla. Taxonomy (NCBI): domain Eukaryota; kingdom Viridiplantae; phylum Streptophyta; class Magnoliopsida; order Boraginales; family Ehretiaceae; genus Ehretia; species Ehretia macrophylla. The sequence continues at coordinate 25,492,643 of CM075766.1, forward strand.
TTACACGGTGCACAGCATACCGTTGGAAAGTTCTCTGAGAGCACTACGATGGGGGCAGCAAGCTTGCTGAGCTGCGCCTATTTTCGAAGCCCAAAATTGAACGTTTTCATTAGTTTCTGGACACTTTTCTCCTTTTACTCTGTTTTTCTGTCCCGGATCGTACGTCGTAAGCCATAAAAAGGATGACAACCTAATCCATCACATTTCTATTATCGAATCCCCTCCACCTTGGGCAAGACAACTTCGCTTCCCGTAGAGGATGGGGCCGCAAACCGAGGGCGTGGGGCTTAGGACCTAGTCTCCGTCGCACCGGTGCCCATAACATTTGATCCGTAAAGAGTTACGCGGCGCACAACATACCGTTGGAAAGCTCTCTGAGAGCTCTATGATGGGGGCAGAAAGCCTGCCTGGCTGTACCTATTTTCGAAGCCCAAAATTGAACATTTTCATCAGTTTCTGGACACTTTTCTTCTTTTGCGTTGTTTTTCCGTCCCGGATCGTGCGTCGTGAGCCGCGAAAAGGACGACAACCTAATCCATCACATTTTTATTCCCGAATCCCACTGCACCTTTCGCAAGACAACTTCGATTCACGTAGAGGCTGGGCCTGCAAACCGAGGGCGTGGGGTTTAGGACCAGGCCTCCGTCGCTTCGGTGCCCATAACTTTTGATCCGTAAGGAGTTACGCGGCGCACAACATACCGTTGGAAAGCTCTCTGAGATTTCTACGACCGGGGTAGCTAGCTTACTTGGCTGCGCCTTTTTTTGGAGACCAAAATCAAATGTTTTCATCAATTTCAGGACACTTTTCTTCTTTTGCGTTGTTTTTCCATCCTAGATAGTACGTCTGGAGTCGCAAAAAGGACAACAACCTAATTAATCACATTACTATTACCAAATCCCACACCACCTTGGGCAAGACAACTTCGCTTCCTGTAGAGGCTGGGCCCGCAAATCGAGGGCGTAGGGATTAGGACCAGGTCTCCGTCGCTCCGGTGCCCATAACGTCTGATCCGTAAGGAGTTACGTGGCGTACAACATACTGTTGGAAAGCTCTCTAAGAGCTCTACGACGGGGGCAGCAAGCCTGCTCGACTGCGCCAATTTTCGAAGTCCAAAATCGAACGTTTTCATCAGTTTCAGGATAATTTTCTTCTTTTGCGTTGTTTTTTCGTCCTGGATAGTACGTCCTGAGATGCGAAAAGGACGACAACCTAATCTATCACATTTCTATTACCAAATCCCATGCTTGGGCAAGACAACTTCGCATCACGTAGAGGCTGGGGCCGCAAACCGAGGGGGTGGGGCTTAGGACAAGGTTTTCGTGGCTCTGGTACCCATATGTTTTGATCCGTAAGGAGTTACACGGCGCACAACATACCATTGGAAAGTTCTCCGAGAGCTCTACGACGGGGGCAGCAAGCCTGCCCAACTACGCCATTTTTTGCAGCCAAAAATCGAACATTTTCATCAGTTTCGGGACACTTTTCTTTTTTTGCGCTGTTTTTCCTTCCCGGATCGTACGTCGTGAGCCGCAAAAAGGACGACAACCTAATGTATCACATTTCCATTACTGAATCCTATGCCACCTTGGGCAAGACAACTTCGCTTCACGTAGAGGCTGGGCCCGCAAACAGAGGGCGTGGGGCTTAGGACCAGGTCTCTGTGGCTCCGGTGCCCATAACTTTTGATCCGTAAGGAGTTACGTGGCGCACAACATACCGTTGGAAAGCTCTCCGAGAGCTCTACGATAGGGGCATCAATAATGCTTTGCTGTGCCTATTTTCGTAGCCCAAAATCGAACGTTTTCTTCAGTTTCTGGACACTTTTCTATTTTTGCGCTGTTTTTCCGTCCCGGATCGTACGTCGTGAGTCGCGAAAACAACAAGAACCTAATCCATCACATTTCTATTACCAAATATCATGCCACCGTGGGCAAGACAACTTCGCTTCACGTAGAGGCTGGGCTAGCAAACCGAGGGCGTGGGGCTTAGGACCAGGTCTCTATCGCTCTGGTGCCCATAACTTTTGATCTGTAAGGAGTTATGCAACGCAAAGCATACCGTTGGAAAGCTATCCAAGAGCACTATGACGGGGGCAGCAAGCTTGCTTGGCTGCGCCTATTTTCAGAGCCCAAAATCGAACATTTTCATCAGTTTCGGGTCACTTTTCTTCTTTTGCATTGTTTTTCCATCCCGGATCGTACGTCGTGAGCCGCGAAAAGGACGACAACCTAATCCATCACATTTCTATTATCGAATCCCACACCACTTTGGGCAAGACAACTTCGCTTCACGTAGAGACTCGGCCCGCAAACCTTGGGCGTGGGGCTTAGGACCAGGTCTCCGTCGCTCCGGTGCCCATAACTTTTGATTTGCAAGGAGTTACGCGCCGCACAGCATACCGTTGGAAAGTTCTCTGAGAGCTCTACGACAAGGGCAGCAAGCCTGCTCAGCTGCCCCTCTTTTCGAAGCCCAAAATCAAACGTTTTCATCATTTTCGGGAAACTTTTGTTCTTTTGCGTTATTTTTCCATCCCGAATCGTACGTCGCGAGACGTGAAAAGGACGACAATCTAATCCATCACATTTTTGTTACGGAATCCTATGCCACCTTGGGCAAGACAACTTCGCTTCACGTAGAGGCTGGGCCCACAAACCGAGGGCGTGGGGCTTAGGACCAGATCTCCGTAGCTCCGGTGCCCATAACTTTTGATCCTTAAGAAGTTACGTGGCGCACAGCATACCGTTAGAAAGCTCTCCGAGAGCTCTACGATGGCGGCAGCCAATATGCTCAGCTGCACCTATTTTCGGAGCCCAAAATCGAACGTTTCCATCAGTTTCGGGATACCTTTCTTGTTTTGCGTTGTTTTTTCATCCTGAATCGTACGTCGTGAGCCGCAAAAAGGACGACAACTGTCACGCCCCAACCCAGCCTATAAAGGTTAGACTAGGGTGTGATCTAAACATTCAAGTCCTTTCACATTCTTAATCATTCTCGGAGGTTTATCACTTAACGTTTTATTCTGGACTCCAAATTTTTTCGGAAATCCGACAGCATAACGGCTGTAATTGGGCTCTTTGTTTTGACCTAATTCTCTAAATGCCTCAATTATTCCAATCATTAATCCAATTCCATTAAGGACTCCTATTTGTCACCAACCGATTTGCCTACTAGTTTATCTTGAAAGTCTCGTTTGGTTAATAAGCCTAACATGATAACTATGTCCCGTTTATTTGTCAATTTCCTATCATGCAAGTACCTATTATCCTTTAGTTTGCAAATGAGCACCTAAGTGAAATTAGATAGAATTAACTTAGTTGATTGTTCATCTAGTGGTTTGAATGCCTACGATAACTACTAATGAAGAAAACGAAAGCAACAACCAAATAAAAGTTCGTCCGGTTATAGATAGTACAATCCCAGAATTAGACCCAAATTACAACGGGGTCATTTACATCAATAAAATGAATATTTGCAATCAAACACAACATCCATATAGCAACCACTTTCAGGCAAGGCACAAAAGCACGTAGGGACAGGAAATCACTCCAAGGAATCATCGATAAGCACGTTGTCCTCGGGTACCTGTACCTGTTCTTCTTCACCTGTGATAAAAAGAGGGTGAGTCCTTATGAACTCAGCAAGGGGGAAACGAGAAATACGATTTGAAACTCATTTTCCGGTTCAATTTATGAAAACTCTTTTTGAGAACATGTCACGTATTACAAATAATAAGGTACGCAATTATAAGAAACAAATCGAGTAACGGATACAAAGTAAGGGAACAGAAATGCCAGTCTTTCCTCCCCGAGGTTCTCTAGGAACCAAGCGAGAGTACTTATACACATAGTAAAAAGGATACGGTGAGCATTTGCTCTCAATATCAATTTCGATTCATGTGGTGCGGCCGACTTCAATAATCCACTTATCGCTCCCAATTGGGTGTACTCCGGATGTACCCCGAAACCTACGACCCAACTCTCCGAGGGTGAAATGCCAAGCGAGAGAGGGAATTGGACCATGGTAGTCACGGTAACACCGGCAAGCCCGATGCCGCCCGGCGTGCGTGAAACACTACCATGCCACACTGAAGGTTGCAACCTTGTATACAATGCCCATTTATGTCATTTAACATTTAACATTAGGAGGTCAACAAAGTAGGCTGCCTCCGAGCAAGTATATGATCACATTTTGACATATTGGCATATAAGGCATTGTAAGAACATATAATCATTTCATATATCCATTTGAAAGCAATTAAACTTTAACGGGCAGCCAAGTAATCATGTTCAAATAAACCATTGAATATCTTTTAATAATTCACATTAGGAGGACAACAAAGTAGGTTGCCTCCGAGCAATTTCAAGATCACATATTGCCAAGTAAACGAACGAGGCATGCTTGACATTAAGTTTTACTTTGTAGAACACATAGAGTCATATGAACATTAAACAGGCAGCCATGTAACACATGCAAGTCAAGCCATATAACTGATTTCAAAGTTCACATAATCAAGTGATACGAATATTCAACATGCAACAACATTTACGTGGGTTTGGTTGCAAGAAAAGCTTATATGACAACATGCAATGGTCAAAATCACATTTGAAGTTATAAAACATTTACGGGCAGCCCACTAAGCATATAATTTCCACACAATAACCAAGAATCAACACTTAGCAAAACTACCTAGTCATTAGGGTTTCCATTTCATGCTTAATCGTGTGATTAAAACCCTAAGTCAACTCAAAATCATTCTCAAGTCATGAATCATTCCATTCAAGCATACTCAAGTACTCAAAACAGTCCACATAACATCTCAACACCACATTTCCACACAATTAGAACCACAAAAGGGGTTACAACAATTTTCCAAACATGTAGCTAAATGAAACCTTTACTGCAATAGGCTGTTTTCTCACAATCAATAGGATAATCAAAAAATCTCCAAATTCAGTAAATAAGATTTCAAATTAAACCTTAAGAAGTTAACTAAAATCAGAAACAAACCTTGCATCAATTGGAGTTCAGAATCATTAGTTATAGCCGAAACAGTGGAATAGCACAAAACTGTCCAGATTTGCACACTTTTCGATAATTGACGTTTTTGAGGTCCTTAATGTCAGTTTTAGCTTTGGTCCATTTCTGACAAAATTGTCCAGAACTGAAAAATATAGCAGTACACCAAATTTCATGCATTTTGGACAACATTTACTAAGTCAAATATGGTTCGTTCCACAAGGTCAGTGCATCTGCCAAAACCTGCTTCATTTCTCCAGATTTCCAGATTTGGTCACATTTTAAAGATTTTCCATTTTGAGGACCTTAGAATCAAAATTAGCTTCGTCCTATTTCTGGGAAAAATGTCCAAAACTGTCTAAACTAGTTACCTACCAATTTTAAAGCATTTTCAACATCATTTTCTTAGCTAAACTTACCTCTAACAGACTGGTCAGAGAGCTGTCATCCATTTCGACTTCACCTAGCATCATTTTCAAGCCAAGATCTTGCCATGCATGGTTGTTTAAGCTTATGAACGACCATATAGCTCAAGTACAGAAGCAAATACACACATTTATGAGCATGCATGTGAAATTTTGAAGAGTTTTCAAAAAGTTTTAACCCTCACCTTAGCAATCAACCAAAAGATGCACAAAAACCTTGTTGAGGCTCAAATCTCTTCTTCTTCTTGCTTAGCCGAGATTCCAACTAGCTTTTCTCTATTTTTCCTAGCTTAGTGATCAATATCTTAGTACATGCATGTAGTTAGGACTTGAAGAAAAGAAATGGAAGCTTAGTAACTCACCTAGGCCGAAAATGAAGCTTCAATGCACATGCATGAGTGATTTTTGCATCCTAGCTTGTTCGGTTGAGGTCCTTTGCTTGTGGCTTGCTTGGTTTAGCTATGGTGTGAAGAAGAGAAGCTATGGAGGTAGAGAACTCAGCCAAAACCGAAATGGAGAGAGAAAATGAGAGGGAGAGAGAGAAAATGTGAGGAAAGTGAGAGAAATGAGAGAAAAAGGAGGCTTTTGCAATTTTTTGAGCATGTGGTCAGCCTTGGGCATACAAATTCAGAATTTTTTTGTCTTCAAGATGGAATTTTGAAATGTTAGCATGGGCATAGGTGGTTTGGTCGAAAATGGTGTGAGAATTGAGGTGGTTTGAGCAATTTTTTATGCATTGATAAGTGTTTTTGTGTCATGACTTGTCTAGAATCATTTTGAATTAAACATGCATGCAAAAATCTGATTTTGTGTCATCTTTTGAATTGTTTTAACATGTGTGTAAGAGAATGTTGGGTATTCAGGGATTTTAGGTAGAATAGAATACATGATATATTTAGAGGTTTGTGAGATTTTGTCTTGTAGCGAGTTTAAAATATAATATTTAGGTGTTAGTGGATTTTGTAGAGATTTGAATTAGGATTATAATAATAGTTAGTGGTGTTTGTAGGATTATTTTATAGTCTAGTGCTTTGTGTATGATTCTTTATTGATTAGCGTGTGGACACGCTTTCTTAAGTCTAGGGCACGCACTACGAGACACACACAGAAATCAATACATGGCACGAATCACGAGGTAGACACGAACTACGAGGTAAGACACGGACTTCAAGACTAATGCACGCAATCCTAGGTGAATGTACGTAAACCAATGCAAGGCACGTAATTCAATGTAATGCACGCAAATCGAGGTATAACTCTTAAACCTAGGTTAAAGCACGCAGTTCAAGGTTAATGCATACGAAACGAAGACACACACGCAAATTGAGGTCTCGCACATAAAACTAGGTCATGGCGCGTTTATCTAGGTATCGCACGTATATCGAGGATTAGGGCACACAATTCTAGGTCAAGGTACGTACGACGAGATATGCACGAAAATCAAGACAAGACACGTAATCCAAGGTCGGTCATATAATTAGGGGTCTATGGCACGCAAATCAAGGTAACACACGTTATTCGGGGTCAGGCCTCACAACAACCTAATCCAACACATTTCTATTATCGAATCCCACGCCACTTTGGGCAAGACAACTTCGCTTCACGTAGAGGCTCGGCCCGCAAACCGTGGGCGTGGGGCTTAGGACCAGGTCTCCGTCGTTCCGGTGCCCATAACTTTTGATCGGTAAGGAGTTACGCAGCGCACAGCATACCGTTGGAAAGCTCTCCAAGAGCTCTATGACGAAAGCAGCAAGCCTGCTCTGTTACGCCTATTTTCGGAGCCCAAAATTGAATGTTTTCATCAGTTTCAGGACACTTTTCTTCTTTTACGCTGTTTTTCGGTCCCTGATCGTACGTCGTGAGCCGCGAAAATGACGACAATCTAATCCATCATATTTCTATTACCGAATCCCACACTTGGGCAAGACAACTTCGCTTCACGTAGAGGATGGGCCCATAAACCGAGGGCGTGGGGATTAGGACCAGGTCTCCATCGCTGCGGTGCCCATAACTCTTCATCCGTAAGGAGTTACGCGGCGCACAGTATACTGTTGGATAGCCCTTCGAGAGCTCTACGATGGGGGCAAAAAGCCTGCTTGGATGTTTCTGGACACTTTTGTTCTTTTGCGCTATTTTTATGTCCTGGATCGTACGTCGTGAGCCGTGAAAAGGACGACAACCTAATCCATCATATTTCTAATACCGAATCTCATGGCACCTTGGGCAAGACAACTTCGATTCACATGGAGGCTGGGGCCGCAGACCGTGGGCGTGAGGCTTAGGACCAGGTCTCTGTCACTCCGGTGCCCATAACTTTTGATCCGTAAGGAGTTACGCGGCGCACAACATACCGTTGGAAAGCTCTCCGAGAGCTCTACGACGGGCCCAGCAAGCCTGCTAGGTTGAGCCTATTTTTGGAGCCGAAAATCTAACGGTTTCATCAGTTTTGGGACACTTTTCTTCTTTTGCGTTGATTTTCCGTCATGGATCGAACGTCGTGAGCGACAAAAAGGACGACAGCCTAATCCATCACATTTCTATTATCGAATCTCATGCCACTTTTGGCAAGACAACATCGCTTCACGTAGAGGCTCGGCTCGCAAACCGAGGGCATAGGGCTTAGGACCAAGTCTCCGTGGCTTCGGTGCACATAACTTTTGATCCTTAAGAAGTTACGCGGCGCACAGCATACCATTGGAAAGCTCTCCGAGAGCTCTACGATGTGGGCAGCCAGCATGCTCAGCTGCACCTGTTTTCAGAGCCCAAAATCGAACATTTTCCTTAGTTTCGGGACACTTTTCTTGTTTTGCATTGTTTTTCCGTCCCGAATTGTACGTCGTGAGCCGCAAAATGGATGACCACCTAATCCATCACATTTCTATTATCGAAACCCACGCCACTTTGGGCAAGATAACTTCGCTTCACTTAGAGGCTCGGCTCGCAAACCGTGGGCGTGGGGCTTAGGACCAGGTCTCCGTCGCTCCAGTGCCCATAACTTTTGATCAGTAAGAAGTTACGCGGTGCACAGCATACCGTTGGAAAGCTCTATGAGAGCTCTACGACGGGGGCAGCAAGCCTGCTCGTTTACGCCTATTTTCGGAGCCCAAAATCAAACGTTTTCATCAGTTTTGGGACACTTTTCTTCTTTTACGCTATTTTTGGGTCCCCGATCGTACGTCGTGAGCCGCGAAAAGGATGACAATCTAATCCATCACATTTCTATTACCGAATCCCACGCTTGGGCAAGAAAACTTCGCTTCACGTAGAGATGGGCCCGCAAACCACGGGCGTGGGGCTTAGGACCAGGTCTCCGTCGCTTCGGTGCTCATAACTTTTCATCCGTAAGGAGTTACGCGGCGCACAACATACCGTTGGAAAGCTCTCCGAGAGCTCTACGATGGGGGCAGCAAGCTTGTTTTGCTGCGCCTATTTTTGGAGCCCAAAATCGAACATTTTCTTCAGTTTCTGGACACTTTTCTTCCTTTGCACTGTTTTTTCCTGTTCCGAATCGTACGTCGTGAGCTGCGAAAAGGACGAGAACCTAGTCCATCATATTTCTATTGATGAATCCCATGCCACCTTGGGCAAGACAACTTCGCTTCACGTAGAGGCTGGGCCCGCAAACCGAGCGCGTGGGGCATAAGACCAGGTCTTCGTCGCTTTGGTGCCCATAACTTTTGATCCGTAAAGATTTACGCGGCGCACAGCATACCGTTGGAAAGCTCTCCGAGAGCTCTATGATAGGGGCAGCAATAATGCTTTGCTGTGCTATTTTCGGAGCCCAAAATCGAACGTTTTCTTCAGTTTCTGGACACTTTCTATTTTTGCACTATTTTTTCGTTCCGGATCGTACGTCGTGAGTCGCGAAAACAACAAGAACCTAATCCATCACATTTCTATTACCGAATCCCATGCCACCGTGGGCAAGACAACTTCGCTTCACGTAGAGGCTGGGCTATCAAACCGAGGGCGTGGGGCTTAGGACCAGGTCTCTGTTGCTCCGGTGCCCATAACTTTTGATCTGTAAGGAGTTACTCAGCGCAAAGCAAACCGTTGGAAAGCTATCCAAGAGCACTATGACGGGGGCAGCAAGCCTGCTCGGCTGCGCCTATTTTCAGAGCCCAAAATCGAACATTTTCATCAGTTTTGGGTCACTTTTCTTCTTTTGAATTGTTTTTCCATCCCAGATTGTACGTCGTGAGCCGCGAAAAGGACGACAACCTAATCCATCACATTTCTATTATCGAATCCCACGCCACTTTGGGCAAGACAACTTCGCTTCACGTAGAGGCTCAGCCCGCAAACCTTGGGCGTGGGGCTTAGGACCAGGTCTCTGTCGCTCTGGTGCCCATAACTTTTGATTTGCAAGGAGTTACATGCCGCACAACAGACCGTTGGAAAGTTCTCCGAGAGCTCTACGACGGGGGCAGCAAGCCTGCTCAGCTGCCCCTATTTTCGGAGCCCAAAATCAAACGTTTCATCATTTTTGGGAAACTTTTGTTCTTTTGCGCTATTTTTCCATCCCGGATCGTACGTCGCGAGACGTGAAAAGGACAACAACCTAATCCATCACATTTTGTTACCGAATCCTATGCCACCTTGGGCAAGACAACTTCGCTTCACGTAGAGGCTGGGCCCGTAAACCGAGGGCATGGGGCTCAGGACCAGGTCTCCGTAGCTCCGGTGCCCATAACTTTTGATCCTTAAGAAGTTACGCGGCGCACAGCATACCGTTGGAAAGCTCTCCGAGAGCTCTACGATGGGGGCAGTAAGCTTGTTTTTCTGCACCTGTTTTCGGAGCCCAAAATCGAACATTTTCTTCAGTTTCTGGACACTTTTCTTCTTTTGCACTGTTTTTTCGTCCCGAATCATACGTCATGAGCTGCGAAAAGGACGAGAACCTAGTCCATCATATTTCTATTGACGAATCCCATGCCACCTTGGGCAAGACAACTTCGCTTCACGTAGAGGCTGGGCCCGCAAACCGAGGGCGTGGGGCTTAGGACCAGGTCTTCGTCGCTCCGGTGCCTATAACTTTTGATCTGAAAGGAGTTACGCGGCGCACAGCATACCGTTGGAAAGCTCTCCGAGAGCTCTATGATGAGGACAACAAGCCTGCTCGACTGTGCCTGTTTTCGGAGCCCAAAATCGAACGTTTTCATCAGTTTTGGGACACTTTTCTTCTTTTGCATTATTTTTCTGTCCCGGATCGTACGTCGTGAGCAGCGAAAAGGAAGACAACCTAATCCATCACATTTCTATTATCGAATCCCACTCTACTTTGGGCAAGACAACTTTGCTTCACGTAGAGGCTCAGCCTGCAAACCAAGGGCGTGGGGCTTAGGACCAAGTCTTCGTCCCTCCAGTGCCCATAGCTTTTGATCTGTAAGAAGTTACGCGGCGTACAGCATACCGTTGGAAAGCTCTCCGAGAGCTCAATGACGCGGGTAGCAATCCTGCTTAGCTGCGCCTATTTTCGAAGCCCAAAATCAAACGTTTTTATCAGTTTCGGGATACTTTTCTTCTTTTGTGCTGTTTTTCGGTCCTAGATCGTATGTCATGAGCAACGAAAAGGACTAGAACCTAATCCATCACATTTCTATTACCAAATCCCATGCCACCTTGGGCAAGAAACTTCGCTTCCCGTAGAGGCTGGGGTTGCAAACCGAGGGCGTAGGGCTTAGGACCAAGTCTCCGTCGCTCCGGTGCCCATAACTTTAGATCCGTAAGGAGATACGCGGCGCACAACATATAGTTGGAAAGCTCTCCGAGAGCTCTACGATGGGGGAAGAAAGCATGCTTGGCTGCGCCTGTTTTTAGAGCCCAAAATCGAACGTTTTCATCAGATTTAGGACACTTTTCTTCTTTTGCATTGTTTTTCTGTCCCGGATCGTACGTCGTAAGCAGCGAAAAGGACGACAACCTAATCCATCACATTTCTATTACCGAACCCCACTCCACCATGGGCAAGACAACTTTGCTTTCCGTAGAGGTTGGGGCCGCAATCCGAGGGCGTGGGGCTTAGGACCAGGTCTCCGTCGCTCCGTTGCCCATAACATTTGATCCGTAAGGAGTTACGCGGCGCATAGCATACCGTTGGAAAGCTCTCCGAGAGCTCTACGACGGGGCCAGAAAGCCTACTTGGATGAGCCTATTTTCAGAGCCCAAAATTGAATATTTTCATTAGTTTCTGGGCACTTTTCTTCTTTTGCGCTGTTTTTCTGTCCCGGATCGTACGTCGTGAGCCGCGAAAGGGACGACAACCTAATCCATCACATTTCTATTACCGAATCCCACGTCACCTTGGGCAAGACAACTTTGATTCACGTAGAGGTTGGGCCCGCAAACCGTGGGCGTGGGGCTTAGGACAAGGTCTCCGTCGCTCCGATGCCCATAACATTTGATCCGTAAGGAGTTACGTGGCGCACAGCATACCGTTGGAAAGCTCTCCGAGACCTCTACGACAGGGGAAGCAAGCCTGCTAGGTTGAGCCTATTTTCGGAGCCAAAAATTTTACGTTTTCATCAGTTTTAGGACACTTTTCTTCTTTTGCGTTGATTTTCCGTCCCGGATCGAACGTCGTGAGCCACGAAAAGGACGACAGCCTAATCCATCACATTTCTATTATCGAATCCCATGCCACTTTGGGCAAGACAATGTCGCTTCAAGTAGAGGCTCTGCTCGCAAACCGAGGGCGTGGGGCTTAGGACCAGGTCTCCGTCACTCCGGTGCCCCCAACTTTTCATCTGTAAGGAGTTACGCGGCGCACAGCATACCGTCGGAAAGCTTTCCGAGAGCTCTACGATAGGGACAGAAAGCCTGCTTGGTTAAGCCTATTTTCAGAGCCCAAAATCGAACGTTTTCATTAGTTTCGGGATACTTTTCTTCTTTTGCACTATTATTCTGTCTCGAATCGTACGTCGTGAGCCACGAAAAGGATGACAACGTAATCCACCACATTTCTATTACCGAATCCCACTCCACCATGGGCAAGACAACTTCGCTTCCCGTAGAGGCTGGAGCCGCAAACCGAGGGCGTGGGGCTTAGGACCAGGTCTCCGTCGCTCCGGTGTCCATAACTTTTGATCCATTAGGAGTAACGCGGCGCACAACATACCGTTAGAAAGCTCTCCGAGAGCTCTACGATGGGGGTAGAAAGCATGCTTGGATGCGCCTGTTTTCAGAGCCCAAAATTGAACGTTTTCATCAGTTTTGGGACACTTTTCTTCTTTTGCACTATTTTTCTGTCCCGGATTGTACGTCGTGAGCCGCGAAAAGGACAACAACCTAATCCATCACATTTCTATTATCGAATCTCACGCCACTTTGGGCAACACAACTTCGCTTCACATAGAGGCTCGGCCCGCAAACCATGGGCGTGGGGCGTAGAACCATGTCTCCATCGTTCCGGTGCCTATAACTTTTGATCTGTAAGGAGTTACGCGGCGCACAACATACCGTTGGAAAGCTCCCCGAGAGCTCTACGATGGGGGCAGCAAGCCTGCTCAGTTACGCCTATTTTCGAAGCCCAAAATAGAACGTTTTCATCAGTTTTGGGACATTTTTCTTCTTTTACGCTATTTTTTGGTCCTCGATCGTACGTCGTGAGCCGCAAAAAGGATGACAATCTAATCCGTCATATTTCTATTACTGAATCCCATGCTTGGGCAAGACAACTTCGCTTCACGTAGAGGCTGGGCCCACAAACCGAGGGCGTGGGGCTTAGGACTAGGTCTCCATGGCTCCGGTGCCCATAACTTTTGATCCGTAAGGCGTTACACGGCGCATAGCATACTGTTGGAAAGCTCTCCGAGAGCTCTACGATGGGGCCAGAAAGTTTGCTTGGATGCGCCTATTTTCGGAGCCCAAAATCAAACATTTCATTAGTTTCTGGACACTTTTCTTCTTTTGCGCTGTTTTTCTCTCCTGGATCGTACGTCATGAGCCGCGAAAAGGACGACAACCTAATCTATCACATTTCTATTACCGAATCCCACGGCACCTTGGGTAAGACAACTTCGATTCACGTAGAGGCTGGGCCCGCAAACCGTGGGCGTGGGGCTTAGGACCAGGTCTCCGTCGCTCCGGTGCCCATAACTTTTGATCCATAAGGTGTTACGCGGTGCACAGCATACCGTTGGCTCTCCGAGAGCTCTACAACGGGGGCAGAAAGCCTGCTTGGCTGCGCCTATTTTCGGAGCCAAAAATCGAACGTTTTCATCAGTTTAGGGACACTTTTCTACTTTTGCGTTGATTTTCCATCCTGGATCGAACGTCGTGAGCCACGAAAAGGACGACAGCCTAATCCATCACATTTCTATTATCGAATCCCACGCCACTTTGTGCAAGACAACGTCGCTTCACGTAGAGGCTCGGCTCGCAAATCGAGAGCGTGGGGCTTAGGACCAAGTCTCCGTCGCTTCGGTGCCCACAACTTTTGATCCGTAAGGAGTTACGCTATGCACAGCATACAGTTGGAAAGCTCTCCGAGAACTCTACAATGGGGCCAGCAAGCCTACTCGGTTGCGCCTGTTTTCAGAGCCCAAAATCGAATGTTTTCATCAGTTTCGCGACACTTTTTTCTTTTGCGCTGTTTTTCCGTCCTGGATCATACGTCGTGAGCCGCGAAAAAGGCGACAACCTAATCCATCACATTTCTATTACCAAATCCCATGCCACCATGGGCTAGAAACTTTGCTTCCCGTAGAGGCTGGGGCCGCAAACCGAGGGCATGGGGCTTAGGACCAGGTCTCCGTTGCTCCGGTGCCCATAACTTTTGATTCGTAAGGACTTACGCGGCGCACAACATACTGTTGGAATGTTCTCCGAGAGCTCTACGATGGGGGCAAAATGCCTGCTTGGCTGTGCCTATTTTCAGAGCCCAAAATCGAACGTTTTCATCAGTTTTAGGACACTTTTATTCTTTTGCACTGTTTTTCTGTCCCGGATCGTACGTCGTGAGCTGCGAAAAGAACGACAACCTAATCCATCACATTTCTATTACCGAATCCCACTCCACCATGGGCAAGACAACTTCTCTTCCCGTAGACGTTGTGGCCGCAAACCGAGGGCGTGGGGATTAGGACCAGGTCTCCGTCGCTCCGATGCCCATAACATTTGATCCGTAAGGAGTTATGCAGCGTACAACATACCGTTGGAAAGCTTTCCGAGAGCTCCACTATGGAGGCAGAAATCCTGCTAGGCTGCGCCTATTTTCGGAGCCCAAAATCGAACATTTTCATTAGTTACTGGACACTTTTCTTCTTTTGCGCTATTTTTCTGTCTCGGATCGTACGTCGTGAGCCGCGAAAAGGACGACAACCTAATCTATCACATTTCTATTACCAAATCCCATGGCACCTTAGGCAAGACAACTTCAATTCACGTAGAGGCTGGGCCCACAAACCGTGGGCGTGGGGCTTAGAACCAGGTCTCCGTCGCTCCGGTGCCCATAACTTTTGATCCGTAATGAGTTACGCGGTGCACAACATACCGTTGGAAAGCTCTCCGAGAGCTCTACGACGAGGGTAGCAACAATGCTCAGTTGCGCCTGTTTTTAGAGCTAAAAATTGAACGTTTTCATCAGTTTTAGAATACTTTTCTTTTTTTACGCTGTTTTTGGTCCTGGATCGTACGTCGTGAGCCGCAAAAAGGACAAGAACCTAAACCATCACATTTCTATTACGAAATCCCACACCACCTAGGGCAAGAAACTTCGTTTCCCGTAGAGGCTGGGGCCGCAAATCGAGGGCGTGGGACTTAGGACCAGGTCTCCGTCGCTCTGGTGCCCATAACTTTTGATCCGTAAGGAGTTACGCGACGCACAGCATACCGTTGGAAAGCTCTCCGAGAGCTCTACGACGGGGGCAGAAAACATGCTTGGTTACGCCTGTTTTCAGTGCCCAAAATTGAACATTTTCATCAGTTTGGGGACACTTTTCTTCTTTTGCACTATTTTTTGGGTTTGCCGGTGCACCCGTGACTACCATGGTCCCATTCCCTATCTCGCTTGGGGGCTAGACTTCCTTGGGGAGTTGGGTCGTAGGATTTCGGGGTACATCCGGAGTACATGCACCTAGCGTGTTTGGGGATGATTTGAAGTCGGCCGTAACAATTGATTCTGGAACTGATCTGAGAGCAAAAGCTCACTGTATCCTTTTTACAATCTGTATAAGTACTCTCACTTGGTTCCTAGAGAACCTCGGGGAGGAAAGACCGGTATTTCTGTTTCTGTACTTATGTTATTGTTATATTCATGCTTGCAAAAGGATTTCATAAGTTGAACCGGAAAATGAGTTTCAAAACCTATTTCTCATTCCCTCTTGCTGAGTTCATAAGGACTCACCCTCTTTTATCATCTCAGGTGAAGAAGATCCCAAACAGGTACCCAAGGATGGTGTGCCTAATGATGAATCTCTGGAGTGATTGCCTGTTTGTGTGCTTTGCGTGATTATGGCTACTTGTGAACTTTATGCTACTTGAAGACTATTTCCTTTTATGTTGCCCGATGTTGTGATGTAAAAGACCCCCGTTGTAATTTAGGGTCTAATTTTGATTTGTACTGATATTGCTAGACAGACACTAGACACTACTATGATTGTTTTGCTATTTATCATTGCTAGTATCTATCATAGGTTACGACGTATTAGTTAAGGACTAAGTAAATGAACTTATCCAATCTTAAACAGGTACTTGCTATTAATCTAAGATCAATAGGAACTTTTGTAACGAGGATAAACAAACAAATGAGACATAGTATCATGCTAGGTTGTAAATCAAACGAGACATCAAGATAACCAATGGGCGTTTCAATTGATGATAAATAGCAATCTTAGTTAGAAATGAATTTGAGATAGTAAATTTTGAGGCGTTTAGAGAATTAGGACAAACCAAAGAGCCCAATTACAGCCGCTATGCTGCCGAATTTTTCGAAAAACTTTGGTGTCTAGACTCAAACAATAGGTGTTAAATCTTCATAAACGGTTACGTATGTGACATGTCCTGAACGTTTAGATCACACCCTAGTCTAACCTTATAGGCCGGGTTGGGGTGTGATACCTTAGAACTAGAATGGTATCAGAGCTTAGATTGCTTAAGTCGGGTTTAACTCTCGGACTGTGGGTAGAGCTCTAAGATAATTAGGATGACTTGTTTATGTGTTATTGTGTGTTAAATGTGCCTTCTATGCTCTATGTGCTTAAGTGATTAACATGCCTTAATTGTTTCTAGAATTGTATCTATATTATATTGCATATCTTATGCATTAAATTTTAAATTGTCATATTTCAATAAATTGTGCATCGTAATCTGTGCTTATAGATGGCTGGCCCTAGTACCCGTACTACTAATAGGAGCGGTGAACCCCAAGAGACCGGAGATGCCTATCAAACTAATCCCAGTATAGCTATGTTTAATATGATGGAAAATGCCATGGATCGTGTATCACGAGTGATGGAACGGCAAGATGCACGTGAAGCCAATAACAACAACAACATCAACAACAAGAATGAGGGTAACCATGGGAGACAGCAGAATGAGGGAGTTCCTTGACTTTTGCCCGTCTAAATTCCACAGAGAAGCCGATGATGAGAAAGCCGAGGCTTGGCTGTCTGAGATTGAGAAGATTTTCAGGCCACTTGATTATACTGATGAAGAAAAGGTGGAGTTTGCGGTGTTTTTGTTGCACGGGGATGCCGAGCATTGGTGGCATACTGTAGAGGCGCTGTGGGAAACTGATCAGACACCTCGCTTGTGGGGTAATTTCGTTAAGGCATTTAAGGAGAAATATGTACCTGCAGTCTCCAGGCAGAGGCGAGCTGAGGAGTTCATGCACTTGACCCAGGGTAACATGACAATGGCCTAGTACGAGGCTCGTTTTGACTGACTGTCCCGTTATGCTCAATATATGGTTAGTACTCCGGAGGCAAAGATATGGAAATTTACTACTGGATTGAGGCCAGAGATTCAGGACCAGTTAACTTCTCATGACTTCGATACCTATTCTGCTCTCTTTGCTGCTGCCTCTCGAGTTGAGAAGATGAAACTAGATGGAGCCGGTTCGAGTCAACCGAACAAGAAACCATACCAGCCTCCAGGTCAGCAGAGGAAATTCCAGAGTCAGAGTCGTAATCAGGGCCCGAGCCAGAACATGCCAGTGAATAACCGTGGCCCGACGAAAACGCCATCAGCCTCTTCCGCCCGCGGTTCCACAAGTAGTTCACCTGCTACTCAGTCCGTCAGCTATTCTTATTGTGACAAGAAGGGGCATTCCGAGGCCTAGTGTTATAGGAAGTCAGGACGGTGCATGAGATGTGGCAGTGATCAGCATCAGATCAAGGATTTCCTTAAACAGCAGGTAGGGCAGAATCAGGGTAAACCAGCCGGTAGAGGCAAGACTCCAGTTCTAGAGTCCAGGCTCGAGCCTATGCTATTGAGTGCGAGGAGATTCCAGATGAGACCGCTGTTGTTGAAGGTACATTCTTCATACTGAATCAACCTGTTAGGGTGTTAATTGACCCAGGTGCTACTCATTCATTTATTACTCCCTTATGTGTGGAACGTGTGAAATTGAAAGTTGTATGTTTGCCATACGAAGTAGAATTTGGTACTCCAATGGGTTCTAAACTTGTAACTAGCTTAGCTTGTAAAGCATGTAAAATCCAAATTAAGGATAGGGAATTCTCAGCCAATCTTATTGTATTACTTTTTCGAGAATATGAGGTCATTTTAGGGATGGACTGGCTGGCAAAACATCATGTCCAACTAGATTACCGGGCGAAGATTATAACGTTCTGGGTACCTGGTCAACCAATACTGGAGGTAATGGGTCGAAGAGATTTCACCGGGAGTTCCATCATTTCATCTACGAAAGCAATGAAATCCTTGAGGAAAGGGTGCAGCGGATACTTGGCTTACCTTATCAACAAGCCGTCGGACAAAGCTAAGTTGGAGGAGATGCCTGTGATCAAAGACTATGCGGATGTGTTTCCAGAAGAATTGCCCGGTTTACCCCCAAATCGGGGGATCGAGTTTGTTATAGAGCTGCTACCTGGCACCCAGCCGATATCTAAAGCTCCCTATCGTATGGCACCGGCCGAGCTATAGGAATTGAAGGACCAATTACAAGGATTGTTGAAAAAGGGGTTTGTTCAACCAAGTTCTTCACCGTGGGGTGCACCAGTTCTATTTGTAAAGAAGAAAGACGGAACGTTGAGGCTATGCATCGATTACCGAGGATTGAACCAAGTGACTGTTAAGAATAAATACTCACTTCCACTGATCGACGAGTTATTTGATCAACTGCAAGGAACCAAAGTGTATTCGAAACTCGACTTGAGGCAAGGGTATTATCAGTTGCGGATCAAAAAGGAAGATGTGCCTAAAACGGCTTTCAGGACGAGATATGGGCATTATGAATATATGGTGATGCCTTTTGGACTAACTAATGCCCCTGCAGCTTTTATGGATTTGATGCACAGGGTGTTTCAACCCTACTTGGACCAATTTGTGGTGATCTTCATTGATGATATTTTGGTATACTCAAAATCTGAGGCGGAGCATGAGCAACATCTGCGGTTGGTACTGCAGAAACTTCGAGAGCAGCAATTGTATGCAAAGTTTAGCAAGTGTGAATTTTGGTTGCAGCAGATTGCATTTTTGGGGCATATCATATCCCAAGAGGGAATAGCGGTGGATCCAGCAAAGATAGAAGCAGTGATGTATTGGAAAAAGCCGGAGAATGTTACAGAGGTTCGGAGTTTTCTTGGTCTAGTCGGCTATTATCGGAGATTCGTGAAAGATTTCTCTAAGATTGCAGGACCGCTTACAAAGCTCACTCAAAAGAAAACAAAGTTCGTGTGGGATGATAAGTGCGAGAACAGCTTCTAAGAGTTGAAGAAAAGATTGACTACCGCACCTGTTCTTGCATTGCCTGAAAGGAGTCAAGGTTTTGTAATCTATAGCGATGCTTCAAAAGAAGGATTGGGTTGTGTGTTGATGCAAAATGGAAGAGTGATTGCATATGCTTCTAGGAAACCAAAGCCGTATGAAGTGAATTACCCAACGCATGATTTGGAGTTAGCGGCTATTGTGTTTGCACTCAAGAAATGGAGGCATTATCTGTGGGGTAACAAGTTTGAGGTATTTACTGATCATAAGAGCTTGAAATACTTGTTCTCTCAAAACGAGTTGAATATGAGGCAAAGGCGGTGGATGGAGCTTTGGATGATTATAACTACTCAATCAATTATGTGCCCGGTAAAGCGAATGTAGTTGCAGATGCCTTAAGTAGAAAAGTAAGCATGGCGAAACTGGAAGTTAAGGTGCAGGAGTTGTTGGAGGAAGCATTTTTGTGGAAACCACAATTGACTCGGAAGGGGTTACTTTTTGCCACTACATAAGTTCAATCAACTTTGTTGCTTGAGTTACGAGAGGCTCAACAGAAGGACCAACAATTTCAAAAGATTAAAGAAGGCAACGCAGATTTCAAGTTTCATGATGATGGTATTTGGAGGTTTAGGAACCGGATTTGTGTTCCCAATGAGCCAGAGCTGAAAAAGAAGATTCTCGAGGAATCCCATAATTCAAGATATACTATTCACCCGGGGGAACAAAGATGTACCGGGATTTGAAGCAACACTATTGGTGGAATAACATGAAAAGAGAAATTGCGGAGTTTGTGGCATGGTGTTTGACTTGCCAGAGAGTCAAAGCGGAACATCAGCGACCCGTAGGTTTACTTCAACCGTTGGAAATTCCTCAATGGAAATGGGAACATATAACTATGGACTTTGTTATGGACCTGCCTAGATCGAAAAAGGGTCATGACGCCATTTGGGTCATAGTGGATAGATTGACTAAGTCGGCACACTTTTTACCGATGAACAAGGAGGATAGTCCCGAGAAATTGAGGGATATGTATGTAGTGGAGATTGTAAGATTGCACGGGATGCCTGTGAGTATTGTATCGGATAGGGATCCTCGTTTTACTTCCCGATTTTGGAAGAGATTGCAAGAACCTTTGGGAATGAAGTTGAGTTTCAGCACGGCTTATCACTCTCAGATTGATGGACAATCGAGAGAACTATTCAGATTTTGGAGGACATTCTGAGGGCGTGTGTTTTGGATTTCGGAAAAGGTTGGGAGAAATATATGTCCTTGGCGGAGTTCTCCTATAATAATAGTTATCAGGCCACTATTGGGATGGCCCCATTTGAGGCATTGTATAGACGTAAGTGTCGATCCCCAATTTACTGGGATGAAGTAGGTGAGATGAAGACTTTTGACCCGACCCTTTTACCTGAACTTATGAAGACTGTTGATAATATCCACCTCATCTGGAAACAGATGCTTACCGCCCAGAGCAGGCAGAAGAGTTATGCAGACTGACGGAGACGGAGCCTAGAGTTTGAGGTTGGTGACAAGGCGTTCTTGAAGATATCACCCCGAAGGGGACTGATTAAACATGGCAAGGGTGGAAAGTTGAGCCCGAGATTTGTAGGACCATTTGAGATAGTTGAGAAGGTTGGCAAATTGGCATATCACCTAGTACTACCCCAGAACCTCTCCAATATTCACGACGTCTTTCATGTTTCGATGCTGCGGAAGTATCATCCTGATCCGTCACATATCTTGGAGCTAGAGCCGTTGCAGCTTCGGGAGAACTTGTCTTACGAGGAGAAGCCCATTCGGATCCTAGACCAGCAGGATCGGGAGTTGCGCAACAGAACTATACCAATGGTGAAAGTGCTGTGGGATCATCATGGAGTTGAAAAAGCAACGTGGGAAAGGCGAGACAGGATGGAGCAGCAATATCCAGCTTTATTTCAAGGTAATATTGAATTTCGGGACGAAATTCTTTTAAGGAGAGGAGGATGTGAGGCCCGACCTCGATTGGCGTGCGATACCTCATTTTGTGTGCCATAACCTAGATTTGCGTGCCTTGACCTAGGTTTAAGAATTGTGTTCATTATATGTGCCATGCATTGAATTACGTGCATTCATTTAGGGTTGCGTGCATTTACTTGAAAAATGTGCGTTCGTCTCGTAGTTCGTGTCCTACCTCGTAGTGTGTGCCCTAGACCTAGGAAAGCGTGTCCTCACGCTAATCAATAAAGCATCTTACACAAAGTACTAGACTATTAAACAATCCTACAAAATCCACTATCAGTATTATAATCCTAATTCAATTCACTAGAAGACAAAAAATTCACCAAACACTAAGCATTCCTTATTCTTTATTCCTTATTCTTTTTGCACTTTCAAGACACAGTTAAAATAATGCTCAAAGATGACAAAAATTCAGATTTGTGACTAGCTTTGGCCAACCACTATGTGGTTTCTTGCATGCATGTTTAATTCAAAATGATTCTAGACAAGTCATGACACAAAAACACTTATCAATGCTTAAAAAATTGCTCAAATTCCCCTCAATTTCTTCACCTTGCTCGACCAAACAATCATGCCCATGCTAGAAATTTTAAATTCCATCTTGAAGACACAAAAAATCACATTTTAATAGCCCAAGGCCGACCACTTGCTTTGATGAATGCAAAAGCTTTATTCCTTGTCATATTTTTGTCATTTCTTCATTTCTTCCTCAACTTCTCTCTCTCCCTCTCATTCTCCTCACTATCTCTTGGCCTTAGCTGAATCTCTCCACCTCCTAGCTCATCTTCTTCATCATATGGTGCATCAAGACAAGCAACCATCGAAGAAGCTCAAGCAAACTAGCTAGAGTGCGAAAATCATACATGCATGTCCTTTGAAGTTTCTATTCGGCCATAGGTAAGTTTCTTGGCTTCCATTTCCTTTCTTCTTGTTCTAACCTCATGCATGTACTAAGAGATTGATCACTAGGCTAGGAAAAATAGAGAAAACCAAGTTGGAATCTCGGCTAAGCAAGAAGAAGAAGAGATTTGGGCTTCAATAAGTTTTTGTGCATCTTCTTGGTTGTTTGCTAAGGTGAGGGCTAAAACCTTTTGAAAATCCTTCAAAAATCCACATGCATGTTCATTAAAGTATGTCTTTGTTTCTGTACTTGAGTTATATGTTTGTTCATAAGCTTTTGCAACCATGCATGGCAAGATCTTGGCTTGAAAGTGATGATAGGTGAAGTCGGATTGTTGAAAACTCTCTGACCAGTTTTTTTCGAGGTAATTTTAGATAGGAAAATGATGTTGAAAATGTATGAAAATTGGTAGGTGACTAGTCTGGACAGTTTTGAACATTTTTTGCAGAAATAGTCCAAAGCTAATTTTGACTCTAAGGACCTCAAAATGGCAGATCTTTAAAATGTGTCCAAATTTGGAAATCTGGAAAAATGAAGCAGGTTTTGGCAAATGCACTGACCTTGTAAAACGAACCAGATTTGACTTAGTAAATGATGTCTAAAATGCATGAAATTTGGTGTGATTCTATATTTGTCAGTTATGGACATTTTTTTCAGAAATGGACTAAGGCTGAATCTGATCCTAAGGACCTCAAAAACGTCAATTATCGAAATGTATGCAAATCTGGACAGTTTTGTGCTATCCCACTGTTTCGGCTATATCTAATAATCCCGAACTCCAATTGATGCAAGGTTTGTTTTTGATTTTAGTTAACTTCTTAAGCTTTAATTTGACATCTTATTCACGGGATTTGGAGATTTTTTGCTTATCCTATTGATTGTGAGAAAATAGCCTTTTGCAGTAAGGGTTTCCCTTAATGTTGCGCTTAGAAAAATTGTTGTGACTCCTCTTGTTGAATTAAATGCTTGGGATTGTAACTTCGGGATGTTGTGTGGACTGTTTTGAATGTTTGAGGACGTTGAATTAAATGATGCATGACTTGAGATTGACTTTGAGTTGACTTAGGGTTTAATCACACGGTTAAGTATGAAACAGAAACCCTAATAACTAGGTAGGCTTATGACTTGAGATTGACTTTGAGTTGACTTAGGGTTTAATCACACGATTAAGTATGAAACAGAAACCCTAATAACTAGGTAGGCTTGCTAAGTGTTGATCATTTGGATATTGTGTGGAATTATATGCTTAGTAGGCTGTTCGTAAATGCCTTTATAGTCCTAAATGTGATTTTGATCATTGCATGTTGACAAATGGGCTTTTCTAGCATTCAAGCCCACGTAAATGTTGTTGCATGTTGAATAATTCTATCACCTGATTACGTGGACTTCGAAATGAGTTATATGGCTTGATTTACCTGTGTTACATGGCTGCCCGTTTAGTGTTCATATAACTCTATATGCCTTTCAAGTGAAATTACCTATTTTATCATGCCCTGCTTGTTCACTTGTCAATGTGCAATCTTATGACTGTCTGGAGGCAACCTACTTTGTTGTCCTCCTAATGTGATACATGAAATGTCATAAATGTGCACTGCATACAAGGTTGCAACCTTTCCTGTCGGCATGGTAGCGATCATGCACACCGGGAGGCATCGGACTTGCTGGTGCACCCGTGACTACTATGGTCCCATTCCCTCTCTCGCTTGGGGGCTAGACTTCCTCGGGGAGTTGGGTCATAGGATTTCGGGGTACATCCGGAATACACCTACCTGGCGTGTTTGGGGATGATTTGAAGTCGGCCGCAACAACTGATTCTGGAACTGATCTGAGAGCAAAAGCTCACTGTATCCTTTTTACTATCTGTATAAGTACTCTCGCTTGGTTCCTAGAGAACCTCGGGGAGGAAAGACCGGTATTTCTGTTCCTGTACTTATGTTATTGTTATATTCATGCTTGCAAAAGGATTTCATAAGTTGAACCGGAAAATGAGTTTCAAAACCTATTTCTCGTTCCCCCTCGCTGAGTTCATAAGGACTCACCCTCTTTTATCATCTCAGGTGAAGAAGATCCAGAACAGATACCCGAGGACGGTGTGCCTAACGATGAATCTCTGGAGTGATTGCCTGTTTGTGTGCTTTGCGTGATTATGGCTACTTGTGAACTTTATGCTACTTGAAGACTATTTCCTTTTATGTTGCCCAATGTTGTGATGTAAAAGACCCCCGTTGTAATTTGGGGTCTAATTTTGGTTTGTACTGATATTGCTAGACAGACACTAGACACTACTATGATCGTTTTACTATTTATCATTGCTAGTATCTATCATAGGTTACGACGTATTAGTTAAGGACTAAGTAAATGAACTTATCCAATCTTAAACAGGTACTCGCTATTAAACTAAGATCAACAGGAACTTTTGTAACGAGGATAAACAAATAAACGAGACATAGTATCATGCTAGGTTGTAAATCAAACGAGATATCAAGATAACCAATAGGCGTTTCAATTGATGATAAATAGCAATCTTAGTTGGAAATGAATTTGAGATAGTAAATTTTGAGGCGTTTAGAGAATTAGGACAAACCAAAGAGCCCAATTACAACCGCTATGCTGCTGGATTTTTCGGAAAACTTTGGAGTCTAGACTCAAACAATAGGTGTTAAATCTTCATAAACGGTTACGTATGTGACATGTCCTGAACGTTTAGATCACACCCTAGTCTAACCTTATAGGCCGGGTTGGGGCGTGACAAGCTGCGCCTATTTTCGGAGTCCAAAATCAAACGTTTTCATCAGTTTCGGGCACTTTTCTTCTTTTGCACTGTTTTTCCGTCCCGAATCGTACGTCGTGAGCTGCGAAAAGGACGACAACTTAATCCATCACATTTCTATTACTGAATCCTATGCCACCTTGGGCAAGCCAACTTTGCTTCACGTAGAGGCTAAGCCTGCAAACCGAGGGCGTAGGGCTTAGGACCAGGTCTCCGTCGCTCCGGTGCCCAAAATTTTTGATCCGTAAGGAGTTACATGGTGCACAGCATACCGTTGGAAAGCTCTCAGAGAGCTCTAAGATGGGGGCAGCTAGCTTGCTTAGCTGCACCTATTTTCAGACCCCCAAATCGAATGTTTTCATCAGTTTTGAGACACTTTTCTTCTTTTGCGTTGTTTTTCCTTCCCGGATCGTACGTCGTGAGCCGCGAAAAGGACGACAACCTAATCCATCACATTTCTATTATCAAATCCCATTCCACTTTGGGCAAGACAACTTTGCTTCACGTAGAGGCTCGGCCCGCAAACTGAGGACGTGGGGCTTAGGACTAGGTCTCTGTCGCTCCGGGGCCCATAACTTTTGATCCGTAAGGAGTTATGCAGCGCACAGCATACCGTTAGAAAGCTCTCCGAGAGCTCTATGACAGGGGTAGCAAGCCTGCCCGGTGGCGCCTATTCTCGGCACCCAAAATTGATCGTTTTCATCAGGTTTGGAAAACTTTTCTTCCTTTGCGCTATTTTTCCGTCCCTGATTGTACGTCGTGAGCCGCGAAAAGGACGACAACCTAATCTATCAAATTTCTATTACCGAATCCCAAGCCACCTCGGGCAAGACAACTTCGCTTCACGTAGAGGCTGGGCCAGCAAACCAAGGGCGTGGGGCTTAGGACCAGGTCTCCGTCGCAACGGTGCCCATAACTTTTGATCTATAAGGAGTTACGCGGTGCACAGCATACCGTTGGAAAGCTCTCCGAGAGCTCTACGACGGGGGCAGCAAGCTTGCTCGACTGCGCCTATTTTCGTTGCCCAAAATTGAACGTTTTCATCAGTTTCTGGACACTTTTCTTCTTTTGCCCAGTTTTTTCGTCCCGAATCATATGTCATGAGCCGCAAAAAGGAAAACAACCTAATCCATCACATTTCCATTACCGAATCCCATTCCACCTTGGGCAAGACAACTTCGCTTCACGTAGAGGCTGGGCCCGCAAACCATGGGCGTGGGGTTTAGGACCAAATCTCTGTCGCTCCAGTGCCCATAACTTTTGATCCGTAAGCAGTTACGCGGCGCACAGTGTACCGTTGGAAAGCTCTCCGAGAGCTCTACGATGGGGCAGTAAGCCTGGTTGGTTGTGCCTATTTTTGGAGCCAAAAATCAAATATTTTCATCAATTTTGAGACACTTTTCTTTTTTTGCGTTGTTTTTCCGTCCCGGATCGTATGTGGTGAGCCCCGAAAAGGACGACAACCTAATTCATCACATTTCTATTATCGAATCCCATGGCACCTTGGGCAAGACAACTTCTCTTCATGTAGAGGCTGGGCCCGCAAACTGAGGGAATGGGGCTTAGGACCAAGTCTTTGTCGCTCCGGTACCCATAACTTTTGATCCGTAAGGAGTTACGCAGTGCACAGCATACCGTTGGAAAGCTCTCCGAGAGCTCTACGACTGGAGCAGCAAGCTTGCTTGGATGCGCCTAATTTTGGAGAATAAAATCGAACGTTTTCATCAGTTTCTGGACACTTTTTTTCTTTTGCGCTATTTTTCCGTCCCGGATAGTACGTCGTGAGCCGCGAAAAGGTCGACAACCTAATCCATCACATTTCTATTACCAAATCCCATGACACATTGGGAAAGACAACTTCTATTCACGTAGAGGCTGGGGCCGCAAATCGAGGGTGTGGGGCTTAGGACTAGGTCTTTGTCGCTCCGGTGCCCAAAACTTTTGATCTGTAACGAGTTACGCGATGCACAGCATACCATTGGAAAGTTCTCCGAGAGCTCTACGACCGGGGTAGCAAGCTTGCTGAGCAGCGTGTGAGGCCTGACATTGATTTACGTGTGATACCTCGTTTCGTGTGCCCTAACCTAGATTTGCGTGCCTTGACCTAGGTTTAAGAGTCGTGTTTTGTTTTGTGTGCCTTGCATTGAATTACGTGCATTCATTTAGGGTTGCGTGCATTTACTTGGAAAAACGTGCATTCGTCTCGTAGTTTGTGGCTTACCTCGTAGTGCGTGCCCTAAACCTAAGAAAACGTGCCCACACGCTAATCAAGAAAGCATCTTACACGAAGTACTATATCATTAATTAATCCTACAAACTCCACTAACTAATATTAAAATGCTAATTCAACTCACTAGAAGACGAAATTGCACAAAAAGCTAAACATTCTTATTCTTTATTCCTTATTCTTTTGCACATCCCAAACACACAATATAATAATGCTCAAACAAGACAAAAAAATTCAGATTTGATCAAGCCTTGGCCGACCATGAGATGGATTTTGTGCTTGCTTTGCATAATTCAAAATTAAACTTAGACAACCTATGACACAAAGCATAAAAAAATGACTCAAAACCCTACCCAATGCACCAAAATCTCGACCCACTCAATTGCCCATGCTAGACAATTCAAATTATGCTCTTGAAGACACAAAATCAGAATTTTGTGAAGCCCATAGCCGACACATGCATTCAAGGCATCAAAATTCCTCAAGCTTTTCATTTCTTTCTCACATTCTCCCTTTCTCTCATTCACTCTCTCTCTCTCTCGGCCTTGGCTGCAATTATAGACTCCATAGCTTAAGTTCATCATCCTAAGGTTCATCAAGACATACAAGACACTAAGGAACTCGACCAAGCAAGCTAGAATGCAAAAAGACATACATGCAAGCTCATAGAGCCTTCATTTCGGCATAGGTATGTTTGATAGCTTCTATTTCATTTTCTTTTTGTTCTAACCACATGCACATACTAAGGGCATGGTAACTTAGCTAGGAATTAAGAATCTCAAGTCATCTCTCGACCAAGCAAGGAGAAAAGTCGATCTTGTGCATCATCAAGAGCTTTGTGCATCTTCATTATTGTCTTGCTAAGGTGAGGGCTAAAAATATTTTGAAAAGCCTTCAAAAACCACATGCATGGCAAGATATTTGGCTAGAATGTGAAGATAAGTGAAATTGCGTAAATGACAGTCTTCTGACTTGTTGGAACGAAGTGAATTTGACCAGGTAAATGATGTTGAAAATGCATGAAAATTGGTTGATAACTAGTTTTGCCAGTTCTGAGAATTTTTCATAGAAATATGCCAAATCCAATTTTGACTCTAAGGTCCCCAAAATGGCAAAACATCGAAAGGTGTCCAAATCTGGAAAATCTGGAAAAATGAAGCAGGTTTTTGGCAGTTCACTGTCCTTGTAGAACGAACCAGTTTTGACTTAGTAAATGATATCCAAAATGCATAACATTTTGTAACTTGCTATATTTTTCAGTTATGGACATTTTTGTCAGAAATAGACTAAGGCTAAATCTGACCCTAAGGCCCTCAAAAATGACAAGTATTGAAATGTGTACAAATCTGGACAATTTTGCGTAGTCTCACGGTTTTGGCTATAACTTTTGAATCCGAACTCCAAATGATGCGAGGTTTGTTTCTGGGTTTAGTTCACTCCTTAAGCTTTAATTTGACATTTTGTTCACTGGAATTGGAGATTGTTTGCTTGTCTCAATGATTGTGATAAAACAGTCCATTGCAGTGAGGTTTTCATCTAGTGATATGCTTTGAAAATTATTGTAACTTCTCTTGTTGTATTAAATGCTTGGGATTGTGGCACTTGGATATTGTGTGGACTGTTTTGAATACTTGAGGATGTTTAATTAATCGATGCATGGCTTTGGTTTGATTACTTGTCAACTCGTGGCTTAATCGTACGTGTAAGCATGAATTAAAACCCTAGTGACTATGAAAAACTCGCTAAGTATCGATCCTATGGTTATCGTGTCTATTTGTGTGATTAGTGGGCTGCCCGTAGTTGTATTTATAGCCCTAAATGTGATTTCGACAATTACATGTTGATAAGTAGACCTTTCTTGCACCCGGTCCTACGTAGATGTCGTTGCATGTTGTATGACCTTATTATTTGATTGCGTGAACCCCAAAATGAGTTATATGACTTGATTCACATGTGTTACATGGCTGTCCGTTTAATATTAATATAACTCCATGCGTTTACTTGTCAACGTGCGATCTTATAACTGCTTGGAGGCAACCTACTTTGTTGTCCTCCTAATGTGATATGTTAAATGTTATAAATGTGCATTGCATACAAGGTTGTAACCTTTCATTGTGGCATGGTAGCGTTTCACGCACGCCGGGCGGCATCGGGCTTGCCGGTGCTACTGTGACTACCATGGTCCAATTCCCTTTCTCTCTTGGCATTCCACACTCGGAGAGTTGGGTCGTAGGTTTTCGGGGTACATCCGGAGTACACCCAAATAGGAGCGATAAGTGGATGATTGAAGTCGGACACAACAATCGTATCGAAATCGATATTGAGAGCAAATGCTCACCGTATCCTTGAAATGATTGGTAATTGAATTTGTTGCTCAATTTGATTCTTATACTTGCGTACCTTATTACTTATAATACGTGACATGTTTTCAAAAAGGGTTTTTTCATAAGTTAACCAAAAAAAGAGTTTCAAAACGTATTTCTCGTTCCCCCCTCATTGAGTTTATAAGGACTCACCCTCTTTTATCATCTCAGGTGAAGAAGACCAGGAACAGGTACCCGAGGACAACGTGCCTATTGATGACTCCTTGGAATGATTGCTTGCCCTACGTGCCTTACTTGACTATGGCCATTTCGTGAACGATATGTTGCTTGAAGACTATTTCTTATGTTGCTTGTTGTTGTATTGTAAATGACTCCCGTTGTAATTTGGGGTCAAATTTTGGGTTGTACTGATCATAACTAGATAAACACACCTATGGTCGTTTTTGCTATCGCTACTGGTTAGTATCTATCACAGGCTTATGAAGTATCAGGTAAAGGATTAAGTAAAATAAATCTATCCAA
The DNA here is from genome assembly GCA_037974665.1 of Ehretia macrophylla. Classification (NCBI taxonomy): domain Eukaryota; kingdom Viridiplantae; phylum Streptophyta; class Magnoliopsida; order Boraginales; family Ehretiaceae; genus Ehretia; species Ehretia macrophylla. The sequence goes on from CM075766.1 coordinate 25,522,719, forward strand.
TCTTAAGCAGGTACTCATTGGTAGGCTAAGATCAACATGTACTTTTGTAACAAGGATTAACAAACAAACGAGACAGAGTTATCATGCTAGGTTGTTAATCAAACGAGACTTCGAGATAACTAGTAGGCGTTTCGATTGGTGATAAATAATAATCTTAGTTGGAAATGAATTTGAGATTGAAAGTTTCGAGGCGTTTAGAGAATTAGGTCAAACTAAAGAGCACAATTACAACCGTTATGCTGCCGGTTTTCTGGAGAATTTGTGGAGTTTAGGCTAAACGTTAAGTGTTAAACCTTCATGAACGATTAAATACGTGAAATGACTTGAATGTTTAGATCACTCCCTAGTCTAACCTCAATAGGTCAGGTTGGTGCGTGACACCTTAGAGAAATGGTATCAGAGCTTAGATTGCTTAAGCCAGGTTTAACTCTCAGACCATGGGTAGAAGCCCTAAGGTTATTAGGATGACTTGTTTATGTGTGATAATGTGTGATAATGTTAATTGTGCCTTGTATGTTCTATGTGCTTATGTGATTAACATGTCTTAAATGTTTCGAGAATTGTGTGTCTATATAAAATTGTATGTTGCATACCTTATACATTAAATTCTTGTTTGTCGTATTCCAATAAATTGTGCATAATAATCTGTGCCTATAGATAGCTGGCCCTAGTACCCGCAATACTAATAGGAGCGGTGAGCCCCAAGAGACCGGAGATGCTCATCAAACTAATCCCGGCATGGCTATGTTTAATATGATGGCGAATGCTATGGATCGCATGTCACGAGTGATGGAAAGTCAAGATGCACGTGAATCAAACAACAACAATAACAAGAATGGTGGTAACAATGGGAGAAACAACAGAATGCGAGAGTTCCTTGACTTTCACCTGTCCAAATTCTTCGGGGAAGCTGATGATGAAAAGGCAGAGGCTTGGCTGTCTGAGATTGAGAGGATTTTCAGGCCACTTGACTACACCGACGAGGAAAAGGTTGAGTTCGCTGTGTTTCTATTGAACGGGGATGCTGAGCATTGGTGGCACACTGTGGAGGCACTTTGGGAAACTGATCATACACCTCGCTTGTGGGGTAATTTCGTTAAGGCATTCAAGGAGAAATACGTACCTGCAGTTTCCAGGCAGAGGCGAATTGAGGAATTCATGCACTTGAACCAGGGTAACATGACGATGGCCTAGTATGAGGCTCGTTTTGACCGACTGTCCCGCTATGCTCAATACATGGTCAGTACCCCTAAGGCGAAGATGTGGAAATTTACGAATGGGTTGAGGCCAGAAATTCAGGACTAGTTGGCTTTGCATGACTTCACTACCTATTCTGCTCTCCTTGCGGCTGCCTCCCGAGTTGAGAAAAGGAAACTTGATAAAGCCGGTTCGAGCCAGCCAAACAAGAAACATATCAGCCTCCAAGTCAACAGAGAAAATTCCAGAGTCAGAGTCGTAGTCAGGGCTAGAGCCAGAATAGACCAATTAATAACCGTGGCCCGACTAAAGTACCATCAGCCTCTTCCACCCGCAGATCCACAAGTAGTTCACCTACTTCTCAGACTGTCACATGTTCTTACTGTAACAGGAAGGGTCACATCGAGGCCCAGTGTTGGAGAAAATCGGGACGATGCGTAGGGTGTGGCAGCAATCAACACTAGGTCAAGGATTGTCCTAAATGGCAAGGGGGACAAAATCAGATTAAACTAGCTGGTAGAGGCAAGACTCCAGTTCCTAGAGTTCAGACCCGAGCTTATTCTATTGAGTGCGAGGAGCATCCTGAGGAGACCGCTGTTGTTGAAGGTACGTTCTTGATACTGAATCAACCTGTTAGGGTATTAATTGATCCAGGTGCTACTCATTCATTTATTACTCCCTTATGTGTGCAACGTGTGAAACTACGAGTTGTATGCTTGCCTTACGAAGTAGAAGTTGGTACTCCGATGGGTTCTAAACTTGTCACTCGCTCAGCTTGTAAAACACGTAAAATTCAAATTAAAGATAGGGAATTCTCAGCCAATCTTATTGTATTACCCTTTCGAGACTATGAAATCATCTTAGGGATGGACTGGTTGGCAAAGCATCATGCCCAACTAGATTGCCGGACGAAGATTGTAACATTCCAGTTACCTGGTCAACCAATATTGGAGGTAATGGGTCGAAGAGACTTCACCGGGAGTTCCATCATTTCATCTATGAAAACAGTGAAGTCCTTGAGAAAAGGATGCAATAGATACTTAGCTTACCTCATCAACAAGCCGTCGGACAAAGCTATGTTGGAGGAGATACCAGTGATTAAAGATTATGCGGATGTGTTTCCAGAAGAATTGCCCGGTTTACCCCCAAATGGGGAGATCGAGTTCATCATAGAATTACTGTCTGGCACCCAGTCGATATCTAAAGCTTCCTATCGTATGGCACCAGCCGAGCTACAAGAAATGAAGGACCAATTACAAGGATTGTTGAAGAAGGGGTTTGTTCAACCAAGCTCTTCACCGTGGGGCGCGCCAGTCCTATTTGTAAAGAAGAAAGACGGAACGTTGAGGCTATGCATCGATTACCGAGGATTGAACCAAGTGACCGTCAAGAATAAATACCCACTTCCACTGATCAACGAGTTGTTTGATCAACTTCAGGGAGCCAAAGTGTATTCAAAGCTCGACTTGAGGCAAGGGTACTATCAATTGCGAATCAAAAAGGAGGATGTGCCTAAAACGACTTTCAGGACGAGATATGGGCATTATGAATATGTGGTGATGCCATTTGCGCTAACTAATGCCCCTGCAGCTTTTATGGACTTGATGCACAAGGTGTTTCAACCCTACTTGGACCAATTTTTGGTGATCTTTATCGATGATATTTTGGTATACTCAAAAAATGAGGCTGAGCATGAACAATATCTGCGATTGGTATTGCAAAAACTTTGAGAGCATCAATTGTGAGGCCCGACCCCGAATGACGTGTGTTACCTCAATTTACGTGCCATAAACCAAGAATTATATTATTGACCTTGGATTACGTGCCCTGTCTTGGTTTTCGTGCATGCTTCGTCATTCGTGCCTTGACCTAGAATGGTGTGCCCTAATCCCCGACTGACATGCGATACCTAGACATACGTACCCTAACCTCGATTTGCGTGCAATACCTCATTTTGTGTGCCCTAACCTAGATTTACGTGCCTTGACCTAGGTTTAAGAATCGTGTTTCGTTTTGTGTGCCTAGCATTGAATTACGTGCATACATTTAGGGTTGCGTGCATTTACTTGGAAAATGTGCATTCGTCTCGTAGTTTGTACCTTACCTCGTAGTGCGTGCCCAAAACCTAAGAAAGCGTGCCCTCACGCTAATCAAGAAAGCATCTTACACAAAGCACTAGATCATTAATTAATCCTACAAACTCCACTAACCAATATTAAAATGCTAATTCAACTCACTAGAAGACAAAATTGTACCAAAAGCTAAGCATTCTTTATTCTTTATTCCTTATTCTTTTGCACATCCCAAACACACAATTAAATAATGCTCAACCAAGACAAAAATTCAGATTCTTGCACAAGCCTTGGCCGACCACATGGAGTCTTCTACAATGCTTTGCATAATTCAAATTTATTCCTAGACATTCTATGACATATTATGACACAAAGCAATAAAAAAAAGGATCAAAAACCCTCCCCAATGCACCAAATCTCGACCCATTCCCTTGCCCATGCTAGGACAATTCAAACATGCTTCTTGAAGACACAAAATCAGATTTTACAAGGCCCTAGGCCGACATATGCATCAAACCTATCAAGCTTTATATTTTTCTTTCATTCTTCTTTCTTTCCCTCATTCTTCTCTCACTCTCTCATTTCTCCTCTCTCTCTCTCGGCCCTAGCTGAAACTATAGACTCCATAGCTTAAGTTCTTCATCCAATGGTTCATCCAGACATGCAAGCTACTAGGAACTTGACCAAGCAAAGCTAGAATGCAAAAGACACACATGCAAGCTCATTGAACCTTCATTTCAACTTAGGTGAGTTTGTTAGCTTCCATTTCATTTTCTTTTTGTTCTAGCCACATGCACCTACTAAGAACATGGTAACTTAGCTAGGAAATTAGAGAAATCTCAACTTGTCTCTCGGCTAAGCAAGGAAAAGGGGCGACATTGTGCTTCATCAAGAGTTTGTGCATCTTCTTTGTTATCTTGCTAAAGTGAGGGCTAAAACTTCTTGAAAAGCTTTCAAAAACCACATGCATGTCTTTAAATGTCTATCTTTACTTCTGTACTTGTGATATATGTGTGTTCATGAGCTTTTGTAAACATGCATGACAAGATATTTGGCTAGAATGTGATGATAGATGAAATCGCGTATGGGACAGTCTTCTGTCTTGTTGGTGCGAGGTAATTTTTACCAGGTAAATGATGTTGAAAATGTGTGAAAATTGGTAGGTAACTAGTTTTCCCAGTTCTGAGAAGTTTTTGTAGAAATAGGCCAAAGCTAATTTCGGCTCTATGGTCCTCAAAATGGCAAATTATCAAAATGTGTCCAAATCTGGAAAATATGGGAAAATGAAGCAGGTTTTGGCAGATTCACTATTCTTGTAGAATGAACCAGTTTTGACTTAGTAAATGATATCCAAAATGCATGAAATTTGGTGCGCTGCTATATTTTTCAGCTCTGGACATTTTTGTCAGAAATGGACTAAGGCTAAATCTGACCCTAAGGCCCTCAAAAATGACAAGTATTGAAAAGTGTGCAAATATGGACAGTTTTGCGTAGTCTCACGGCTTTGGCTATAACTCTTGAACCCGAACTCCAAATGATGCAAGTTTTGTTTCTGAATTTAGTTCACTCCTTAAGATTTAATTTGACATTTTGTTCACTAGAATTGGAGTTTGTTTGCTTGTCTCAATGATTGTGAGAAAACAGGCCATTGCAGTGAGGTTTTCATCTAGTGATTTGCCTTGAAAATTATTGTAACTTCTCTTGTTGTATTAAATGCTTGGGATTGTGGCATTGGGATGTTGTGTAGACTTTTTTGAATGCTTGAGGGTGTTTGAATTAATCAATGCATGGCTTGAGTTTAATTACGAGATGACTTGGGGCTTAATCGCACGGGTAAGCACGAATTGAAACCTTAGTGACTAGGTAAACTCGCTAAGTGTTGATCCTATGGATATCGTGTTTAATTATGTGATTAGTAGGCTGCCCGTAGTTTCCCTCATAGCCCTAAACATGATTTCGATGATTACATGTTGACAAGTAGGCCTTTCTTGCACCCGGTCCCACGTAGATGTCGTTGCTTGTTGAATAATCTTATTATTTGATTACGTGAACTTCGAAATGAGTTATATGACTTGATTTACATGCGTTACATGGCTGCCCATTTAATATTCATATAACTCCATGTGCTTTACAAGTGAAATTACTTGTCATATCATGCCTTGTGTGTTTACTTGTCAATGTGCAATCTTATGACTGCTCGGAGGCAACCTACTTTGTTGTCCTCCTAATGTGATATATTAAATGTCATAAATGTGCATTGCATACAAGGTTGCAACCTTTCATTTTGGCGTGGTAGCGTTCATGCACATCGGGCGGCATCGGGCTTGCCGGTGCAACCGTGACTACCATTGTCCAATTTCGTCTCTCCCTTGGGGGCTAGACTTCCTTGGAGAGTTGGGTCGTAGGATTTTGGGGTACATCCATAGTACACCCATTTGGCGTGATAAGGGGATGATTTGAAGTCGGCCGCAACAACTGATACTTGAAATGAACTGAGAACAAAAGCTCACCGTATCCTTTTCACTATATGTATAAGTACTATCGCTTAGTTCCTAGAGGACCTCGGGGAGAAAAGATGGGTAATTGTGTTATTTTACTTTTACATTACATTATGTACTTACTTGTGATATAATGTCATGCTTGAAAAAGGGTTTTCATAAGTTGAACCGGAAAATTGAGTTTCAAATCTTATTTCTCGTTCCCCCTCGCTGAGTTCATAAGGACTCACCCTCTTTTATCATCTTAGGTGAAGAAGACCAGGAATAGGTACCCGAGGACAACGTGCCTATTGATGATTCCTTGGAATGATTGCTTGCCCAACGTGCCTTACTTGACTATGTCCATTTTGTGAATGATATGTAGCTTGAAGACTATTTCATTTCTTATGATGCTTGTTATTGTATTGTAAAAGACCCCCATTTTTATTTGGATATCATTTACTAAGTCAAAATTGGTTCGTTCTACAAGAACAGTGAATCTGCCAAAACCTGCTTCATTTTCCCAGATTTTCCAGATTTGGACACATTTTGATATTTTGCCATTGTGAGGACTTTAGAGTCAAAATTAGCTTTGGCCTATTTCTATGAAAACTGCTCAGAACTGGAAAAACTAGTTACCTACCAATTTTCATAGATTTTAAACCTCATTTACCTGGTCAAAGTCACCCGGCACCAACACGACAGAAGACTGTCCCATACGCGATTTCATCTATCATCACATTCTAGCCAAATATCTTGCCATGCATGTTTACAAAAGCTCATGAACACACATATATCACAAGTACAGAGGTAGAAATAGACATTCAAAGGCATGCATGTGGTTTTTAAAAACTTTTCAAGAAGTTTTTACCCTCACCTTAGCAAGACAACAAGAAAATGCACAAACTCTTGATGAAGCACAATGTCAACCCATTTTCCTTGCTTAACCGAGAGGCCACTTGATTTTCTCTAATTTCCTAGCTTAGTAACCAAGTTCTTAGTAGGTGCATGTGGTTAGAACAAGAAGAAAATGAAATGGAAGCTAACAAACTCACCTGAGCCGAAATGGATGTGCAAAAGGCTTGCATGTGCATTTCTTTGCTCCTACTTTTGCTTGGTCGAGCTCCTAAGGGTCTTGCATGTCTTGATGAACCATTGAGTGATGAACTTAAGGTAAGTAGAGTATAGTTTCAGCTAGGGCCGAGAGAGAGAGAAGAAATGAGAGAGAGAGTGAGAGAAAATATGAGAAAGAAAGAATGAATGAAAGAAAAAATGAAAAGCTTGCTAAGTTGATGCTTGTGACGGCCTTGGGCCTTGAGAATTCTAAATTTGTGTCTTGGTTGAGCAATATTTAATTTGGTGCATTGGGGAGGGTTTTTGAGCCATTTTTTTATTGCTTTGTGTCATTAGTTCTCATAGAATTGCTAGGAATGAATTTGAATTAAGCAAGCAAGCACAAATGCACAAAAAGTGGTCAGCCAAGGCATTGCAAGAATCTGAATTTTTGTCTTGGTTGAGCAATATTTAATTGTGTGTTTGGGATATGCAAAATAATAAGGAATAAAGAATAAGAATGTCTAGCTTTTGGTGCAATTTCGTCTTCTAGTGAGTTGAATTGGCATTTTAATATTAGTTAGTGGAATTTGTAGGATTAATTAATGATCTAGTGCTTCGTGTAAGATACTTTCTTGATTAACATGTGGACACGCTTTCCTAGGTTTAGGGCATGCACTACGAGGTAGGACACGAAATACGAGACGAATGCACGTTTCCCAAGTAAATGCACGCAACCCTAAATGAATGCACGTAATTTAATGCAAGGCACACAAAACGAAACACGATTTTTAAACCTAGGTCAAGGCACGCAAATCTAGGTTAGGGTACATGAAATAAGGTAACGTACGTCAGTCGGGGATTAGGGCACACCATTCTAGGTCAAGGCACGAATGACGAAGCATGCACAAAAACCAAGACAGGGCACGTAATCCAAGGTCAGTCATATAATTCTTAGTCTATGGCACGCAAATCAAGGTAACACACGTTATTCGCGGTCGGGCCTCACATCCTCCCCTCCTTAAAATAATTTCATCCCGAAATTCATTCTTGTCTATTGAGGTCATTTAGACAGATTCTGACCCTTGTTATTCCTCCTACTCTGGTTCGTCCCGTGTTTGGTGATCTTTTACCACAACCAATTCACTTGTTATGTTTCTCCAATCATTTAGTTTGGTGTGACCTCTACATTTACAGTTCTTTCCTTTGAACGACTCTATTTCTTCCATTTGATCTTAAGGTCAAGTTCATTAACTAAGGTTAGAGTCTTCAAACGTAGTCATCAAAGCTGCATCGGTATTCTAACTATATAACTATAACTCCAGAATCCTGACTCATGTTGTATCAAACTCGCCTTCATACCTCAAAAAGGAATATCACCATAATACCATGATCTTATGGTGACATACCCTAATTTCAAGACGATAGGTCGATATTCGATTTACATATCCTACCAACTAGCTTCAAAATTGTTAACACGTAGGACATAAACAAGTTATGGATCATTTCCACAATATGACCCTATCTTCAAGAAGAACTCACCAAGCAACTAATCCATCTTGAATCGTCATCTATCGATAATATCATGGTCCTTATCTCGTAGGTACGTTAGATTAGCAAGTCTTCTAATGACTAGTCTCCTAGTTATAGGCTCCTATTCATTAACTTTCTTCCCCAGCTTCGTTAACCTTCAAGCTCATAATCAAGAAGAAAGACCGTTGAGATTCGTTAAACTCAAACTCTAAGGTTTATTAGGTACCACCAACAAATTGTCATTGAAATTGCATGGGTAAACTAATCATGTTGCACTAGTTCAACTCTTACAAGTAAATTCATCAACTCGTAATCCATAGTTTATTTCCTTATTCAAATCTCTATCTTCAAGTCACGAAGCTTCGGAATTTCTTTTAATCGTAACCAAGACTCCTAAGGCGAATAGTTTCAATCTCAAATAAATTTCACTCACCTCAATCCAAGGTTACATCATACTTAAGAGGACAATGGTCCTACTCACTTCGTGAACTAGTCATTCCTTCGAACACTTAATACCTGCCAATATATCTTCAACATTAATGTTACTAAGCTGGGTTCATCGCCATGTAAGTGATATCAATGCTCTACTAGGTTACCGGCCGTACAATAACAATCCTAGGACTATAAATGGGTACCGAAATGATCGAGCTCATAAGATACTTACACAAGATAACTTCAAGGTTGTATCAATATAAGAATTATGACCAAGAGGCATCCTTTAACATAGCCTAATAGAACTTCAAAAGTAATCAACCACCCATTTAACTATCACTACAAGATTCACCTCTTTATTCAACGACCACAATTCGAAGTCTACCAATCGCTAGTTTCTAGACGTGAAACGGTGCACATAGATACGGTGGTCTATTAATAGTCTCTTGGGTCGTCATGACTCTGATTCATCTCTATCTTATTCTCTTCGTTTACATGTTCAACTAGCTAAGAGCATTAAGTCTGATCGACCTTAGGTCCTAGGGTTTACCATAAATCATCATGCGTACTCACTATTAGCTATTTAGGATTACTATTCATACCCTAACGACTCCATTATGCAACCGGATTCTTTAATCTCATTTCCATGGTTTATATACTAGGTCCATCGGTCTTGCTTAGGGATATATGCTTTCTAGCATCCTATAGGGTATCCAAACAACGAGTGCATAGAATGACTTACTTTGCATAATCACAACTAAATCCGAGGGGCAACAATTTAATACAATGATTCTTAATGTCACTAATATCCAACTTAGGACCTTAGCAACGTTAGTCATTTAATGCATAATTCAATACCTTACACTTCTATTCGACCTAACATTTAGGCGTAGTCTTCCGAACACGAGTTCTAGTTACGTGAATTCCTCGATTCCAATATCCCTATATCTTGTTATACTAAAGATTCATCAACCTTATTAAACTTAGTCTCCAGAGTTGCCTACATGTCTTGAGGTTATCCATTGTTAAGTTACTTAAACACACTATTCATGCCTTAATAATCTAACCCCTATAGTCAATTTTCACGAATTCATCTCTTAATTTCTAGGTCACGATCTTACCATTGAGTGAACTTGAAACTCGCTAATATACACCTTATTAGGTTCAACGATGCTTGATTCCAATCAAGTAAGGATTCAATCATATAAATAGTCTATTATACCATTTTAAGATATAAGAATTTGATTCAAAAGCAACTCCCAAGTCAAACTTCCATTATAAGCATATGAACATATATATACTACTCCACATGTCCAATAGTATATTCTTATATCTAAGGAAAGTTGTATGTCCTTAACATTTATTCTTGAACCACAATTAGAAGAACGGTTTAACAGAATCCAGAACTTTATGGCTATAAAATTGATAACTTAATCACAGGCATGTGTATTCCAAAGATAAGGAGATAGTTTTACCTCAACAATTATACCTGTGCTACGCATTTTATATATATGCATATCCAATAATATATAGGATCCATCGAGTACCTGTGAAGATGCGAGAAATCTCTAACCGAGCCATTTTCGTTCTTCTTGCATAAATTCACTTCCCTAAAAGTTCTAGTCCTAACTATCTATGTATATAAACAATCATTCATGGTTATATAACATGCAAATGTATCAAAAAAGGAGTATAAACGCATGCATGCATTATTGAGGGCACTAACGTGTCGGTGTGCATGACACATAATACATATGTTCCACAAAGGCACATAATATTCAATGCACAAAGCAATTAAGCACATTAGCACACATATAAACAAGACGTCATATTTACTTTAGGGCTTCTACCTACGGTCCGAGAGTTGAACCCGGCTTAAGCAATCTAAGCTCTGATACCATTTCTCTAGGGTGTCACGCCCCAACCCGACCTATGGAGGTTAGACTAGGGAGTGATCTAAACATTCAAATCATATCATGTACTTAATCATTCATGAGAGTTTAACACTTAACGTTTTAGCCTAAACTCCACAACGGCAATAATTGGGCTCTTTAGTTTGCCTAATTCTCTAAACGCCTCAAAATTTCCAGTCTCAATTTCATTTCTAGCTAAGATTACTATTTATCACCAATCGAAACGCCTACTAGTTATCTCGAAGTCTCGTTTGATTGACAACCTAGCATGATACTATGTCTCGTTTGTTTGTTAATCCTTGTTACAAAAGTACCTGTTGATCTTAGCTTAACAATGAGTACCTGCTTAAGATTGGATAGATTCATTTTACTTAATCTTTACCTGATACTTCATAATCCTATGATAGATACTAGCCAATAACGATAGCAAAAATGACCATAGTAGTGTCTATCTAGTTATGATCAGTACAAGCCAAAATTAGACCCCAAATTACAACGGGGGTCTTTTACAATACAATAACAAGCATCATAAGAAATGAAATAGTCTTCAAGCAACATATTGTTCACGAAATGGCCATAGTCAAGTAAGGCACGTAGGGCAAGCAATCATTCCAAGGAATCATCGATAGGCACGTTGTCCTCGGGTACTTGTTCCTGGTCTTCTTCTCTTGAGATGATAAAAGAGGGTGAGTCCTTATGAACTCAGCGAGGGGGAACGAGAAATAAGTTTTGAAACTCATTTTTCGGTTCAACTTGTGAAAACTCTTTTTGCAAGCGTGACATGTATCACAAGTAAGTACATAATGTAATATAACAGTAAAAGAATACAGTTACCCGTCTTTCCTCCCCGAGGTCCTCTAGGAACCAAGCGAGAGTACTTATGCACATAGTGAAAAGGATACAGTGAACTTTTGCTCTCAGTTCATTTCCAGTATCAGTTGTTGCGGCCGACTTCAAATCATTCCCTTATCACACCAAATGGGTGTACTCCGGATGTACCCCAAAATCCTACGACCCAACTCTCCGAGGAAGTCTAGCCCCCAAGCGAGATAGGGAATTGGACAATAGTAGTCACGGTTGCATCGGCAAGCCCGATGCCGCCTGGTGTGCATGAACGCTACCACACCAGAATGAAAGGTTGCAACCTTGTATGCAATGCACATTTATGACATTTAATATATCACATTTGGAGGACAACAAAGTAGGTTGCCTCCGAGCAGTCATAAGATTGCACATTGACAAGTAAACACGCGAGACACGATATGATAGGTAATTTCACTTATAAGCACATGGAGTTATATGAATATTAAACGAAAAGTCATGTAACGCATGTAAATCAAGTCATATAACTCATTTCAAAGTTCACGTAATCAAATAATAAGATTATTCAACATGCAACGACATCTACATGGGACCGGGTACAAGAAAGGCCTACTTGTCAACATGTAATCATCGAAATCATGTTTAAGGCTATGAGGGAAACTACGGGCAGCCTACTAATTACATAATTAAACACGATATTCATAGGATTAACACTTAGCGAGTTTTCCTAGTCATTGGGGTTCCAATTTATGCTTACTCATGCGATTAAGCCCTAAATTGTCACGTGATTAACTCAAGCCATGCATTGATTAATTCAAACACCCTCAAGCACTCAAAACAGTCTACACAACATCCCAATGCTACAATCCCAAGCATTTAATGCAACAAGAGAAGTTACAATAATTTTCATGGCAAATCACTAGATGAAAACCTCACTGCAATGGTCTGTTTTCTCACAATCATTGAGACAAGCAAACAAACTACAATTCCAGTAAACAAAATTTCAAATTAAAGCTTAAGGAGTGAACTAAATCCAGAAACAAACCTCGCATCATTTGGAGTTCGGGTTCAAGAGTTATAGCCAAAACCGTGAGACTACGCAAAACTGTCCAGATTTGCACACATTTCAATACTTGTCATTTTTTAGGGCCTTAGGGTCAGATTTAGCCTTATTCCATTTCTGACAAAAATGTCCAAAACTGAAAAATATATCAGCACACCAAATTTTATGTATTTTGGATATCATTTACTAAGTCAAAACTGGTTCGTTCTACAAGAACAGTGAATCTGCCAAAACCTGCTTCATTTTCCCAGATTTTCCAGATTTGGACACATTTTGATATTTTGCCATTTTGAGGACCTTAGAGTCAAAATTAGGTTTGTCCTATTTCTGTGAAAACTTCTCAGAACTGGCAAAACTAGTAGCCTACCAATTTTCACACATTTTAAACCTCATTTACCTGGTAAAAGTCACCCCGCACCAACACGACAAAAGACTGTCCCATACGCGATTTCATCTATCATCACATTCTAGCCAAATATCTTGCCATGCATGTTTACAAAAGCTCATGAACACACATATATCACAAGTACAGAGGTAGAAATAGACATTCAAAGGCATGCATGTGGTTTTTAAAAGCTTTTCAACAAGTTTTTGCCCTCACCTTAGCAAGACAACAAGAAAATGCACAAACTCTTGATGAAGCACAATGTCAACCCTTTTTTCTTGCTTAGCCGAGAGGCCACTTGATTTTCTCTAATTTCCTAGCTTAGTAACCAAGTTCTTAGTAGGTTCATGTGGTTAGAACAAGAAGAAAATGAAATGGAAGCTAACAAACTCACCTAAGCCGAAATGGATGTGCAAAAGGCTTGCATGTGCATTTCTTTGCTCCTAGTTTTGCTTGGTCGAGCTCCTAAGGGTCTTGCATGTCTTGATGAACCATTGATGATGAACTTAAGCTAAGGAGAGCATAGTTTCAGCTAGGGACGAGAGAGAGAGTGAGAGAAAATGTGAAAAAGAAATAAAGAATGAAAGAAAAAATGAAAAGCTTGCTAGGTTGATGCTTGTGTCGGTCTTGGGCCTTGAGAATTCTGAATTTGTGTCTTCAAGAAGCATAATTTGAATCATCCTAGCATGGGCAAGAGAATGGGTCGAAATTTGGTGCATTGGGGAGGGTTTTTGAGCCATTTTTTTATTGCTTTGTGTCATGACTTGTCATAGAATTGCTAGGAATGAATTTGAATTAAGCAAGCTAGCACAAATGCACAAAAAGTGGTCAGCCAAGGCATTGCAAGAATCTGAATTTTTGTCTTGGTTGAGCAATATTTAATTGTGTGTTTGGGATATGCAAAAGAATAAGGGATAAAAAATAAGCATGTCTAGCTTTTGGTGCAATTTCGTCTTCTAGTGAGTTGAATTGGCATTTTAATATTAGTTAGTGGAATTTGTAGGATTAATTAATGATCTAGTGCTTCATGTAAGATGCTTTCTTGATTAACGTTTGGACACGCTTTCCTAGGTTTAGGGCATGCACTACGAGGTAGGATACGAACTACAAGATGAATGCACGTTTCCCAACTAAATGCACGCAACCCTAAATGAATGCACGTAATTTAATGCAAGGCACACAAAACGAAACACGATTCTTAAACCTAGGTCAAGGCACGCAAATCTAGGTTAGGGTACACGAAATGAGGTAACGTATGTCAGTCGGGGATTAGGGCACACCATTCTAGGTCAAGGCACGAATGATGAAGCATGCACAAAAACCAAGACATGGCACATAACCCAAGGTCAATCATATAATTCTTGGTCTATGGCACGCAAATCAAGGTAACACACGTTATTCGCGGTCGGGCCTGTAACATCACGATCCCTCTCGAGATCGGGAGTTCTATCAATCGATCTAATCACAACCCAAACCAAACCCGGGCATAAATTTTTAGGGAAACGGACGGAGTCTCCCCTGTTTCTAGGCGAAGTGTAAAACCTGGAATAGCATATAAATGGACCAACACCGTGTCCAACATTCAACCACCTCAAGGCCATCCGAGCCTTGGTTCTCAACAACTAAACACAGCATATAAATATACATTTCCAGTTTAAAGCTAACCTATCTCTTTACATCTTTTACAAGAACATTCAAGCTTGACATTTAATCCATACTAATCTACTGCACAAAATATACTATCATACCATTCTCGCTCTTTTCTTTTAGATAATTACAAACATGCATCGAGTTAACTATACTACTGAATACATAACTAACTTATCAATCTACATCAACTACTTAGCTAGATTAAATTACATTTCTTTTAACAATAAATACATACAACATATGAACATATATCTTTACATCTTTGACAGCTCAAGCCACAAACCACGCAAGACAACTCTTCAAGCACGAACTAACACATATCCACGAACTTTTCAGCTAACAAGGCATTTCCTGAAATGTGGTGGTGAGGAGTGAGTATACACAACACGTATACTCAGTGAGGGCGAGACAGATATCGAGTTGGAGAGAAAGAAGATCGTGCAATGCAAATAATCACAGTTAAGCAATAAAGACAATAAGGAAACATTCAATACAAACAACAATACTATAAGCAATCAAGAAAGCATTAACACAGCCCTTTAAAGCTATACCACACTCTGAAGGATGTGGTTCACTCATACAAGCAATATACCATTTCACGAGCGATACATCAATCTCGAGCTTGATGTTTGACAACGATGACAATAAGCGCGCATCCACCTTATAACACCAGTTTGGAATACCCCGGAAGTATCCATCAATTCTACGACCCAAATCTCCCTGGGAGGCAACCCAAGCGAGAAAGGGAATAGCAACGGAGCTAGAGCAACCAACACTGGCAACCCGAGGCTACCCAGAGAGGCCTATCACTCACGCGCGAGACACTATGCAATGCAAGACTCGATACAAGGCAATAAACGAGCGATAGCACAACAATACAAACTAGTGACAACAAACGAGATAACAAGCAATCACAATCAATAATAGCATTCAACTAACTTTTCAAGCATAACAAGCAATAATAAGCAACAATAACAACATTTAAACAAGTAATGACAGTTCAAACACGAAAACAACAAATATCACTATTCAACCCCAACTTCCAAGGACAATTACGAGCAAACGAGCTACGGGATTAGGAAACCGATTTCACTACATTCACTCAGGCACTACAAGGCATGTTTCTATGTCTCTAAACTTCACTTTCTCACCCGAGACCCGAAAGTCCACCTACTGCGTTTGAACTACAGCTATGCTAACCGGTCATTCAATCAACGCCACAACAGCGCCAAAAGTGCTTCCATGCCCTCAATTACGAAACCCCCAACTCAATTCGAGCACGGTCAAATTTTGGTCAAACGGCCCCTTTACGATTCTTCGTCTAATTCCCAATTTTAACAAAGGCCGATCCGTTTTTATTTCACATTTTAGCTTTCTATCACTAATGGCACCTATCCAAATCAATCAATCGCAATTTGGATCGAAATCCAAAATTCTAGGGTTTACTATTCATAATTCACTATTCATGTTCTTCCCCAATTTCAAATACGCCGTTTCAACCGTAAAAATTGCTAAATAACTAACAAGTAATGCTCTACGAACCCTAAGCAAGATATTTCAAGCAATAACAGGCATTATAACACGATAAATATCAAATCTGAAAAATTGACTCAAAAATCAAATTCATATTAAAATGCACAAAAGCGTGAAAACCCTCACAGAGATTGAACACCAAGACCCGCAAGGACCCGAACCACGACCCCCGAGCAATTCCACGCGCAATTGTAGAAGAAAATGCAAGAAAATCTTTTCCTTTTTCTCCCCTTGAAGCTTCGGCCATGGCTAGGACAAAATGGTCATTTGGCATTTTGTTTTGTTTGATTTTTGCATTGTTTTATTATTTATTAGGTGACAAGGGGCATTTTGGTCATTTGTAAAATCAAACTTAAGTTAAAATTGGTCAATTAAGCTTATTTTGATGCTATTTAATCCAATTCAAGTTAGAACAATGCAATTTTAATGAAAACTGACTAAAACTAGCTAATTTAAACTAGAAACATTATTTTCGAAATCCGAGGAATATTCTTCCAACTTTCATTTTCGAAATGCTACGATCGAATGGTCCATAATCGATCGCTAATAAAGTGATAAGCAATAATATAAAACTTTAATTCTTTGAAAAGTAGAATGGTAGAATAGTTTAAAATTCACTCCGGCTCGAAGTTACTTTCCTCATTTATTTGAAACCCGAGTGATTTTAATGCAAGATAATTAAAGCCGATTACTAAAATAATTAAAACATTCAAAATAATCAATATTTATTTAAAAATAATTAATTTAACTATTTCTAGAATATTTTCCATGAATTATGAAACTAGTGTGAATATACAAGAGAATTAGTTAACATAAACACGTAGTCAGATGCAACTAAATGCTAATCTCTAAAATGGCACTTAATCGAACACAAGTAAATAAATCTAATTACTATAAACAATAAAAATAAGTGATAATCTTTAGTTAATCAATATAAAAATTATTGAATGTTTTTTTTTTTTAGAAGAAATCTCAAAATAGTGCAAAAATAGATGTTTAACTAATTAAACACTCAACTAAATGCAGTTAGATGCCATTAAATGCATGTCAGGTTCGGGTTATCACATCCTTCCCCCCTTAAAACAATTGCGTCCTCGCAATTCTTCTTCCAATAGGACTCTGCATCATCTAAAATCCAACTCTGATAAATCTTCATCGGTTGCTGAGCAGGATAATATATAAGAATGCTCGTAGAAAATCCCGAATAGAAATTCTAATCAAGAATGCTGAGGAAATACCAACTAAAGACTGAAGCAAAGATACTGTAGATATTATCAATACCACATACTAATGGCAGGAAGAGCACTGAAGGAATACCCTAGTTAAGAATCTTCAATAGAAGTCTAACAAGTACCCAATAAGAAAGTTAAGAGATAGCCAGAGTAGATGCACCTCATGCAGTACTGACTACCGTAAATAGACCCAGCTGAAAATTCTGTAAAGGAATATAGAGAAGAATACCCAAGGCCAACCTCTAAATGAAATCTTCCAATAAATGTCAATAAGGAAAAATACTAGTAGAATGCCCGATAAGAATTCCAAAGAATACCGTAAGTAATATGAGATAATGAGTCTAATAGGGATTCCAGTTACCAAACCAACTGAGGAATGCCAAAGAAAATACCCGAACAATGCTCCAGTAAGAAGGTACCAAGAATTGCCCAATAAGTAAATGCTAAATAAATGGCCACTAAGGATCCTAGAAAATGCCATTGAAGAATTTCCAATAAGGAATACCAGTAACACTCCAATAAAGACTGAGACACATATGCCATAGATAATACTGTGCAGTAAGGCCGATTAAAATCCCAATAGCCAAATCCACCGAGAAATGCCAACAGAAGTCTCCAAAGAATACCCATTAAGAAAACCAAAGAATGCTCCAAAGAATAACCAAATAAAACCCCAAGAGAAAGCTACTCTTTCACAACTGTTAAGCACAGAGGAGGCCATAGAGATTTGCCAATAACCGAGCCCCAAAAGCAAACACCAATTCCCAAATAAAGGCTAGCCAAATGCCATTCATTTCCTGCCAATCCATACACCTTGAAAAGCCAGCGGTGAACCACTTTCTTCAGGGGAGGAAGAGGACTTACTTACCATTTCAATAGGACATGTATGAATGCCAATATATCACAGTTATACATATGCCTTAAACTATTATGCAAGCAAGTTTACAAAATAGTTTATTCAACAAAGTCACTCAAGCACGGCAATCAAGTCAAGCATAACATAATCAATTCAAGACATTTTAAAACACACATTACAAGCAATACTTCAAGCAAATAACAATTCACGAGATCAATTCGATTCACAATGCCAATTCGATAGGTTAATTCAATGCACAACTAGACACTTTACTTCACTTAGCACACAATTAACACATAACACATAACTATATCACATAGGAGCACACATTCATGTCAAGACACACAATCTCACATACAAGCATGCACTTTCAAGACACACTTAACAAGCACACATTCAAGGATCACTACCCACCAGACCGAAGACCCTGTCCCGGCTTATGAGCTAGACAAGCTCTGATACCACCTGTAACATCCCGATCCCTCTCGAGACCGGGAGTTCTATCAATCGATCTAATCACAACCCAAACCAAACTCGGGCATAAATTTTCAGGGAAAACGGATGGAGTCTCCCCTGTTTCTAGGCGAAGTGTAAAACCTGGAATAGCATATAAATGGACCAATACCGTGTCCAACATTCAACCACCTCAAGGCCATCCGAGCCTTGGTTCTCAACAACTAAACACAGCATATAAATATACATTTCCAGTTTAAAGCTAACCTATCTCTTTACATCTTTTACAAGAACATTCAAGCTTGACATTTAATCCATACTAATCTACTGCACAAAATATACTATCATACCATTCTCACTCTTTTCTTTTAGATAATTACAAACATGCATCGAGTTAACTATACTACTGAATACATAACTAACTTATCAATCTACCTCAACTACTTAGCTAGATTAAATTACATTTCTTTTAACAATAAATACATACAACATATGAACATACATCTTTACATCTTTGACAGCTCAAGCCACAAACCACGCAAGACAACTCTTCAAGCACGAACTAACACATATCCATGAACTTTTTAGCTAACAAGGCATTTCCTGAAATGTGGTGGTGAGGAGTGAGTATACACAACACGTATACTCAGTGAGGGCGAGACAGATATCGAGTTGGAGAGAAAGAAGATCGTGCAATGCAAATAATCACAGTTAAGCAATAAAGACAATAAGGAAACATTCAATACAAACAACAATACTATAAGCAATCAAGAAAGCATTAACACAGCCCTTTAAAGCTATACCACACTCTGAAGGATGTGGTTCACTCATACGAGCAATATACCATTTCACGAGCGATACATCAATCTCGAGCTTGATGTTTGACAACGGTGACAATAAGTGCGCATCCACCTTATAACACCAGTTTGGAATACCCCGGAAGTATCCATCAATTCTACGACCCAAATCTCCCTGGGAGGCAACCCAAGCGAGAAAGGGAATAGCAGCGGAGCTAGAGCAACCAACACTGGCAACCCGAGGCTACCCAGAGAGGCCCATCACTCACGCGCGAGACACTATGCAATGCAAGACTCGATACAAGGCAATAAACGAGCGATAGCACAACAATACAAACTAGTGACAACAAACGAGATAACAAGCAATCACAATCAATACTAGCATTCAACTAACTTTTCAAGCATAACAAGCAATAATGAGCAACAATAACAACATTTAAACAAGTAACGACAGTTCAAACACGAAAACAACAAATATCACTATTCAACCCCAACTTCCAAGGACAATTACGAGCAAACGAGCTACGGGATTAGGAAACCGATTTCACTACATTCACTCAGACAGTACAAGGCATGTTTATATGTCTCTAAACTTCACTTTCTCACCCGAGACCCGAAAGTCCACCTACTGCGTTTGAACTACAGCGATGCTAACTGGTCATTCAATCAACGCCACAACAGCGCCAAAAGTGCTTCCATGCCCTCAATTACGAAACCCCCAACTCAATTCGAGCATGGTCAACTTTTGGTCAAACGGCCCCTTTACGATTCTTCGTCTAATTCCCAATTTTAACAAAGGCCGATCCGTTTTTATTTCACATTTTAGCTTTCTATCACTAATGGCACCTATCCAAATCAATCAATCACAATTTGGATCGAAATCCGAAATTCTAGGGTTTACTATTTATAATTCACTATTCATGTTCTTCTCCAATTTCAAATACGCCGTTTCAACCGTAAAAATTGCTAAATAACTAACAAGCAATGCTCTACGAACCCTAAGCAAGCTATTTCAAGCAATAACAGACATTATAACGTGATAAATATCAAATCTGAAAATTTGACTCAAAAATCAAATTCATATTAAAATGCACAAAAGCGTGAAAACCCTCACAGAGATTGAAGACCAAGACCCGCAAGGACCTGAACCACGACCCCCGAGTAATTCCACGCGCAATTGTAGAAGAAAATGCAAGAAAATATTTTCCTTTTTCTCCCCTTGAAGCTTCGGCCATGGCTAGGACAAAATGGTCATTTGGCATTTTGTTTTGTTTGATTTTTGCATTGTTTTATTATTTATTAGGTGACAAGGGGCATTTTGGTCATTTGTAAAATCAAACTTAAGTTAAAATTGGTCAATTAAGCTTATTTTGATGCTATTTAATCCAATTCAAGTTAGAGCAATGCAATTTTAATGAAAACCGACTAAAACTAGCTAATTTAAACTAGAAACATTATTTTCGAAATCCGAGGAATATTCTTCCAACTTTCATTTTCGAAATGCTACGATCGAACGGTCCATAATCGATCGCTAATAAAGTGATAAGCAATAATATAAAACTTTAATTCTTTGAAAAGTAGAATGGTAGAATAGTTTAAAATTCACTCCGGCTCGAAGTTGCTTTCCTCATTTATTTGAAACCCGAGTGATTTTAATGCAAGACAATTAAAACCGATTACTAAAATAATCAAAACATTCAAAATAATCAATATTTATTTAAAAAAAATTAATTTAACTATTTCTAGAATATTTTCCATGAATTATGAAACTAGTGTGAAGATACAAGAGAGTTAGTTAACATAAACACGTAGTCAGATGCAACTAAATGCTAATATCTAAAATGGCACTTAATTGAACACAAGTAAATAAATCTAATTACTATAAACAATAAAAATAAGTGATAATCTTTAGTTAATCAATATAAAAATTATTGAATGTTTTTTTTTTATAGAAGAAATCTCGAAATAGTGCAAAAATAGATGTTTAACTAATTAAACACTCAACTAAATGCGGTTAGATGCCATTAAATGCATGCCAGGTTCGGGTTATCACAGGGCCTCACATCCTCCCATCCTTAAAATAATTTCATCCCGAAATTCATTCTTGTCTATTGAGGTCATTTAGACAGATTCTGACCCTTGTTATTCCTCCTACTCTGGTTCGTCCCGTGTTTGGTGATCTTTTACCACAACCAATTCACTTGTTATGTTTCTCCAATCATTTAGTTCGGTGTGACCTCTACATTTACAGTTCTTTCCTTTGAACGACTCTATTCCTGCCATTTGATCTTAAGGTCAAGTTCATTAACTAAGGTTAGAGTCTTCAAACGTAGTCATCAAAGCTGCATCGGTATTCTAACTATATAACTATAACTCCAGAATCCTGACTCATGTTGTATCAAACTCGCCTTCATACCTCAAAAAGGAATATCACCATAATACCATGATCTTATGGTGACATACCCTAATTTCAAGACGATAGGTCGATATTCGATTTACATATCCTACCAACTAGCTTCAAAATTGTTAACACGTAGGACATAAACAAGTTATGGATCATTTCCACAATATGACCCTATCTTCAAGAAGAACTCACCAAGCAACTAATCCATCTCGAATCGTCATCTATCGATAATATCATGGTCCTTATCTCGTAGGTACGTTAGATTAGCAAGTCTTCTAATGACTAGTCTCCAGGTTACAGGCTCCTATTCATTAACTTTTTTCCCCAGCTTCGTTAACCTTCAAGCTCATAATCAAGAAGAAAGACCGTTGAGATTCGTTAAACTCAAACTCTAAGGTTTATTAGGTACCACCAACAAATTGTCATTGAAATTGCATGGGTAAACTAATCATGTTGCACTAGTTCAACTCTTACAAGTAAATTCATCAACTTGTAATCCATAGTTTATTTCCTTATTCAAATCTCTATCTTCAAGTCACGAAGCTTCGGAATTTCTTTTAATCGTAACCAAGACTCCTAAGGCGAATAGTTTCAATCTCAAATAAATTTCACTCACCTCAATCCAAGGTTACATCATACTTTAGAGGACAATGGTCCTACTCACTTCGTGAACTAGTCATTCCTTCGAACACTTAATGCCCGCCAATATATCTTCAACATTAATGTTACTAAGCTGGGTTCATCGCCATATAAGTGATATCAATGCTCTACTAGGTTACCGGTCGTACAATAACAATCCTAGGACTATAAATGGGTACCGAAATGATCGAGCTCATAAGATACTTACACAAGATAACTTCAAGGTTGTATCAATTTAAGAATTATGACCAAGAGGCATCCTTCAACATAACCTAATAGAACTTCAAAAGTAATCAACCACCCATTTAACTATCACTACAAGATTCACCTCTTTATTCAACGACCACAATTCGAAGTCTACCAATCGCTAGTTTCTAGACGTGAAACGGTGCACATAGATACAGTGGTCTATCAATAGTCTCTTGGGTCGTCATGACTCTGATTCATCTCTATCTTATTCTCTTCGTTTACATGTTCAACTAGCTAAAAGCATTAAGTCTGATCGATCTTAGGTCCTAGGGTTTACCATAAATCATCATGCGTACTCACTATTAGCTATTTAGGATTACTATTCATACCTTAACGACTCCATTCTGCAACCGGATGCTTTAATCTCATTTCCATGGTTTATATACTAGGTCCATCGGTCTTGCTTAGGGATATATGCTTTCTAGCATCCTCTAGGGTATCCAAACAACGAGTGCATAGAATGACTTACTTTGCATAATCACAACTAAATCCGAGGGGCAACAATTTAATACAATGATTCTTAATGTCACTAATATCCAACTTTCCTAGGTTTAGGGCATGCACTACGAGGTAGGACACGAACTATGAGATGAATGCACGTTTTCCAAGTAAATGCACACAACCCTAAATGAATGCACGTAATTCAATGCAAGACACACAAAACGAAACACGATTCTTAAACCTAGGTCAAGGCACACAAATCTAGATTAGGGCACACGAAACGAGGTAATGCACGTCAGTCGGGGATTAGGGCACACTATTCTAGGTCAAGGCACGAATGACGAGGCATGCACAAAAATCAAGACAGGGCACGTAATCCAAGGTCAGTCATATAATTCTTGGTCTATGGCATGCAAATTGAGGTAACACACATTATTCAGGGTAGGGCCTCACACTGTGAACCGCATAACTCTTTACGAATCAAAAGTTATGGGCACCAGAGCGATTGAGACTTGGTCCTAAGCCCCACGCCCACGGTTTGCGGGCCCAACCTTTACGTGAATCGAAGTTGTCTTGCCTAAGGTGTAGTGGGATTCAGTAATAGAAATGTGATGGATTAGGTTGTTGTCCTTTTTGCGGCTCACGAGGTACGATCCGGGACGGAAAAACAATGCAAAAGAATAAAAGTGTCCAGAAACTGATGAAAATGTTCAATTTTGGGCTCCAAAATCAGACACAGCTAAGCAGGCTTTCTGCCCCCATTGTAGAGCTCTCAGAGAGCTTTCCAACGGTATGCTGTGCGCCGCGTAATTCCTTACAGATCAAAAGTTATGGGAACCGGAGTGACGGAGACCTGGTCCTAAACCCCACGCCCACGATTTGCGGGCCCAGCCATTATGTGAAGCGAAGTTGCCTTGCCTAAGGTTGAGTGGGATTCGATAATATAAATGTGATGGACTAGGTTGTCGTCCTTTTCGCGGCTCACGACTTACGATCCGGGACGGAAAAATAGCTCAAAAAAAGAAAAGTGTCCAGAAACTGATTAAAATGTTCGATTTTAGATGCCAAAATCAGGCACATCTGAGCAGGCTTGTTTTCCTTGTTGTAGAGTTCTCGGAGAGCTTTCCAACGGTATGCTGTGCGCCGCGTAACTCCTTACGGATCAAAAGTTATGGGCTCCGGAGCGACGGAATCTTGGACCTAAGCCCCATGCCCTCAGTTTGCGGGCCCAGCCACTACGTGAAGCGAAGTTGTCTTACCCAAGGTTGAGTAGGATTCGGTAATATAAATGTGATGGATTTGGTTATCTTCCTTTTCGCGGCTCACGATGTACGATCCGGGACAAAAAAACAGCGCAAAAGAAGAAAAGTGTCTAGAAACTGATGAAAATGATTGATTTTGGACATCAAAATAGGCACATCTGAGCAGGCTTGCTGCCCCCGTCGTGGAGCTCTCGAAGAGCTTTCCAACAGTATGTTGTGCGCCACGTAACTCCTTACGGATCAAAAGTTATGGGTACCGGAGCGATGGAGACTTGGTCCTAAGCCCTATGCCCACGGTTTGCGGGACCAACCTCTACGTGAATCGAAGTTGTCTTGCCCAAGGTACCGTGGGATTTAATAATAGAAATGTGATGGATTTGGTTGTCGTCCTTTGCGCGGCTCACGACGTACGATCCGAGACGGAAAAACAGCGCAAAAGAAGAAAAGTGTCCAGAAACTGATAAAAACATTCGATTTTGGGCTCCAAAATCAGGCACAACTGAGCAGGCTTGTTGTCCTCGTTGTAGAGCTCTCGGAGAGCTTTCCAACAGTATGCTGTGCGCTGCGTAACTCGTTACGGATCAAAAGTTATGGGCACCGGAGCAACGAAGACCTAGTCCTAATCCCCACGCCCTCGGTTCGCGGGCCCAGTCACTACGTGAAGCGAAGTTGTCTTGCCCAAGGTTGAGTAGGATTCGGTAATATAAATGTGATGGATTAGGTTGTCATCCTTTTCGCGACTCACGACGTACGATCCAGGACGGAAAAACAGCGCAAAAGAAGAAAAGTGCCCAGAAACTGATGAAAACATTCGATTTTGGACTCCAAAATCAGGCACAATTGAGAAGGCTTGCTGCCCCCGTCGTAGAGCTCTCGGAGAGCTTTCCAATGGTATGTTGTGCGCCGCGAAAATCCTTACGGATCAAAAGTTATGGGCACCGGTGCGATGGAGACCTGGTCCTAAGCCCTACGCCCACGGTTTGCTGGCCCAGCCTCTACGTGAATCGAAGTTGTCTTGCCCAAGGTGTCGTGGGATTCAGTAACAGAAATGTGATAGATTTGGTTGTCGTCCTTTGCGCGTCTCACGACGTACGATCTGGGACGGAAAAACAGCGTAAAAGAAGAAAAGTGTCCAAAAATTGATGAAAACGTTCGATTTTAGACTCCAAAATCAGGCACAATTGAGCAGGCTTGCTGCCCCCGTCGTAGAGCTCTTGGAGAGCTTTCCAACGGTATGCTGTGTGCAGCGAAAATCCTTACGGATCAAAAGTTATAGGCACCGGAGCGATGGAAACCTGGTCCTAAGGCCCACGCCCACAGTTTGCGGGCCCAGCCTCTACGTGAATCGAAGTTGTCTTGCCCAAGGTGCCATGGGATTTAGTAATGGAAATGTGATGGATTTGGTTGTCGTCCTTTGCGCGACTCACGACGTACAATCCGGGATTGAAAAATAGTGCAAAAGAAGAAAAGTGTCCAAAAACTGATGAAAACGTTCGATTTTGGGCTCCAAAATCAGGCACAGCTAAGCAAGCTTGCTGCCCCCATTGTAGAGCTCTCGGAGAGCTTTCCAACGGTATGTTGTGCGCCGCGTAACTCCTTTCGGATCAAAAGTTATGGGCACCGGAGCGATGGAGACCTGGTCCTAAGCCCCACGCCTATGGTTTGCGAGCCTAGTCTCTACGTGAAGCAAAGTTCTTTTGCCCTAGGTGGCATGGGATTTGATAATAGAAATGTGATGGATTAGGTTGTCGTCCTTTTCGTGGCTCACGACGTACGATCCGGGACGGAAAAACAACATAAAAGAAGAAAAGTGTCCCGAAATTGATGAAAACATTTGATTTTGGGCTCCAAAAACAGGCGCAACCGAGCAGACTTGCTACCCCTATCGTAGAGCTCTCGAAGAGCTTTCCAACGGTATGCTGTGCGCTGCATAACTCCTTACGGATCAAAAGTTATGGGCACCGGAGTGACAGAGACCTGGTCCTAAGCCCCACACCCTCGGTTTGCGGGCCCAGCCACTACGTGAAGCAAAGTTGTCTTGCCCAAGGAGGAGTGGGATTCGGTAATAGAAATGTGATGGATTAGGTTGTCGTCCTTTTCGCGGCTCACGACATACGATCTGGGACGGAAAAACTGCGCAAAAGAAGGAAAGTGTCCAGAAACTGATGAAAATGTTAGATTTGGGACTCCAAAATTAGGCACAGCTGCTGCCCCCATCGTAGAGCTCTCGGAGAGCTTTCCAACGGTATGTTGTGCGTCGCGTAACTCCTTACGGATCAAAAGTTATGGGCACCAGAGCGATGGAGACCTGGTTCTAAGCCCCACGCCCACGGTTTGCGGGCCCAGCCTCTACGTGAATCGAAGTTGTCATGCCCAAGGTGCCGTGGGATTCAGTAATAGAAATGTGATGGATTAGGTTGTCGTCCTTTCGCGGCTCACGACGTACGATCCGGGACGAAAAAATAGCGCAAAAGAAGAAAAGTGTCCAGAAACTGGTGAAAACGTTCAATTTTGGGCTCCAAAATCAGGCCTAGCTGTACAGGCTTGCTGCCCCCGTCGTAGAGCTCTCAGAGAGCTTTCCAACGGCTTGTTGTGCGCCGCGTAACTCTTTACGGATCAAAAGTTATGGGATCCTGAGTGACGGAGACCTGGTCCTCAGCCCTACGCCCTCGATTTGCTGGCCCAGCCTCTACGTGAAGTTAAGTTGTCTTGCCCAAGGTGGCGTGGGATTCGATAATAGAAATGTGATGGATTAGGTTGCCGTTCTTTTCGTGGCTCACAACATACGATCCGTGACGGAAAAACAACGCAAAAGAAGAAAAATGTCCTAAAATTGATGAAAACATTCGATTTTGGATTCCGAAAATAGGCATAGCTGAGAAGGCTTGCTGCCCCCATCGTAGATCTCTCGGAGAGCTTTCCAACGGTATGTTGTGCACCGCGTAACTCCTTACGGATCAAAAGTTATGGGCACCGGAGCGACGGAGACCTGGTCCTAAAGCCCACGCCCTCGGTTTGTGGGCCCAGCCACTACGTGAAGCGAAGTTGTCTTGCCCAAGGTGGAGTGCGATTCGGTAATAAAAATGTGATGAATTAGGTTGTCGTCCTTTTTGTGGCTCACGACGTACGATCTGGGACAGAAAAACAGCGCGAAAGTAGAAAAATGTCTCAAAATTGATGAAAACGTTCCATTTTGAGCTCCGAAAATAGGTGCAGCCTAGGAGGCTTGTCACCCCCGCCGTAGAGCTCTCAAAGAGCTTTCCAAGGGTATGTTGTGCGCCACGTAACGCCTTACGGATCAAAAGTTATGGGCACCGGAGCGACGGAGACTTGGTCATAAGCCCCATGCCCTCGGTTTGCGGGCCCAGCCTCTACGTGAAACGAAGTTGTCTTGCCTAAGGTGGCATGGGATTCGGTAATAGAAATGTGATGGAATAGGTTGTCGTCCTTTTCACGGCTCACGACGTACGATCCGGGAGGGAAAAACGGCGCAAAAGAAGAAAAGTGTCCAGAAAATGATAAAAACGTTTGATTTTGGGCTCCGAAAATAGGCGCAACCGAGCAGGCTTGCTGCCCCCATAGTAGAGCTCTCGGAGAGCTTTCCAACGATATGTTGTGCGCCGCGTAACTCCTTACAAATCAAAAGTTATGGGCCCCGGAGCGACGGAGACCTGGTCCTAAGCCCTACGCCCTCGGTTTGCGGCCCCAGCCTCTACTGGAAGTGAAGTTGTCTTGCCCAAGGTCGAGTGGGATCGGGTAATAGAAATGTGATGGATTAGGTTGTCGTCCTTTTCGCAGCTCACAACGTACGATCCAGTACGGAAAAACAACTCAAAAGAAGAAAAGTGTCCTGAAACAGATGAAAAAGTTCAATTTTGGGCTCCAAAAACAGGCGCAGCTGAGCAGGCTTGCTACCACCATCGTAGAGCTCTTGGAGAGCTTTCCAACGGTATGCTGTGCGCCGCGTAACTCCTTATGGATCAAAAGTTATGGGCACCGGAGCGACGGAGACCTGGTCCTAAGCCCCACGCCCTCGGTTTGCGGGCCTAGCCTTTACGTGAAGCGAAGTTGTCTTGCCCAAGGTGGCGTGGGATTCGATAATAGAAATGTGATGAATTAGGTTGTCGTCCTTTTCGAGGCTCACGACGTACGATCCAGGATGGAAAAATAACGCAAAAGAAGAAAAGTGTCCCAAAATTGATGAAAACATTTGATTTTGGGCTCCGAAAATTGGCACAGCCGAGCAGGCTTGCAACCCCCGTCGTAGAGCTCTCGGAGAGTTTTCCAACGGTATGTTGTGCGCCGCGTAACTCCTTACGGATCAAAAGTTATGGGCACCGGAGCGATGGAGACTTGGTCCTAAACCACGCCCTCGGTTTGCGGGCCGAGCCTCTACATGAAGCGAAGTTGTCTTGCCCAAGGTGGCATAAGATTCGGTAATAGAAATATGATGGATTAGGTTGTCGACATTTTCGCGGCTCACGATGTATGATCCGCGACGGAAAAACAGCGCAAAAGAAGAAAAGTGTCCCGAAATTGATGAAAACGTTCGATTTTGGGCTCCAAAATAAGGCACAGCTGTGAGGCCCGACCTCGATTTGCGTGTGATACCTCGTTTAGAGTGCCTTAACCTAGATTTGCATGCCTTGACCTAGGTTTAAGAATTGTGTTTCGTTTTGTGTGCCATGCATTGAATTACGTGCATTCATTTAAGGTTGCGTGCATTTACTTGGGAAATATGCATTCGTCTCGTAGTACGTGTCCTACCTCGTAGTGCATGCCCTAGACCTAGGAAAGCGTGCCCTCATGCTAATCAAGAAAGCATCTTACATGAAGCACTAGATCATTAATTAATCCTACAAATCCCACTGACTAATATTAAATTACTAATTCAACCCACTAGAAGACGAAATTGCACCAAAAGCTAGACATTCTCATTCTTTATTCCTTATTCTTTTGCACTTTCCAAACACACAATTAAATAATGCTCAAAAGATGACAAAGATTCAGATTTTTCAAGCCTTGGCCGACCACCTTGTGTGCCTTGTGATTGCTTTGCATAATTCAAATCTTATTCCCAAACATTCTATGACATTCTATGACACAAATGCATAAAAAAATTAGCTCAAACCCTCCCTAAAGCCCCACCATTTTGACACAAGCTCCTTGCCCATGCTAGGAATTTCAAAATGCTTCTTGAAGACACAAAAGTTTGAAATTTTTATGCCCAAGGCCGACACAAGCCTCAACAATTGCAAAAGCTTTTATTTTTCTTTCATTTCTCTCATTTCCTCACATTTCTCTCTCTCCCTCTCATTCTTCTCTCTCTCTCTCTCGGCTTTGGCTGAGTTTCTACACTCCATAGCTTATCTTCATCACTCCATGGTTCATCAAGGCAAGCAAGAAGCTAGGGACCTCGACTAAGCAAGCTAGGTTGCAAGAAACACACATGCAAGCTCTTTGAGTCTCCATTTCGACTTAGGTGAGTTTGCTAGCTTCCATTTCTTTTATTCTTGTTCTAACCACATGCACCTACTAAGAACTTGGTCACTAAGCTAGGAAAAATAGAGAAAATCGAGTGGTGTCTCGGCTAAGCAAGGAAGAAGATCAACTTTGTGCTTCATCAAGAGTCTTGTGCATCTTCTTGTTGTTTTGCTAAGGTGAGGGCTAAAACTTCTTGAAAATCTTTCAAAAAACCACATGCATGCTCTTAAATGTTTATCTTTGCTTCTGTACTTGAGAAATATGTGTGTTCATAAGCTTTTACAACCATGCATGGCAAGATTGTGGGCTAGAATGTGATGATAGATGAAATCGTGCATGTGACAGCTTTCTGTCTTGTTGGTGCGAGGTGATTTTGGCTAGATAAATGATGTTGAAAATGAGTGAAAATTTGTAGATGACTAGTTTTGCCAGTTATGAACATTTTTCGCAGAAATAGACCAAAGCTAATTTTGACTCTAAGATCCTCAAAATGACAAATCATTAAAATGTGTCCAAATCTGGAAAGTCTGGAAAAATGAAGCAGGTTTTGGCAGATTCACTGACCTTGTGGAAAGAACCAGTTTTGACTTAGTAAATGATATCCAAAATGCATGAAATTTGGTGTGCTGCTAGCCTTTTCAGTTCTGGACATTTTTGTCAGAAATGGACTAAGGCTAATCTGACCCTAAGGCCCTAAAAAATGACAAGTATTGAAATGTGTGCATATCTGGACAGTTTTGTGCAGTCTCACTGTTTTGGCTATAACCATTGAATCCGAACTCCAAAAGATGCGAGGTTTGTTTCTAAATTTAGTTTACTTCTTCAGATTTAATTTGACATCTTGATCACTGGAATTGGAGTTTGTTTGCTTGTCTTAATGATTGTGAGAAAACAGTCCATTGCAGTGAGGGTTTCACTTAGAGATGTGCTTAAAAAAATTATTGTAGCTTCTCTTGTTGTGTTAAATGCTTGGGATTGTGGCATTGGGATGTTGTGTGGACTGTTTTGAATACTTGAGGGTGTTTGAATTAATCGATGCATGGCTTGAGTTTGATTTTGAGATGACTTGGGGCTTAATCGCACGGGTAAGCACGAATTGGAACCCTAGTAACCAGGTGAATTTGCTAAGTGTTGATCCTTTGGATGTTGTGTTGGATTATGTGTTTAATAGGCTGCCCGTAGTTGCCCTTGTAGCCCTAAATATGATTTCATGTTGATAAGTAGGCTTTTTTTGCACCCGGTCCCACATAGATGTCTTTGCATGTTGAATAATCTTGTTATTTGATTACGTGAACTTTGAAATGAGTTATATGACTTGATTTACGTGCGTTACATGGCTGCCCTTTTAATGTTCATATAACTCCATGTGCCTTTCAAGTGAAAATACTTGTCTTATCGTGCCTCGATTGTTTACTTGTCAATGTGCAATCTTATGACTGCTCGGAGGAAACCTACTTTGTTGTCCTCCTAATGTGATATATTAAATGTCATAAATGTGCATTGCATACAAGGTTGTAACCTTTCATTCTGGCGTGGTAGCATTCACGCACACCGGGCGGCATCGGGCTTGCTGGTGCAACTGTGACTACCATTGTCCAATTCCCTCTCTCGCTTGGGGGCTAGACTTCCACGGAGAGTTGGGTCGTAGGATTTCGGGGTACATCCGGAGTACACCTATTTGGCGTGATAAGGGGATGATTTGAAATCGGCCGCAACAACTGATACTGGAAATGAACTGAGAGCAAAAGCTCACCGTATCCTTTTCACTATGTGTATAAGTACTCTCGCTTGGTTCCTAGAGGACCTCGGGGAGGAAAGACGGGTAATTGTGTTCCTTACTTTTATATTATTGTTATGTACTTATTTGTGATATATTCATGCTTGCAAAAAGGGTTTTCATAAGTTGAACCAGAAAATGAGTTTCAAAACCTATTTCTTGTTCCCTCTCGCTGAGTTCATAAGGACTCACCCTCTTTTATCATCTCTTGTGAAGAAGATCAAGAACAGTTACATGAGGACGACGTGCCTAACGATGATTCCTTGGAATGATTGCCTGTCCTATGTGCTTCGCTTGATTATGGCCATTGTGAACACTATGCTGCTTGAAGACTGTTTCTTTTCATGTTGCTTGATGTTTGTAATGTAAAAGACCCCCGTTGTAATTTGGGGTCTAATTTTGGCTTGTACTGATAATAACTAGATAGACACTACTGTGGTCGTTTTGCTATCGTTACTGGCTAGTATCTATCATAGGATTTATGAAGTCTCAGGAAAGGATTAAGTAAAATGAACCTATCCAATCTTAAGCAGGTACTCATTGATAAGCTAAGATCAATAGGTACGTTTGTAACAAGGATTAACAAACAAACGAGACAAAGTATCATGCTCTGTGTTCTCCCGCAGGCCTGCGCGATGCGCGAATTGCTAAGCACACGACGCCATGGTCCCTGCTGAGTTGTAATAAGATGGATGTGGTCTAGTGTCGTGGCGATCCAAGCACCGCGTGGGCAAAAAGTCCGCTTTAGGTTGATATCTCAAGTGTGTGCACTCTGTGCTTGGTCGGGCGCAACGAAGTAGGCTCTAAAGCTTGCGACGTGCGGCCTAGTCATGCACCTTGTGCCATTCCTGTCCCCTGTCCCTTGTCCCTCAAAAATTCTTCGTGCCTAGCGGTGCGTTCTCAGGCCATCTCGCCAGTTCCGTCTACCTGAAGAGCTTCCTTTGCCTAGACGGTGGAGCAGTTATCGGCTTGGTAGTTTGGGAATAACGAACGTGATAGCGCGTGAGTGGTGGTTAGCTTGTATGGGTCAGTTGGATCCCTGCTTGAGCAGCGACGTCTGCCCCTACTTGCCTCTTCATTCGCGAACCGAGTGCTTACGTTGCCTCGGTCGGTAGGTCAGTTTCCTATGTTGCGTACCTATAAAGAAGGCAATCTAAAGTCATATCGTCCATCTTTTGCGTTGCGTCTGCCTCCGTGGACGATGTGGGGCGAAGCCCTAAGCACGTCCCGTGTTCCACGCTGCTCACTCCAACAAGTGCGGCACATGTGGCCTATGGGGCATCGCTCAATCTCTCGGATGCCGCCCACCATGATGGTATGGGGTCCTTGGCCTCTCTTTGCCCGAAATCAGCGTTCGTCGCTAATCGCGTACGACAGTTGTGCGCTTGTCTGGAGCCGTCGACCCTAAGGGGACAATGTGCCTCGTGTGATGCCGGCGTCAGTGAGGAATGCTACCTGGTTGATCCTGCCAGTAGTAATATGCTTGTCTCAAAGATTAAGCCATGCATGTGTAAGTATGAACTT
This sequence comes from Ehretia macrophylla, assembly GCA_037974665.1. Lineage (NCBI taxonomy): Eukaryota > Viridiplantae > Streptophyta > Magnoliopsida > Boraginales > Ehretiaceae > Ehretia > Ehretia macrophylla. The sequence continues at coordinate 25,555,967 of CM075766.1, forward strand.
ATTCAGACTATGAAACTGAGAATGGCTCATTAAATTAGTTATAGTTTGTTTGATGGTATCTACTACTCGGATAACCGTAATAATTCTAGAGCTAATACGTGCAATAAACCCCGACTTCTAGAAGGGATACATTTATTAGATAAAAGGTCGACACGGGCTCTGCCCGTTACTGCGATGATTCATGATAGCTCGATGGATCGCACAGCCCTTGTGCCGGTGACACATCATTCAAATTTCTGCCCTATCAACTTTTGATGGTAAGATAGTGGCCTACTATGGTGGTGACGGGTGATGGAGAATTAGGGTTCGATTCCGTAGAAGGAGCCTGAGAAACGGCTACCACATCCAAGGAAGGCAGCAGGCGCAAATTACACAATTCTGACACGGGGAGGTAGTGACAATAAATAATAATACTAGGCTCAAAGAGTCTGGTAATTGGAATGAGTACAATCTAAATCCCTTAATGAGGATCCATTGGAGAGCAAGTCTAGTACTAGTAGCCGCGGTAATTCCTGCTCCAATAACGTAGATTTAAGTTGTTGTAGTTAAAAAGCTTGTAGTTGGACTTTGGGATGGGTCGGCCAGTCCACCTCAGGTGTGTACCGGTCGTCTCGTCCTTTCTGTCTACGAAGCGCTCCCGGCCTTAACTGGTCGGGTCGTGCCTCCGGCACTATTACTTTGAAGAAATTATAGTGCTCAAAGCAAGCCTATGCTCTGTATACATTAGCATAGGATAACATTATAGGATTTCGATCCTATTGAGTTGGCCTTCGGGATTGGAGTAATGATTAACAGGGACAGTCGGGGGCCATTCGTATTTCATAGTCAGAGGTGACATTATTGGATTTATGAAAGACGAACAACTGCGAAAGCATTTGTCAAGGATGTTTTCATTAATCAAGAACGAAAGTTGGGGGCTCGAAGACGATCAGATATTGTCCTAGTCTCAACCATAAATGATGCCGACCAAGGATTGGCGGATGTTGCTTTTAGGACTCTGCCGGCACCTTATGAGAAATCAAAGTTTTTGGGTTCCAGGCGGAATATGGTCGCAAGGCTAAAACTTAAAGGAATTGACGGAAGAACACTACAAAGAGTGGAGCCTGCAGCTTAATTTGACTTAACACGGGAAAACTTACCAGGTCCATACATAGTAAGGATTGACAGACTGAAAGCTCTTTCTTGATTCTATGGGTGGTGGTGCATGGCCGTTCTTAGTTGGTAGAACGATTTGTCTGGTTAATTCCGTTAATGAATGAGTCCTCAGCCTGCTAACTAGCTATGCGAAGGTATCCCTCCACAGCTAGCTTCTTAGAGGGACTACGACTTTTTAGGCCACGGAAGTTTGAGGCAATAACATGTCTGTGATGCCCTTAGATGTTTTGGGCCGCACACGTGCTACACTAATGTATTCAACGAGTTTATAGCCTTGGCCAACAGGCCCGGGTAATCTTTGAAATTTGATCGTGATGGGGATAGATCATTGTAATTATTGGTCTTGAATGAGGAATTCCTAGAAAGCGGGAGTCATCAGCTCGCGTTGACTACGTCCCTGCCCTTTGTACACACTGCCCGTTGCTCCTACCGATTGAATGATTCGGTGAAGTATTCGGATAATGGCGATGTGGCCAGTTCGTTTTTCGCGACATAGCGAGAAGTCCACTAAACCTTATCATTTAGAGGAAGGAGAAGTTGTAACAAGGATTCCGTAGATGAACCTGCGGAAGGATCATTGTCGAACCCTGCGAAGGCAGAACAACCTGCAAACCCATTTAAACGATGCGGGGCCGACGTGGGAGAGGTGACTCGTCCCCAGCCAGCGTGTCGGTCTCGAGTCGAGGCGAACTCCCCGGAAACAACAAACCCCGGCAAGGAATATGCAAAGAAAAATGAAAAATGGGGCCCAGCCTATCCCTGCCCCGTCCACGGTGTGCCGGGTAAGGCCTTGGTCCTTTACGAAACGAAAATGACTCTCGGCAATGGACATCTCGGCTCTCACATCGATGAAGAACTTAGCGAAATACGATACTTGGGGTGAATTGCAGATTCCCGTGAACCATCAAGTCTTTGAATGCAAGTTTGCTCCCGAAGCCGTCAGGCCGAGGGCACGTCTGCATGGGCGTCACACATCACGTCGCCCCCCAACCCCAAGCCCGAACACTGGGTTGCCGGGTCCGTACATGGGGATAGATTGTGGCCTCCCGTGTCTTGAGGCGCGGTTGGCCGAAATGCTAGTCTGGCACAACGGATGTCACGACAAGTGGTTGTTGGTCCATTCAACTCACGAGTTGTCGTGCGTCGTCCCGTCGCACATGCGAGACTGAAGATAGACCCTCTACCACTGTGCGCTACGACCGCAACCCCTGGTCGGGCTGGATTACCCGCTGAGTTGAAGCATATCAATAAGCGAAGGAAAAGAAACTTACAAGGATTCCCTTAGTAATGGCGAGCAAACCTGGAACAGCCTAGCTCGAGAATCGGGAGGCTCCGCTGTCCAAGTTGTAGTCTGGAGAAGCGTCCTCAACGGCGGATCGGGCCCAAGTCCCATGGAAAGAGGCACTAGAGAGGGTGAGAGCCGCGTCGCTCCCAGACCCTATCGCACCACAAGGTATTGTCGGTGAGTCGGGTTGTTTGGGAATGGAGCCCTAAGCAAGCAATAAATTCCGTCAAAGGCTAAATACAAGTGAGAGACCGATAGCGCACAAGTACTGTGAGGAAAAGATGCAAAGGACTTTGAAAAGAGAGTCAAAGAGTGCTTGAAATTGTCGAGAGAGAAGCGGATGAGGGCCGGCGATGCGCCCCGGTCGTATGTAGAACGGCGAGAGGTGGTCCGCCGATTACCTCGGGGGCACGGACCATCCCGGATTGGGGCGGCAGCCAAAGCCCAGGCAGTAGATATGCCCGCAGAACGTCGTCGCCTCGATCGTTGCAGGGAAACGCACGCCTTTGGCGCGCTTCGGCATCTGCACGCTCCCGGTATTGGCCTGCAGGCTCCCCATTCGACCCGTCTTGAAACACAAACCAAGGAGTCTGACATGTGTATGAGTCAATGGACGTAAACCCGCAAGGCGCAATGAATCTAGTTGGTAGGATCTCCCTCGGGGGGTGCACCGCCGATCAACCTTGATCTTCTGAGAAGGGTTTGAGTGCAAGCATTCCAGTCGGGACCCGAAAGATGGTAAACTATGCCTGAGCGGGGCGAAGCCATAGGAAACTCTAGTGAAGGCCCGCAGTGATACTGACATGCAAATTGTTCGTCTGACTTGGGTATAGGGGCGAAAGACTAATCGAACCATCAAATAGCTGGTTCCCTCCGAAGTTTCCCTCAGGATAGCTGGAGCTCGGGTGCGAGTTCTATCGGGTAAAGCCAATGATTAGAGGCATCGGGGGCGCAATGCCCTCGACCTATTCTCAAACTTTAAATAGGTAGGACAACGCGGATACTTCGTTGAGCCGCGCCACAGAATCAAGAGTTCCAAGTGGGCCATTTTTGGTAAGCAGAACTGGCGATGCGGGATGAACCAAAAGTCGGGTTACGATGCCCAACTACGCGCTAACCTAGATCCCACAAAGGGTGTTGGTCGATTAAGACAGCAGGACGGTGGTCATGGAAGTCGAAATCTGCTAAGGAGTGTGTAACAACTCATCTGCTGAATCAACTAGCCCCGAAAATGGATGACACTTAAGCACGCGACCTATACCCGGCCGTTGGGGCAAGTGCCAGGGTCCGATGAGTAGGAGGGCTGTGAGGCCCTAATGAGGCCCTACCTCAATTTACGTGCGATGCCTCGTTTCGTGTGCCCTAACCTAGATTTGTGTGCCTTGACCTAAGTTTAAGAATTGTGTTTCGTTTTGTGTGCCTTGCATTGAATTACGTGCATTCATTTAGGGTTGCGTGCATTTACTTGAAAAACGTGTATTTGTCTCGTGGTTCGTGCCTTACCTCGTAGTGCATGCCCTAGACCTAGGAAAGCGTGTCCTCACGCTAATCAAGAAAGCATCTTACACGAAGCACTAGATCAATAATTAATCCTACAAATCCCACTAACTAATATTAAATTACTAATTCAACTCACTAGAAAACAAATCTCACAAAAAGCTAGACATTCCTTATTCTTTTGCACTTTCAACACACAATTAATTAATGCCCAAAAGATGACAAAAAAATCAGATTTCTACATGCCTTGGCTGACCACTTGTTGGGCTTTGTGATTGCTTTGCTTAATTCAATTTAATTCCTAGACAATCTATGACAATTCTATGACACAAATGCATAAAAAACTAGCTTAAAACCCTCCCCAAAGCTCCACCAATCTCGACATAGGCTCCTTGCCCATGCTAGGAATTTCAAAATGCTTCTTGAAGACACAAAAAATCTGAATTGAAAAGCTCAAGGCCGACAAATGCATCAACATTTGCAAAAGCCTTCATTTTTTCTTCATTTCTCTCATTTCCTCACATTTCTTTCTCTCCCTCTCATTCTTCTCTCTCTCTCGGCCTTGGCTGAGTTCATATACTCCATAGCTCATCTTCATCATTACATGGTTCATCAAGGCAAGCTAGAAGCTAAGAAGCTCGACTAAGCAAGCTAAGTTGCAAGAAAGCTCACATGCAAGCTTATTGAACTTCCATTTCGGTTTAGGTGAGTTTGCTAGCTTCCATTTCTTTTCTTCTTGTTCTCACCATATGCACCTACTAAGAACTTGGTTACTAAGCTAGGAAACTAGAGAGAAATCGAGTGGTGTCTCGGCTAAGCAAGGAAAAGAGTCAACCTTGTGCTTCATCAAAATCTTGTGCATCTTCTTGTTGTTTTGCTAAGGTGAGGGCTAAAACTTCTTGAAAATCCTTCAAAAAACCACATGCATGCTCTTAAATGTTTGTCTTTGCTTCTGTACTTGAGATATATGTGTTTATAAGCTTTTATAACCATGCATGGCAAGATTTTGGGCTAGAAGGTGATGATAGATGAAATCGGGTTTGTGACAGCTTTCTGTCTTGTTGGTGCAAGGCGAGTTTGGCTAGGCAAATGATGTTGAAAATGTGTGAAAATTGGTAGGTAACTATTTTTGCCAGTTTTGAACATTTTTTGCAGAAATAGGAAAAAGCTAATTTTGACTCTAAGGTCCTCAAAATGGCAAATGATTAAAATGTGTCCAAATCTGGAAAGTCTGGAAAAACGAAGCAGGTTCTGGCAGATTCACTGACCTTGTGGAACGAACAAGTTTTGACTTCGTAAATGAAATCCAAAATGCATGAAATTAGGTGTACTGCTATATTTTTCAGTTCTGGACATTTTTGTCAGAAATGGACTAAGGCTAAATCGGAACCTAAGGACCTAAAAAATGGCAAGTATTGAAATGTGTTCAAATCTGGACAGTTTTGTGTAATCTCACTGTTTTGGCTATAACTATTGAACCTGAACTCCAAATGATGCGAGGTTTGTTTCTAAATTTAGTTCACTTCTTAAGATTTAATTTGAAATCTTATTCACTGGAATTGGAGATTTTTTGCTTGTCTTAATGATTGTGAGAAAACAGCCCATTGCAGTGAGGGTTTCACTTAGTGATATGCTTAGAAAAATTGTTGTAACTTCTCTTGTTGAATTAAATGCTTGGGATTGTGGCATTGGCATGTTGTGTGGACTGTTTTGAATACTTGAGGATGTTTGAATTAATCGATGAATGGCTTGAGATTGATTTTGAATTGACTTGGGGCTTAATCGCACGGGTAAGCACGAAATGGAAACCCTAGTGACTAGGTAAATTCACTAAGTGTTGATCCTATGAATATCGTGTTTAATTATACGTTTAGTAGTCTTCCCGTAGTTGCCATTGTAGCCCTAAATGCGATCTTGATGATTACATGTTGACAAGTAGGTTTTCTTGCACCCGAACCCACGTAGATTGTTGTTGTAGGTTGAATAATCTTATTATTTGATTACGTGAACGTTGAAATGAGTTATATGACTTGATTTACGTACGTTACATGGCTGCCCGTTTAATGTTCATATAACTCCATATGCCTTTCAAGTGAAATTACTTGTCTTATCGTGCCTCGCTTGTTTACTTGTCAATGTGCAATCTTATGACTGTCCGGAGGCAACCTACTTTGTTGTCATCCTAATGTGATATATTAAATGTCATAAATGGGCATAGCATATAAGGTTGCAACCTTTCATTCTGGCGTGGTAGCGTTCACGCACACCAGGCGGCATCGGGCTTGCTGGTGCAATCGTGACTCCCATTGTCCAATTCTCTCTCTCGCTTGAGGGCTAGACTTCCTCGGAGAGTTGGGTCGTGGGATTTCGGGGTACATCCAGAGTATACCCATTTGGTGTGATAAGGGGATGATTTGAAGTCGGCCGCAACAACTGATACTGAAAATGAACTGAGAGCAAAAGCTCACCGTATCCTTTTCATTATGTGTTTAAGTACTCTCGCTTGGTTCCTAGAGGACCTCAGGGAGGAAAGACGGGTAATTGTGTTCCTTTACTTTTATATTATTGTTTTGTACTTATTTGTGATACATTCATGCTTGCAAAAGGATTTTCATAAGTTGAACCGAAAAATGAGTTTCAAAACCTATTTCTCGTTCCCCCTCACTGAGTTCATAAGGACTCACCCTCTTTTATCATCTCAGGTGAAGAAGATCAAGAACAGGTACCCGAGGACGACGTGCTTAACGATGATTCCTTGGAATGATTTCCTGTCCTATGTGCTTTGCTTGATTATGGCCATTTGTGAACACTATGCTACTTGAAGACTATTTCTTTTCATGTTGATTGATGTTTGTAATATAAAAGACCCCCGTTGTAATTTGGGGTCTAATTTTGGCTTGTACTGATAATAACTAGATAGACACTATTATGGTCGTTTTGCTATTATTACTGGCTAGTATCTATCAT
>CM075766.1:25565370-25570370 GCA_037974665.1 Ehretia macrophylla
AAACTGACCAAGAGGTTTGATGCCCCATGCTACCCCCTAAGTATGTCTCCAAGTGCCTAAGTAAGTCATAAGTTTGTAAGCCAAGTGTAGACGCACGAATGCCCAAGTGTTGCCAAGTGCTCTATGCCCAAGTTCAAATAACATTAGCCCAAGTTAGTTTGCCATGCTCGCTGCCTACTATAGTGCTGCCGCAAGTGTCGTGGGGTTTTGAGGCAACGATGATGCCCAATTATGCCCAAGTGCTATGTGCTATGTGCTATGCCCAAGGACACCCAAGTTCTATGTGCTATGCCCAAGCATGCCCAAGCGTCGACGTCATAAGTTTTAAGTGTCGACGTGCGAATGCCCAAGTGCTATACCCAAATGCTATGCCCAATGATGCCCAGTGTCGATGTCATAAGTTTTAAGTGTCGATGCGCGAATGCCCAAAGTGCTATACCCAAGTGCTATGTGCTATGCCCAAGTGCTATGTGCTATGCCCATTGATGCCCAAGTGCTATGTGCACCCAAGCTCTATGCCCAAGTGCTATGTGCACCCAAGTGCTATGCCCAATGATGCCTAAGTGCTATGTACTATACCCAAGTACTAACGGGCCCACTGCCGGTCGACCCGGTACATCGCCTCGAGTGCCCAAGTGTTAGACAGCCTATGCTTCCTTTGCAAAATATGGCAAAAAATTTGAATTCAACCTTGTGTGTTGCCGGCCCGCCGAGTTGCCAAACATTCTTCCCTCAGCATTAACAGTGACTGAGGTTATGTTGCCCTTTTCTTCGGCACAGCTGGGCACATTGGTGAACGGTTGCGGCACGACTACCCACGGTGTTGCACGACAGTGCACGATTGGGCCTTGGATGGGGCACGTACTTGGGGCCTCGAATGGGACATGCACTTGGCCTCGGATGAGCTATAGCTTGGCATGCAGTTGGGGCACGGCTTGGCAAGGTTGTCGCGCAGTGGGGTCACACATCGGGCACGATGGGGCAAGCACTTGGGCGATTATGCCGCATAATGGTGCGCGCATGCTACACGAAGGTGTGTGCATGGGGTGCCCATGCAGCATGAAGGTGCGCGCATGGCGCGCCCATGTCGCACGATGGTACGTGCATGTATCCCGCATGCCACACTAAGGTGCGTGCATAGGGCGCCCATGTCGCACGATAGTGCGCAAATTGGGCTCACATGCCACACAATGGTACACGCATGTAGCATGCATGCCGCACGAAGGCACGCGCATGGGGCACCCATGCCGCATGAAGTTGCGTGCAAAGGGTGCCCATGTTGTACGATGGTGTGTGCATGGGGCGCCTATGATGCAAGATGGTTCTCGCATGGGGCGCTCATGCTGCACGATGTTGCGCGCATGTGGCCCGCATGCCGCACGAAGATGCTCACATGGGGTGCCCATGCCGCATGATGGTGCGCACATGTCTCATGAAGGTGCGCGCATGGGGTACCCATGCCGCATGATAGTGTGCACATCTTGCACGTATGCCGCATAATGGTGCGCGCTTGTGGCCCACATGTGACACGAAGGTGCGTGCATGGGGCACCCATGCTGCACGATAGTGCGCGAATCGGGCTCGCATGCCACACGATGGTACGCGCATGTAGCCCGCATGCCGCACGGAGGTGCACGCATAGGGCGCCCATGCCGCACGATGTTGTGCTCAAAGGGTGCCCATGCTGCATAATAGTGCGCGCATAGGGTGCCTATGCCGCATGATGGTGTTCGCATGGGGCGTGCATGCCACACAATGGTGCGAGCATGTGGCCCGCATGTCGCACGAAGATGCTCGCATGGGGTGCCTATGCTGTATGATGGTGCGCACATGCCTCATGAAGGTGTGCGCATGGGGTGCCCATGCCGCATGATGGTGTGTACATCTTGCGCGTACGCCGTACAATGGTGCGCGCTTGTGGCCTGCATGCGGCATGAAGGTACGTGCATGGGGCGCCCGTGCCACACGAGGTTGCGTACATGAGGCGCGCATACTGCACGATAGTGCACGCAAGTGGCACGCGCGGGGCGCTCAAGGGGCGTTGTTGGGGCACTGTTGGGGAACGGTTAAGGCACGGCTGGGGCACTATAGAGGTATGCTTGGGGGATGATGGAAGATGTTGGGGGACGGCTTCGGCACTACTAGGGGACGTTGGGCACGACGGGCAATGTTAAGCATTCGTGGGTATTGGGCATGCGAAATGTATTATGACACAAATGTTGACATTTATGTTTTTTTACAAGTGGTTTTCGAATCTATGAAGTGGCCTTAACCTTTCCCTTGTCCGAATAACAGTTCGTCACATTTGTGAGGCGAATTAGATTATTCGGGTTCCCAATCCTTCCAAAAAAAAATTTATCTCAAAATATCATGTAAACAAATTAATTTATGAATTAATATAAATTTTCCAGTATTTTTTTCTGATTTTTCCCTATTTTTCCTAATTTTTAAATGTTAAAAATTAATTTTTTGAAAAAATTATTTTTGAATATCATTTAACAAATTAATGTATGAATTAATATAAATTCTTCTGAATTTTTACTATTTTTTTCTGATTGTTCCCTATTTTTTGCAATTATTAAATACTAAAAAATATTTTTTGGAAAAAAATAATTTTGAAGCATTTGGATATCATATGCTATCAATGAGCAAGTTGGGTACGAATATCATGCCATATATGGCCTTTTATAGTGTAAAACACCTATTATGAATCTTTGGGAAAATGTACGCTACTACTGTCAGTTGAGTTTTTACATCTAAATGTACTATAGGGGGCTATGTGGTGTCAAGCCCCCTAGTCGAGGTCCATACGGGGGACGTTATGGGCACTTCGTGGCATATTGTGGGCTATATCATGGGCTATATCGTGGGCTATATTGTGGGCGGGAATGCTTAATGAGTGAATCACGCCGAGGTATTGCATTGCATACCCGTGTGTTGGGGTTGTGCCACCCCTGCCTCGCGTCCCCCGGCACATCCCTCGGTGCGGCACCAGGATGGCTAATGAGGAATGTGGTGGCTTCCCTAGCCCTTCATTATCTATCTTGGTACCGCAACACTGTGGATGTCATTGGGATGGATAATGAGGGGGCAAGTGGTTACCCAAGCACAAAACTAGCCAACCCCGTGCCATCGGCTAGGTACACATTGGGGGACATTCCCATCCCCCGACGTGTTGTTGGGCCTGCGCGATGCATGAATCGCCTAGCACACGAAGGCATGGCCGTTGCCAAAAGGATACGCGTGGCGATAGTCTAGTGTTGTGGCGATCCAAGCACCGCGTGGGCTTGCTTGGCTCTCGGGGGATGTTGGAGGCAAGTGTGATGCGCGAATCACCTAGCACACGTGGTATTGGCTTTCGTTAAGCAACGACGCGAGCGTTGTGATGAGACGATTGCTGATACTTCAATGTCGTGTCGATCCAAGCACTATGCGGCCTTGAAGCCATCCCCCGATGGGTTCTATCATGCCTATGAGATGCACGAATCGCCTAACACATGACGCGATGGTCTTCGCTGAGTCGTAATGCGACGAATGTGGTCTAGTGTCTTGGCGATCCAAGCACCGCGTGGGCAGGAAGGTAGTTTGCTTGTCCCATTCCGTGCATACGGGTACATACAGGGGGACGGTTTGCCTAGCACATGTGGCATTGGCTTTCGTTAAGAAACGATGAGAGTGTTGCGATGAGATGATTGTTGATGCTGCAATGTCATAGCGATCCAAGCACCATGTGGCCTTGAAGCCGTCTCCCGGTTGGATCCGACGGGCCTGTGCGATGCGCAAATCGCATAGCACATGATGCCATGGTCCTCGCTGAGTCGTAATGCGACAAACGTGGCCTATTGTCGTGGCGATCCAAGCACCGCGTGGTCAGGAATTTTGCTTGTCCCGTTCCGTGCATGTGGGTACATATGAGGGGACAGTGGGGGACTGCGCGATGCGCGAATCGCCTAGCACACGGCCTTGGCTTTTGTTAAATGACGACACGAGCATTGCGATGAGACGATGGCTAGAGCTTCAATGTTGTGGCGATCCAAGCACCGTGCTGCCTCGAAGCCGTCCCACAGTGTTTTCCCATAGGCCTAAGCGATATGCGAATCGCTTAGCACACGATGCCATGGTCCTCGCTGAGTCGTAATGCGATGGACGTGGCCTGGTGTCGTGGCAATCCAAGCACCGCATGGGTAGAAAGTCCGCTTTCGATTGGTATCTCAAGGGCGTGCACTTGGTGCTTGGTCGGGCACCACGAAGTAGGCTCCTAAGCTTGCGACGTGCAGCCTAGTCATGCACCTCTTGCCGTTCCTGTCCCTTGTCCCTCAGAAATTCTTCGTGCCTAGCGGTGCGTTCTCGGGCCATCTCGCCGGTTCCGTTTGCCTGAAGGGCTTCCTTTGCCTAGACGGTGGGGCAGTTACCGGCTTGGTGGTCTGGGAATAGCGAACGTGATAACGCGTGAGTGGTGGTCAGCTTGTATGGATCGGTTGGATCCTTGCTAAGCAGCGACGTCCACCCCTGCTTGCCTCTTCATTCATGGGCCGAGTGTTTAATTTGCCTCGGTCGGTAGGTTAGTTTCCTGTGTTGCGTACCTACAAAGAAGGTAGTCTAAAGTCACATCGTCCATCTTTTGCCTTGCGTCTACCTCTGTGCACGATGTGGGGCGAACCCCTAAGCACGTCCCGTGTTCCACGATGCTCACTCTAACAAGTGCGGCACACGTGGCCCATGGGGTGTCGCTCGATCTCTCAGATGCAGTACACCATGACGGTATGGGGTCCTTGGCCTCTCTTTGCCCGAAATCAGCGTTCGTCACGAATTGAGTACGACAGTCGTGCGCTTGTCTCGAGCTGTCGACCCTTAGGGGATGATGTGCCTCGTGCGACGCCGGCGTCGGTGAGGAATGCTACCTGGTTGATCATGCCAGTAGTCATATGCTTGTCTCAAAGATTAATCCATGCATGTGTAAGTATGAATTAATTCAGACTGTGAAAGTGCAAATGGCTCAT
>CM075766.1:25572870-25587870 GCA_037974665.1 Ehretia macrophylla
GACCAGGCCCAAGTCCCCTGGAAAGGGGCGCCAGAGAGAGTGAGAACCCCGTCGTGCCCGGACCCTGTCGCACTACGAGGCGCTGTTGGCGAGTCGGGCTATTTGGGAATGCAACCTTAAGCGGGTGGTAAATTCCGTCCAAGGCTAAATACGGGTGAGAGACCGATAGCGAAAAAGTACTGCGAGAGAAAGATGAAAAGGACTTTCAAAAGAGAGTCAAAGAGTGCTTGAAATTGTCGGGAGGGAAGCGGATGGGGGCCGGTGATACGCCCTAGTCGTATGCGGAATAACGAGAGATATACCCGTGGAACGCCGTTGCCGCGATCGTGGCAGGGCAGCGCATGCCTTTGGCATGCTTTGGCATCTGCACGCTCCCAGTACTGGCCTGCGGGTTTCCCTATTCGACCCGTCTTGAAACACGGACCAAGGAGTTTGACATGTGTGCAAGTCAATGAGTACGTAAACCCGTAAGGCATAAGGAAGCTGATTAGCGAGATCCCCCCCAGGGGTACACTGTCAACCAACCTTGATCTTCTGAGAAGGGTTTTAGTGCGAGCATACCTGTCGGGACCCGAAAGATGGTGAACTATGCCTGAGCGGGGTGAAGCCAGAGGAAACTCTGGTAGAGGCCCGCAGCGATACTGACGTGCAAATCGTTCGTCTGACTTGGGTATAGGGGCGAAAGACTAATCGAACCATCTAGTAGTTGGTTCCCTCCAAGGTTTCCCTCAGGATAGCTAGAGCTCGCGTGCGAGTTCTATCGGGTAAAGCAAATGATTAGAGGTATCGGGGGCGCAACGCCCTCGACCTATTCTCAAACTTTAAATAGGTAAGAGGATGTGGCTGTCATGCCCCAACCCGACCTATAGAGGTTAGACTAGGGAGTGATCTAAACATTCAAGTCATATCACGTACTTAATCGTTCATGCAAGTTTAACACTTAACGTTTTAGCCTAAACTCCTCAAATTCTCTGGAAATTCGACAGCATAACGGCTGTAATTGGGCTTTTTAGTTTGACCTAATTCTCTAAACGCCTTAAAACTTTCAATCTCAAATTCATTTCCAACTAAGATTACAATCAATTGAAACGCATACTAGTTGTCTCGAAGTCTCGTTTGATTAACAGCCTAGCATGACAACTATGTCTCATTTGTTTGTTAATCCTTGTTACAAAAGTGCCTATTGATCTTAGCTTAACAATGAGTACCTGCTTAAGATTGGATAGATTCATTTTACTTAATCCCTACCTGATACTTCGTAATCCTATGATAGATACTAGCCAGTAGTGATAGCAAAAACGACCACAAGAGTGTCTAACTAGTTATGATCAGTACAAGCCAAAATAAGACCCCAAAGTACAACGGGGGTCATTTACAATACAATAACAAGCAACATACGAAATAGTCTTCAAGCAACATATCGTTCACAAAATGTCCATAGTCACGTAAGGCACGTAGGGCAAGCAATCATTCCAAGGAATCATCAATAGGCACATTGTCCTCGGGTACCTATTCCTGGTCTTCTTCACCTGAGATGATAAAAGAGGGTGAGTCCTTATGAACTCAGCGAGGGGGAACGAGAAATAAGTTTTGAAACTCATTTTCCGGTTCAACTTATGAAAACCCTTTGCAAGCATCACATATATCACAAGTAAGTTCATAATATAACATAAAAGTAAAATAACACAGTTACCCGTCTTTCCTCCTCGAGGTCCTCTAGGAACCAAGCGAGAGTACTTATACACATAGTAAAAAGGATACAGTGAGCTTTTGCTCTCAGTTCATTTCCAGTATCAGTTGTTGTGGCCGACTTCAAATCATCCCCTTATCACGCCAAATGGGTGTACTCCGGGTGTACCCCGAAATCCTATGACCCAACTCTCTGAGGAAATCTTGCCCCCAAGCAAGAGAGGGAATTGGACAATGGTAGTCACGGTTGCACCGGCAAGCCCGATACCGCCCGGTGTGCGTGAACGCTACTACTCCAGAATGAAAGATTGCAACCTTGTATGCAATGCACATTTATGACATTTAATATATCACATTAGGAGGACAACAAAGTAGGTTGCCTCTAAGCAGTCATAAGATTGCACATTGACAAGTAAACACGCGAGGCACGATATGACAAGTAATTTCTCTTGAAAAGCACATGGAGTTATATGAATATTAAACAGGCAGCCATGTAACGCATGTAAATCAAGTCATATAACTCATTTCAAAGTTCACGTAATCAAATAATAAGATTATACAACATGCAACGACATCTACGTGGGACCGGGTGCAGGAAAGGCCTACTTGTCATCATGTAATCATCGAAATCATGTTTAGGGCTATGAGGGCAATTACGGGCAGCCTACTAATTACATAATTAAACACGATATCCATAGGATCAACACTTAGCGAGTTTTTCCTAGTCATTAGGGTTTCATTTCATGCTCACCCGTGCGATTAAGCCCTAAGTTGTCACGTAATTAAACTGAAGCCATGCATTGATTAATTAAAACACCTTCAAGCATTCAAAACAGTCCACACAACATCCAAGTGTCACAATCCCAAGTATTTAATACAACAAGAGAAGTTACAATAATTTTCAAAGCAAATCCCTAATTGAAAACCTCACTGCAATGGTCTATTTTCTCACAATCACTGAGACAAGAAAACAAACTCCAATTCCAGTGAACAAAATGTTAAATTAAAGCTTAAGGAGTGAACTAAATCCAGAAACAAACCTCGCATCATTTGGAGTTCGGGTTCAAGAGTTATAGCCAAAACCGTGAGACTACGCAAAACTGTCCAAACTTGCCCACATTTCAATACTTGTCATTTTTGAGGACCTTAGGGTCAGATTTAGCCTTAGTCTATTTCTGAAAAAAATGTCCAGAACTGAAAAATATAGCAGAAAACAAAATTTCATGCATTTTGGATATCATTTACTAAGTTAAAACTGGTTTTTTCTACAAGGACAGTGAATCTGCCAAAACCTGCTTCATTTTCCCAGATTTTCCAGATTTGGACACATTTTGATATTTTGCCATTTTGAGGACCTTAGAGCCAACATTAGCTTTGGCCTATTTCTATGAAAAATTCTCAGAACTGGAAAAACTAGTCACCTTCCAATTTTCAAACATTTTCAACATCATGTACCTGGTCAAAATCACTTTTTTCCAACAGAACAGAAAGTTGCGAAATACGTGATTTCACCTATCTTCACATTCTAGCCAAATATCTTGCCATGCATGTTTATCAAAGCTCATGTACACACATATATCACAAGTACAGAGGTAAAAATAGACATTTAAAGGTATGCATGTGGTTTTTGAAAGCTTCTCAAGGAGTTTTAGCCCTCACCTTAGCAAGACAACAAAGAAGATGCACAAAATCTTGATGAAGCACAATGTTGACCTTTTTCCTTGCTTAGCCGAGAGACAACTCGAGATTTCTCTAATTCTTAGCTTAGTAACCATGTTCTTAGTATGTGCAAGTGGCTAGAACAAAAGAAAATGAAATGGAAGCTAACAAACTTACCTAAGCCGAAATGAATGTCCTATGAGCTTGCATGTGCGACTTTTGCATTCTAGCTTGCTTGGTCGAGCTTCCTAGTTTCTTGCATGTCTTGATGAACCATTGAGTGATGAACTTAAGCTATGGAGAGTAGGATTTCAGCTAGGTCCGAGAGAGAGAGAGAGAAGAAATGAGAGAGTGAGAAAAAATGAGAGAAAGAAGGAAAGAATGAAAGAAAAAATGAAAAGCTTGATGGGTTGATAGGTTGATGCTTGTGTCAGCCTAGGGCCTTGAAATTTCAGATTTTTGTTTCTTCAAGGAGCATGTTTGAATCACCTAGCATGGGCATGGAGTGTGTGTCGAGATTGGTGTGCATTGGGTAGGGTTTTTGAGCCATTTTTTTTTGTTTTGTGTCATAACATGTCATAGAATGCCTAGTTGTAGATTTTGAAATTGAAATGCATGCACAAAGGTTCCATGTGGTTGGCCAAGCTTGTGTTCAAATCTGAATTTTTTGTCTTGTTTGAGCATTATTTAATTGAGTGCTTGGAATATGCAAAAGAATAAAGAATAAAGAATAAGAATGTCTAGCTTTTGGTGCAATTTCGTCTTCTAGTGTATTGACTTAGCATTTTAATATTAGTTAGTGGAGTTTGTAGGATTAATTAATGATCTAGTGCTTCGTGTAAGATGCTTTCTTGATTAGAGTGCGGGCACGCTTTCTTAGGTTTAGGGCACGCACTATGAGGTAGGGCACGAACTATAAGACGAATGCACATTTCGCAAGTAAATGCAAGCGACCCTAAATGTATGCACGTAATTCAATGCAAGGCACACAAAACGAAACACAACTCTTAAACGTAGGTCAAGGCACGTAAATCTAGGTTAGGGCACACGAAACGAGATATCGCACGCAAATTGAGGTCGGGCCTCACATCTTCCCCTCCTTAAAAGAATTTCATCCCGAAATTCAATATTACCTTTGAAATAAAGTTGGATATTGTTGTTCCATATGGTCTCGCCTTTCGCACGTTGCTTCTTCAACTCCATGATGATCCCACAACACTTTCACCATCGGTATAGATTTGCTGCGTAACTCCCGATCTTGCTGGTCTAGGATCCGAATGGGCTTCTCTTCATATGACAAGTTCTCCCAAAGCTGAAACGGCTCTGGCTCCAAGATATGCGATGGATCAGGGTGATACTTCCGTAGCATTGAAACATGAAAGACGTCGTGAATATTAGAGAGGTTTTGGGGTAGCTCCAGGCGATACGCCAATTTGCCAACCTTCTCAATTATCTCAAATGGTCCTACAAACCTCGGGCTCAACTTTCCACCCTTGTCGTGTTTAATCAGTCCCCTCCGAGGTGATATCTTCAAGAACACCTTGTCGCCGACCTCAAACTCTAGACTCCGTCTCCTTCGGTCTGCATAACTTTTCTGCCTGCTTTGGGCAGTAAGCATCCGTTTTCGGATGAGGTGGACATTATCAATAGTCTTCATAAGTTCAGGTAGAAGGGTCGTGTGAGGCCCGACCCTAAATAACGTGTGTTACCTTGAATTGTGTGCCATAGACCCCTAATTATATGATTGACCTTGGATTATGTGTCTTGTCTTGATTTTCGTGCATACCTTGTCATACATGCCTTAACCTAGAATAGTGTGCCCTAATCCCCGACTCACGTGCGGTACCTAGAAATACGTTCCCTGACCTTGATGTACGTGCGTTACCTCATTTCGTGTGTCCTAATCTTCAACTGCGTACCTTAACCTAGGTTTAAGAGGCATACCTCGATTTGCGTGCATTACATTGAATTACGTGCCTTGCATTGGTTTACGTGCATTCACCTAGGAATGCGTGCATTAGTCTTGAAGTCCGTGTCTTACCTCGTAGTCCGTGTCTACCTCGTGATTCGTGCCCTGTATTGATTTCTGTATGTGTCTCGTAGTGCGTGCCCTAGACTTAGGAAAGCGTGCCCGCACGCTAATCACTAAAGAATCCTACACAAAGCACTAGACTATAAAATAATCCTACAAACACCACTAACTATTATTATAATTCTAATTCAAATCTCTACAAAATCCACTAAGACCTAAATATTATATTTTAAACTCACTACAAGACAAAATCTCACAAACTTCTAAACATATCCTATATTCTATTCTACCTAAAATCCCTAAATACCCAACATTCTCTTACACACATGTTAAAACAATTCAAAAGATGACACAAATCGGAATTTTTGCATGCCCAAGGCCAACACATGCATCAACTTTTGCAAAAGCCTCATTTTTCTCTCATTTCTCTCACTTTCCTCACATTTTCTCTCTCTCCCTCTCACTCTCTCTCTCCATTTCGGTTTTGGCTGAGTTCTCTCCACCTCTTAGCTCATCTTCATAATCCTAAGGTGCATCAAGACAAACCACAAGCAAAGAAACTCACCCAAGCAAGCTAGGATGCAAGAAACACACATGCAAGCATTTTGAGTCACCATTTTCGGCCTTGGTGAGTTTTTAAGCTTCCATTTCTTTTCTTCTTGTTCTAACCTCATGCATGTGCTAAGAGATTGATCACTAAGCTAGGAAAAATAGAGAAAAGCTAGTTGGGTTGTCGCCTAAGCAAGGAGAGGGAGAAGGTTGTGCTTCAACAATGATTTTTGAGCAACTTGTGGTTGATTGCTAAGGTGAGGGTTAAAACCTTTTGAAAACTCTTTAAAATTTCACATGCATGCTCATAAATGTGTGTATTTGCTTCTGTAATTGAGCTATATGGTCGTTCATAAGCTTAAACAACCATGCATGGCAAGATCTTGGCTTGAAAATGATGCTAGGTGAAGTCGAAATTGTTGATAGCTCTCTGATCAGTCTTTTCGAGGTAAGTTTAGCAAGGCAAATGATGTTGAAAATTCATGAAAATTGGTAGGTGACTAGTTTGGACAGTTTTTAACATTTTTCCCAGAAATATGATGAAGCTAAGTTTGACTCTAAGATCCTCAAAATGGCAAATCTTTAAAATGTGACCAAATCTGGAAATCTGGAAAAATGAAGCAGGTTTTGGCAGATGCACTGACCTTGTGGAACGAACCATATTTTACTTAGTAAATGATGTCCAAAATGCATGAAATTCGGTTTACTGCTAGAATTTTCAGTTCTGGAAAATTTTGTAAGAAATGGACCAAGGCTAAAACTGACACTAAGGACCTCAAAAACGTCAATTTCTGGAAAGTGTGCAAATCTGGACAGTTTTGTGCTATTCCACTGTTTCGGCTATATCTAACGATCCTGAACTCCAATTGATGCAAGGTTTGTTTCTGATTTTAGTTAACTTCTTAAGCTTTAATTGGACATCTTATTCACTGAATTTGGAGATTTTTTGGTTATCCTATTGATTGTGAGAAAACAGCCTATTGCAGTAAAGGTTTCATTTAGCTACATGCTTGGAAAATTGTTGTAACCTCTCTTGTGGTACTAATTGTGTGGAAATGTGGTGTTGGGATGTTATGTGGACTGTTTTGAGCACTTGAGGATCTTGAATTAAATGATGCATGACTTGGGAATGATTTTGAGTTGACTTAGGGTTTTAATCACACGATTAAGCATGAAACGGAAACCCTAATGACTAGGTAGTCTTGCTAAGTGTTGATCATTTGGATATTGTGTGGAAATTATATGCTTAGTGGGCTGCCCGTAATTGTCTTATAACTTTAAATGGGATTTTGACCATTGCATGTTGACAAATAAGCTTTCCTTGTATCCGAATCCATGTTGATATCATTGCATGTTGAATAATCTTATCACTTGATCACGTGGGCTTCGTAATGAGTTATATGGCCTGTTTTACATGTGTTACATGGCTGCCCGTTTAATTTTCATATAACTCTATATGCCTTTCTAGTGAAATTTCCTGTCTTATCATGCCCTGCTTGTTTACCTGTCAATGTGCAATCTTATGATTGTCCGGAGGCAACCTACTTTGTTGTCCTCCTACTGTGATATATTACCTGTTTTATCGTGCCCTACCTGTTTACCTGTCAATGTACAATCTTATGATTTTCCGGAGGCAACTTACTTTGTTGTCCTCTTACTGTGATATATTACCTATTTTATCGTGCCCTGCTTGTTTACTTGGTCAATGTGCAATCTTATGACTGCCCGGAGGCAACCTACTTTGTTGTCCTCCTACTGTGATATATTACCTGTCATGAATGTGCATTGCATGCAAGGTTGCAACCTTTCCTGTTAGCATGGTAGCGATCACGCACACTGGGTGGCATCGGGCTTGCCGGTGCACCCGTGACTACCATGGTCCCATTCCCTATCTCGCTTGGGAGCTAGACTTCCTCGGAGAGTTGGGTCGTAGGATTTCGGGATACATCCGGAGTACACCCACTTGGCGTGTTTGGGGGATGATTTGAAGTCGGCCGCAACAACTGATTCTGGAACTGACCTGAGAGCAAAAGCTCACTGTATCCTTTTTACTATGTGTATAAGTACTCTCGCTTGGTTCCTAGAGAACCTCGGGGAGGAAAGACTATTATTTATGTTCTTGTACTTGTATTATTGTTATATTCATGCTTGCAAAAGGATTTTCATAAGTTGAACCGGAAAATGAGTTTCAAATCTTATTTCTCGTTCCCTCTCGCTGAGTTCATAAGGACTCACCCTCTTTTATCATCTCAGGTGAAGAAGAACAGGTATAGGTACCCGAGGACAACGCGCCTATTGATGATTCCTTGGAGTGATTGTCTGTCCCTACGTGCTTTTGTGCTTTGCCTGAAAGTGGTTGCTATATGGATGTTGTGTTTGATTGCAAACTATTCATTTTATTTATGTAAATGACCCCGTTGTAATTTGGGTCTAATTCTGGGATTGTACTATCTATAATCAGATGAACTTTTATTTGGTTGTTTGCTTTTGTTTTCTTGATTAGTAGTTTTCATAGGCAGTCAAACCACTAGATGAACAATCAACTAAGTTAATTCTATCTAATTTCACTTAGGTGCTCACTTGCAAACTAAAGGATAATAGGTACTTGCATGATAGGAAATTGACAAATAAACGGGACATAGTTATTATGTTAGGCTCATTAACCAAACAAGACCTTCAAGATAAACTAGTAGGCAAATCAGTTGGTGACAAATAGGAGTCCTTAATGGAATTGGGTTAATGATTGGAATAATTGAGGCGTTTAGAGAATTAGGTCAAACCAAAGAGCCCAATTACAGCCATTATGCTGCCGGCTTTCCGGAAAATTTTGGAGTTTAGGTCAAAATGTTAAGTGTTAAATCTTTATAAACAGTTAAGTGTGTGATATTACCTGAATGTTTAGTTCACACCCTAGTCTAACCTTATAGGCCGGGTTGGGGCGTGACAGCTCGGGTCAAAAGTCTTCGTCTCACCTACTTTATCACAGTAAATTGAGGATCGACACTTACGTCCATACAATGCCTCAAATGGGGCCATCCCGATAGTGTCCTGATAACTGTTATTATAAGCGAACTCTGCTAGAGACAGATATTTCTCCTAACTTTTTCCGAAGTCTAAAACACACGCCCCCAGCATATCCTCCAGAATCTGAATAGTTCTCTCAGATTGTCCATCAGTCTGAGGGTGATAATCCGTGCTGAAACTCAACTTCGTTCCCAAAGCTTCTTGTAATCTCCTCCAAAATTGGGAAGTAAAACGAGGATCCCTATCCGATACAATACTCATGGGCATCCCGTGCAACCTTACAATATCCGCCACATACATATCTCCCAATTTCTCAGGACTATCCTCGTTGTTCATTGGTAAGAAGTACGCTGACTTGGTCAATCTATCCACTATGACCCAAACGGTGTCATGACCCTTTTGTGACCTGGGCAGGTCCATGACAAAGTCCATAGTTATATGTTCCCATTTCCATTGAAGAATTTCCAACAGCTGAAGTAAACCTGCTGGTCGTTGATATTCCGCTTTGACTCTCTGGCAAGTCAAACACCGTGCCACAAACTCCGCAATCTCTCTCTTCATGTTATTCCACCAATAGTGTTGCTTCAAATCCCGGTACATCTTTGTTCCGCCAGGGTGAATAGTATATCTTGAATTATAGGCTTCTTCAAGAATCTTCTTTTTCAGCTCTGGCTCATTAGGAACACAAATCCGATTCCTAAACCTCCAAATACTATCATCATGAAACTTGAAATCTGTGTTGCTTTCTTTAATCTTCTGAAACTGTTGGTCCTTCTGTTGAGCCTCTCGTAATTCAGACAACAAGGTCGATTGAACTTGTGTAGTGGCAAAAAGTAACCTTTTTTGAGTCAATTGTGGTTTCCACAAGAATGCTTCCTCTAACAACTCCTACACCTTGACTTCTAGTTTTGCCATGCTCGCTTTCCGACTTAAGGCATATGCAACTACATTTGTTTTACCGGGCACATAATTGATTGTGCAGTTATAATCATCCAAAAGCTCCATCCACTATCTTTGCCTCATGTTCAACTCTTTTGTGAGAACAAATATTTCAAGCTCTTGTGATCAGTAAACACCTCGAACTTGTTACCCCACAAATAGTGCCTCCATTTCTTGAGTGCAAACACAATAGCCGCTAACTCCAAATCATGCGTCGGGTAATTCAATTCATACAGCTTCGGTTTCCTAGAAGCATACGCAATCACTCTACCATTTTGCATCAACACACAACCCAGTCCTTCCTTCGAAGCATCGCTATAGATTACAAAACCTTGACTCCCTTCAGGCAATACAAGAACGGGTGTGGTAGTCAGTTTTCTTTTCAATTCTTGGAAACTATTCTCACACTTGTCATCCCACACGAACTTTGTTTTCTTTTGAGTGAGCTTTGTAAGCGGTCCTGCGATCTTTGAGAAATCCTTCACGAACCTCCGATAATAGCCGGCTAGACCAATAAAACTCCGAACCTCCATAACGTTTTCCGGCTTCTTCCAAGACATCACCGCTTTTATCTTTGCTGGATCCACTGCTGTTCCCTCTTGGGATATGATGTGCCCCATAAATGCAATCTGCTGCAACCAAAATTCGCATTTGCTAAACTTTGCATACAATTGATGCTCTCGAAGTTTCTGCAGTACCAATCGCAGATGTTGTTCATGCTCAGCCTCGGATTTTGAGTATACCAAAATATCATCAATAAAGATCACCACAAATTGGTCCAAGTAGGGTTGAAACACCCTATGCATCAAGTCCATAAAAGCTACAGGGGCATTAGTTAGTCCAAATGGCATCACCACATATTCGTAATGCCCATATCTCGTCCTAAAAGCCGTTTAAGGCACATCCTCCTTTTTGATCCGCAATTGATAGTACCCTTGCCCCAAATCGAGCTTTGAATACACTTTGGCTCCCTGAAGTTGATCAAACAACTCGTCGATCAATGGAAGTGGATATTTATTCTTGACGGTCACTTGATTCAATCCTCGGTAATCGATGCATAGCCTCAATGTTCCTTCTTTCTTCTTTACAAATAGGACTGGCGCACCCCACGGAGATGAACTTGGTTGAACAAACCCCTTCTTGAACAATCCTTGCAATTGGTCCTTCAATTCTTGTAGCTCAGCTGGTACCATATGATAGGGAGCTTTAGATATTGGCTGGGTGCCAGGAAGTAATTCTATAATGAACTCGATCTCCCGATTTGGGGGTAAACCAGGCAATTCTTCTAGAAACACATCCGCATAATCTTTAATCATTGGCATCTCCTCCAACTTAGCTTTATCCGACGGCTTGTTGATGAGGTAAGCTAAGTATCCACTACACCCTTTTCTCAAGGACTTCACTGCTTTTGTAGATGAAATGATGGAAATTCCGGTGAAATCTCTTCGACCCATTACCTCCAATATTGGTTGACCAGGTATCTGGAACGTTACAATCTTCATTCGGAAATCTAGTTGGGCATGATGCCTTGCCAACCAGTCCATCCCTAAGATGACTTCATAGTCTCGAAAAGGTAATACAATAAGATTGGCTGAGAATTCCTTATCTTTAATTTGGATTTTACATGCTTTACAAGCTGAGCTAGTAACAAGTTTAGAACCCATCGGAGTACCAACTTCTACTTCGTAAGGCAAACATACAACTCGTAGTTTCACACGTTGCACACATAAAGGAGTAATAAATGAATGAGTAGCACCTGGATCAATTAGCACCCTAACAGGTTGATTCAGTATCAAGAATATACCTTCAACAATAGCGGTCTCCTCTGGAAGCTCCTCGCACTCAATAGCATAAGCTCGAGCCTGAACTCTGGGAACTGGAGTCTTGCCTCTACCAGCTGGTTTAACTTGATTTTTTCCTCCTTGCCATTTAGGGCAATCCTTGATCTGATGCTGATCACTGCCACACCGCACACATCGTCCAGACTTCTTCCAGCACTGGGCCTCGGTGTGACCCTTCTTGTCACAGTAAGAACAATTGATAGACTGAGTAGCAGGTGAACTATCTATGGATCCGCGGGTGGAAGAGGCTGATGGTGCTTTAGTCAGGCCATGGTTATTAACTGGTCTGTTTTAGCTCTGGCCCTAACTATGACTCTGGCTCTAGAATTTCTTCTGTTGACCTGGAGGTTGATATGGTTTCTTGTTCGGCTGGCTCGAACCGGCTTTATCAAGTTTCCTCTTCTAAACTCGGGAAGCAGCAACAAGGAGAGCAGAATAGGTAATGAAGTCATGCGAAGCCAACTAGTCCTGAATTTCTGGCCTCAATCCAGTCGTAAATTTCTACATCTTCACCTCAGGGGTACTGACCATATATTGAGCATAGCGGGATAGTCGATCAAAACGAGCCTCGTACTGGGCCACCGTCATGTTACCCTGCTTCAAGTGCATGAATTCCTCAATCCGCCTCTGCCTGGAAACTGTAGGTACGTATTTCTCCTTGAAAGCCTTAACAAAATTACCCCATAAGCGAGGTGTCTGATCAGTTTCCCAAAGTGCCTCCACAGTGCGCCACCAATGCTCAGCATCCCCGTGCAACAGAAACACAGCGAACTCCACATTTTCTTCATCAGTATAGTCAAGTGGCCTGAAAATCATCTCGATCTCAGATAGCCAAGCCTCTGCCTTTTCATCATCAGCTTCCTAGTGGAATTTAGATGGGCGAAAGTCAAGAAACTCCCGTATTCTGCTATGTCTCCCATGGTTACCATCATTCCTGTTGTTGTTGTTGTTTGCTTCACGTGCATCTTGACGTTCCATCACTTGCGACACGCGATCCATGACAATCGTTATCATGTTAAACATAGCCATGCCGGGATTAGTTTGATAAAAGAGGGTGAGTCCTTATGAACTCAGCGAGGGGGAACGAGAAATAAGTTTTGAAACTCATTTTCCGGTTCAACTTATGAAAACCCTTTGCAAGCATCACATATATCACAAGTAAGTTCACAATATAATATAAAAGTAAAAGAACACAGTTACCCGTCTTTCCTCCCCAAGGTCCTCTAGGAACCAAGCGAGAGTACTTATACACATAGTGAAAAGGATACGGTGAGCTTTTGCACTCAGTTCATTCCAGTATCAGTTGTTGTGGCCGACTTCAAATCATCCCCTTATCACGCCAAATGGGTGTACTCCGGGTGTACCCGGAAATCCTACGACCCAACTCTCTGAGGAAGTCTAGCCCCCAAGCGAGAGAGAGAATTGGACAATGGTAGTCACGGTTACACCGGCAAGCCCGATACCGCCCGGTGTGCGTGAACGCTACCACGCCAGAATGAAAGGTTGTAACCTTGTATGTAGTGCACATTTATGACATTTAAGATATCACATTAGGAGGACAACAAAGTAGGTTGCCTCCAAGCAGTCATAAGATTGCACAGTGACAAGTAAACATGCGAGGCACGATATGACAAGTAATTTCTCTTGAAAGGCACATGGAGTTATATGAATATTAAACAGGCATTCATGTAACGCATGTAAATCAAGTCATATAACTCATTTCAAAGTTCACGTAATCAAATAATAAGATTATACAATATGCAACGACATCTACATGGGACCGGGTGCAAGAAAGGCCTGCTTGTCATCATGTAATCATCGAAATCATGTTTAGGGCTATGAGGGAAATTACGGGCAGCCTACTAATTACATAATTAAACACGATATCCATAGGATCAACACTTAGCGAGTTTTTCCTAGTCATTAAGGTTTCATTTCATGCTCACCCATGCAATTAATCCCTAAGTTGTCACGTAATTAAACTCAAGCCATGCATTGATTAATTAAAACACATTCAAGCATTAAAAATAGTCCACACAACATCCAAGTGTCACAATCTCAAGCATTTAATACAACAAGAGAAGTTACAATAATTTTCAAAGTAAATCCCTAATTGAAAATCTCACTGCAATGGTCTGTTTTCTCACAATCATTGAGACAAGCAAACAAACTCCAATTCTAGTGAATTTGCCAAAACCTGCTTAATTTTCCTAGATTTTCCAGATTTGGACACATTTTGATATTTTGCCATTTTGAGGACCTTAGAGCCAAACTTAGCTTTGGCCTATTTCTATGAAAAATGCTCAGAACTGGCAAAACTAGTCACCTTCCAATTTTCACACATTTTAAACATATTTACCTAGTCAAAATCACTTCGTTCCAACAGAACAGAAAGCTGCCAAATACGCGATTTCACCTATCTTCACATTCTAGCCAAATATCTTGCCATGCATGTTTACCAAAGCTCATGTACACACATATATCACAAGTACAGAGGTAAAAATAGACATTTAAAGGCAGGCATGTGGTTTTTGAAAGCTTCTCAAGGAGTTTTATCCCTCACCTTAGCAAGACAACACATAAGATGCACAAACTTTTGATGAAGCACAATGTCGACCTTTTTCCTTGCTTAGCCGAGAGACAACTCAAGGTTTCTCTAATTCATAGCTTAGTAACCATGTTCTTAGTATGTGCAAGTGGCTAGAACAAAAGAAAATGAAATGGAAGCTAACAAACTTACCTAAGCTGAAATGAATGTGCTATGAGCTTGCATGTGCGACTTTTGCATTCTAGCTTGCTTGGTCGAGCTTCCTAGTTTCTTGCATGTCTTGATGAACCATTGAGTGGTGAACTTAAGCTATGGAAAGTAGGATTTCAGCTAGGGCCAAGAGAGAGAGAGAAGAAATGAGAGAGTGAGAGAAAAATGAGAGAAAGAAGGAAAGAATGAAAGAAAAATGAAAACCTTGATGGGTTGATGCTTGTGTCGGCCTAGGGCCTTGAAATTTCAGATTTTTGTGTCTTCAAGGAGCATGTTTGAATCACCTAGCATGGGCATGGAGTGTGTGTCGAGATTGGTGTGCATTGGGTAGGGTTTTTGAGCCTTTTTTTTGTTTTGTGTCATAACATGTCATCAAATGCCTAGGTGTAGATTTTGAAATTGAAATGCATGCACAAAGGCTCCATGTGGTCGGCCAACCTTGTGTTCAAATCTGAATTTTTTGTCTTGTTTGAGCATTATTTAATTGAGTGCTTTGAATATGCAAAAGA
>CM075766.1:25592870-25605370 GCA_037974665.1 Ehretia macrophylla
ATGCAACAACTACAGAGGTAAATATAGTCATATGAAGGCATGCATGTGATTTTTGAAAGCTTTTAAAAAGAGTTTAACCCTCACCTATTTGAAGACTTAACAAATGTGCACAAAATCCTTGTTTTGAGCTTTGTGCTTGACTTTGAGCTATCCTTGCTTGGTTACCTTGCTATGGCCGATGCTTGGAGTGTCCTAGAGAGTGAGCTTGAGGTCTTGGAAGCTCAAGAGAAGCCATGGTCGAAAATGAGAGAGAAGGAGAGAGAATGAGAGGAAAGAGAGAGTTTGAGAGAGAAATGATGCTTGTGTGTATGTGTGTCGGCCTTGAGCCTTTCAAATCTGATTTTTGCTTTGTCAATTGTGCAATTTTGAATTTTGAGGCATTCTTAGGGTGATTTGGTCGAGATAAGGTGCTTGGGGTAGGGTGTATGGGATTATTTTATGCCTAGTGTCTTGTGTGTGTGTCATATGAATGTCTAGAATTTATTTAATTGTGTAAAGTTGCTCAAATGGCTTGGTAGGGCCATGTATAGCATAGGAAATTCTGAATTTTCAGATTTATGTGAGTATATTAGGGATTATAATATGTGTAGAATTTGAGGTACATTGGATTTGGAATAAGAATAAAGAATAAAGAATGTTTAGGTGTTTGTGTAGAAAGAATTGTTTATTGTTAGTGGATTTTGTAGAGAATTTGAATTAGGAAAATAATATTGGTTAGTGGATTGTGTAGGATTATTTTATAGTCTAGTGCTTTGTGTAGGATTCTTTATTGATTAGCGTGCAGGCACATTTTCCTGCATCTAGGGCACGTACTACGAGACACGCACAGAAATCAATATAGGGCACGAATCACGAGGTAGACACGAACTATGTGGTAAGGCACGTACTTTAAGATAAATGCACGGATTCTAATGCAAATGCACATAACCCTAGGTGAATACACGTAAACCAATGCAAGGCACTTAATTCAATACAATGCATATAAATCGAGGTACAACTCTTGAACCTAGGTTAAGACACGCAATTCAAGGTCAGTGCACACAAATTGAGGTATCGCACGTAAATCAAAGTCAGAGCACGTAAGTCAAGGATTAGGGTACACAATTCTAGGTCAAGGCACGTATGACGAGGCGTGCACGAAAACCAAGACAGGGCACGTAAGCTAAGGTCGGTCATATAATTATGGGTCTAAGGCATGCAAATCGAGGTAAGACACATTATTCGGGGTCGGGCCTCACATCTTCCCCTCCTTAAAAGAATTTCGTCCCGAAATTCATTCTTACTTGTTGAGGTCATTTAGATGGATTCTAACCTTTGTTATTTTTCCCACTCTGGTTCGTCCTGTGTTTTGTGATCTCTCTTACCACAAGCAATTCACTTCCTACGTTTCTCCAATCATTTAGTTCGATGTGACCTCTACATTTACAGTTCTTTCCTTTGAACGACTCTATTCCTTCCATTTGATCTTAAGGTCAAGTACATTAACTAAGGTTAGAATCTCCAAACATAGTAATCAAGGCTGCATCGATATTTTAACAATATAACTATAACTTCAAAATCATGACTTATGTTGTGTCAATCTTGCATTCATACCTCAAAAGGAATATCACAATAATACCACGATCCTAGGGTGACATACACTAATTTCAAGATGATAAGTCTATATCCAATTTACATATCCTATCAACTAGCTTCAAAATTGTTAACACGTAGGACATACACATGTTATGGATCATTTCCACAATATGACCCTATTTTCAGGAAGAACTGACCAAACAAACTAATCCATCTCAAGTCATCATCTATTGATAGTATCATATTCCTTATCTCGTGGGTATATTGGATTAGTAAATCTTCTAATGACTAATCTTCCGGTTATAAGCTCCTATTCACTAACATCCTTTCCTAGCTTCGTTAACCTTCATGCTCGTAATCACGGAGAAAGACCGTTGAGATTCGTTAAACTAAAACTCTAAGTTTTATTAGGTACCACCAACAAATTGCCATTGAAATTGCATGGGTAAACTAATCATGTTGCACTAGTTCAACTCTTACAAGTAAATTTCATTAGCTTGTGATCCACAATCTATTTCCTTATTCAAATCTCTATTTTCAAGTCACGACGCTTCAAAATTTCTTTTAATATTATCCAAAACTCCTAAGACGAATAGTTTCAACCTCAAATAAATTTCACTCACCTCAATCCAAGGTTACGTCATACTTAAGAAGACAATTGTCCCACTCACTTAGCTACCTAGTCATTCCTTCGAACACTTAATGCCCGCCAATATATCTTCAACATTAATGTTACTAAGCTGGGTTCATCGCCATGTAAGTGATATCAATGCTCTACTAGGTTACTGGCCGTACAACAACAATCCTAGGACTATAAATGGGTACTGAAAAAATCGAGCTCATAAGATACTTACACGAGATAACTTCAAGGTTGTATCGACATAAGAATTATGACCACGAGGCATCCTTCAACATAATCTAATAGAACTTCAAAAGTAATCAACCACTCATTTAACTATCACTACAAGATCCACCCCTCTATTCAACAACCACAATTCGAAGTCTACCAACCGCTAGTTTCTAGACGTGAAACGGTAGACATAGATACGGTGGTCTAACAATAGTCTCTTGGGTCATTATGACTCTAATTCATCTCCATCTTAACTATATGAAATCTTACTCTTCTCATTTATATGTTCAACTAGCTAAGAGCATCAAGACTCATCGACCTTAGGTCCTAGGGTTTACCATGAATCATCATGCGTACTTACTATTAGCTATTTAAGATTTCTAATCATACCCTAATGACTCCACTTTGCAACCAGATGCTTAATATCATTTCCATGGTTTATATACCAAGTCCATCGGTATTACTTAGGGATATATGCTTCCTAACATCCTCTAGGGTATCCAAATAACGAGGGTGTAGAATGACTTACTTTGCATAATTATAGCTAAATCTGAGGGGCACCAAACTAATACCATGTTTCTTAATATCACAAATATCCAACTTAGGACCTTTAGCAAGGTTAGTCATCTAATGCATAATTCAATACCTTACACTTCTATTCGACCTAACATTTAGGTGTAATCTTCCGAACACGAGTTCTAGCTATGTGAATTCCTCGATTCTAGCATCTCTATATCTTGTTATACTAAAGAATCATCAACCTTGTTAAACTCAGTCCCCAGAGTTGCCTACATGTCTTGAGGTTATCCATTGTTAAGTCACCTAAATACACTATCCATGTCTTAATAATCTAATCCCTAAAAGTAACTATCGTCAACTTCCACAAATTCATCTCTTAATTTCTAGGTCGCGATCTTACCATTTAGTGAACTTGAAACTCGCTAGTATACACCATATCGGATTCATCAATGGTTCATTCAAATCAAGTAAAGATTCAATCGTACGAGTATATTGCTAACTTCTTAGATAGTCTATCAAGCCAATTTTAAGATGTGAGAAATGGATTCAAAGGAACCTCTAAGTCAACTTCTATTATAAGCACATGAGAATATATACTACTCTACATATCTAATAGTATACTCTTATATCTTATGAAAAGTTGTATGTCATTAACCTTTATGCTTGAACCACAATTAGAAGAATGGTTTAACGAAATCAAGAACTTCATAGCTATAAAATTGACAACTTAATCACATGTATAGGTATTCCAAGATAAGGAGATAACTTTACCTCAACAATTATACCTGAGCTACGCATTTTATATATGCATATCTAATAATACATACGACCCATCGAGTACCTGTGAAGATGCGAGAAATCTTAAACCGAGCCTTTTCGTTCTTCCTGCATAAATTCACTTTCCTGGAAGTCCTAATCCTAACTATCTATGTGTATAAACAGTCATTCATTGTTATATAACATGCACATGTATCCAATAAGGAGTATAAAAGCATGTATGCATTACTGAGGGCACCAATGTGTTGGTGTGCATGACACATAATACATATGGTCCACAAAAGCACATAATATTCAATGGTCAAAGAAATTAAAGCACATTAGCACACACTAACACATATAAACAAGACATCATAATTATCTTGGGCCTTCTACCCATGGTTCGAGAGTTGAACCCGACTAATACCTAGTTATTAAACTAAGCTCTGATACCATTTAATAAGGTGTCACGCCCCAACCCGACCAAAGGAGGCTAGACTAGGGTATGACCTAATTCATTTATACTATTTCATATTCTTAGCCTTTTTGTTATGATTTAATGCTTAATGTTGGCCTAGAACTCCCAAAGTTTTTCTGAAAAACCGACAGCATAACGGCTATATTTAAGACCTTTGGTTTGACCTATTTTCTAAAATGCCTCAAAACCTTTAATCATTGATTCAATTCCAACAAAAATTTCTTATTTTGTTATCAATAGATATGCCTACTAATTTATCTCGATAGTCTCGTTTGATTGACAAGCCTAGCGTGATAACTATATCCCGTTTATTTGTCAATTTACCCCTATCTTGCATGTAACTATTATCCTTTACCTTACGAATGAGTACTTAAGTGGAATTGGATAGAGTTAACTTAGTTGATTATTCACCTAGTGGTTTAAACGCCTATGATAACTACTAATCAAGACAATAAAAACAATAACCAAATAAAGAGTTTGTCCAGTTATAGATAGTACAATTCAAAATTAGACTCAAATTACAACGGGGTCATTTACATCAACAAAATAAGTAGTCTTCAAAGCAAATACAACGTTCACAAAACACCACTGACAAGCAAGGCACATAGAGCACGTAATCACTCCAAGGAATCATCAACAGGCACATTCTCCTCGGGTACCTGTTTCAAATCTTCTTCACCTGTGATGATAAAAGAGGGTGAGTCCTTATGAACTCAGTGAGGGGGAACGAGAGATAACATTTTTTTTTAAAACTCTTTTCCGGTTAATCTTATGAAAAACCCTTTTTAAACATGTCATATGAAATAAGCAAGTTCATAACATAACATAAATATTAATGAACATATTTACCCATCATTCATCCCCGAGGTCCTCCAGGAACCAAGCTAGAGTACTTAAACATATAGTAAAAATGATACATTTTGATACGTACAAGACTCTAGAGGTGGCTCCTACGGGCTCAAGAGGTAGCTCCCACCACTTTCAGGTGTAGTACTTTTCCCCGTATAGCATTTAGTTCCTGTTGTTCAAGTTCATTTCCAATAACAATTGTTACGGCCGGCTTCAATCATCCACTTATCGCACCCAATTGGGTGTACTCCGGATGTACCCTGAATCCTACGACCCAACTCTCCGAGGGTGGAATGCCAAGCGAGAGAGGGAATTGGACCATGGTAGTCACAGTAGCACCGGCAAGCCCGATGCCACCCGGCGTACATGAAACGCTACCATGCCAAAATGAAAAGGTTGCAACCTTGTATGCAATGCACATGTATGCCATTTAACATTTCACATTGGGAGGTCAACAAAGTAGGTTGCCTCCGAGCAAGTATATGATCACATTTTGATATATTGGCATATAAGGCATTGTAAGAACATGTAATTATTTCATATATCAATTTGAAAGCAATTAAACTTCCACGGGCAGCCAAGTACTCATCTTCAACTAAGCCATAAAATGTCTTTTAACAATTCACATTAGGAGGACAACAAAATAGGTTGCCTCCGAGCAATTATAAGATAACATATGGACAAGTAAACGAACGAGGCATGCTTAACACAAATTTTCACTTTGTAAAACACATAGAGTTATATGAACATTAAACGGGCAGTCATGTAAGACATGTAAATCAAGTCATATAATTCATTTCGGGGTTCACATATCAAGTATTAAGATTATACAAGCATACAACAACGTTTACATGAGACCAGGTGCAAGAAGAGTTTACTTATCAACATGTAATCATCAGGAATCATATTTAGAGTTATAAAAACAATTCCGAGCAGCCCATTAACATTCCTCAACATCAATTTATAATTCACAGAAGAGTGGTCTATGAATTGGGAGTCTACGGGGCCAATAGGGTTTACAAGGCTGTGCTCGGGGTTGGTTTTGTTTGCTAAGCACTACAAGTAACACTTAAACCGTTTCAAGCATACTTAACATTTATTAGGCATAGGATCATCACTTAACAAGTTTTCATAAGCAATAGGGCCTTAATTGCGTGCTTATACATGCGATTAAGCAAACCATTCCTCAATTAATGATCCCAAGCCATGCATCAACCAAATTAAACAACATCAACCAACCATAACAGTGCACACAATATCTACGTGCCATAATTCCAAGCATTCAATACCACAAGAGAAGTTACAACATGTTTCAAAGCATATCACTAAACAAAAACCTCACTGCAATGGTTTGTTTTCCCACATTCGATTAGAAAAGAAACAATTCTCCAATTTCAGTGAAAAAAATTACAAATTAAATCTTAGTGAGTGATTCAAATCTATGAACAAACCTCACATCATTTGGAGTTCGGACTTAGGAGTTATCGCCAAAACTGTGGGACTATGCAAAACTGTCCAGTTTTAGACACATTATGATTTGTGCCATTTTTTAGGGTCTTAGAGTCATAACTGACTTTGGTCTATTTCTGATAAAAATGTCCAGCACTACAAATTATGTCAGCCTACCAATTTTCATACATTTTGACCAATATTTACTAGGTCAAAAACACTTCGTTCTACAAGGTTAGTAATCTGCCAGAAACCTATTTCATTTTTCCAATTCTTCCAGATTTAGACACCTCACGATGTTTGACCATTTTGGAGGCCTTCGAGTCAAAATTGGCCATGGCATATTTCTACAAAAAATGTTCATAACTGACAAAACTAGTGGTCTTCCAACTTTCACTCATTTTTATCAAAGTTTACTAAGCCAAATGTACCTCGTACTACAAGATCAGAAAACTGCCAGCAAAAACATTTTTACTTATCTTCAGGTTCTAGCCAAAAATCTAGCCGTGCTTGGTCATATAAGCTCATATACACACATATGCAACAACTACAGAGGTAAATATAGTCATATGAAGGCATGCATGTGATTTTTGAAAGCTTTTAAAAAGAGTTTAACCCTCACCTCTTTGAAGACTTAGCAAATGTGCACAAAATCCTTGTTTTGAGCTTTTTGTGTGATTTTGAGCTATCCTTGCATGATTACCTTGCTATGGCCGATGCTTGGAGTTTCCTAGAGAGTGATCTTGAGGTCTTGGAAGCTCAAGAGAAGCCATGGTCGAAAATGAGAGAGAATGAGAGGAAAGAGAGAGTTTGAGAGAGAAATGATGCTTGTGTATGTGTGTGTCGGCCTTGAGCCTTTCAAATCTGATTTTTGCTTTGTCAATTGTGCAATTTTGAATTTTGAGGCATGCTTTGGGTGATTTGGTCCAGATAGGGAGCTTGGGGTAGGGTGTATGGTATTATTTTATGCCTAGTGTCTTGTGTGTTTGTCATAGGAATGTCTAGAATTTATTTAATTGTGCAAAGTTGCTCAAATGGCTTGGTAGGGCCATGTATAGCATGGGAAATTCTGAATTTTCAGATTCATGTGAGTATATTAGGGATTATAATATGTGTATAATTTGAGGTGCATTGGATTTGGAATAAGAATAAAGAATAAAGAATGTTTAGGTATTTGTATAGAAAGAATTGTTTATTGTTAGTGGATTTTGTAGAGAATTTGAATTAGGAATATAATATTGGTTAGTGGATTGTGTAGGATTATTTTATAGTCTAGTTCTTTGTATAGGATTCTTTATTGATTAGCGTGCGGGCACGCTTTCATAGGTTTAAGGCACGCACTACGAGACATGCACAGAAATCAATATGGGACATAAATCACGAGGTAGACACGAACTACGAGGTAAGGCACGTACTTTAAGATAAATGCACGGATTCTAATGCAAATGCACATAACCCTAGGTGAATGCACGTAAACCAATGCAAGGCATGTAATTCAATGAAATGCACATAAATTGAGGTATGACTCTTAAACTTAGGCTAGGGCACACAATTCAAGGTCAGTGCACACAAATTAAGGTGTCGCACGTAAATCGAAGTCAGGGCACGTAAGTCAAGGATTAGGGCACACAATTCTAGATCAATGCACGTATGACGAGGCATGCACGAAAACTAAGACAGGACACATAATCTAAGGTCGGTCTTATAATTCTAGGTCTAAGGCACGTAAATTTAGGTAAGACATGTTATTCGAGGTCAGGTCTTACACAAGTATTCATAGCGACGTTGCTTTTTGATCCTTCGATGTCGGCTCTTGCTATCATTGTGAAGCACAATTCACCAAGTGTTGGATTGTTCACCCACCAATAGGGAACGTGAGCTGGGTTTAGACTGTCGTGAGACAGGTTAGTTTTACCCTACTGATGACAGTGTCGCAATAGTAATTCAACCTAGTACGATAGGAACCATTGATTCGCACAATTGGTCATCGCGCTTGGTTAAAAAGTCAGCGGCGCAAAGCTACCGTGTGCTGGATTGTGATTGAACCCCTTTAAGTCAGAATCCCGGCTAGAAGCGATGAGTTCGCCCACCGCACATTCACCTACCCGTAGTAGGGGCCTCCGGTACCCAATGGCACATGTTGTTGGCAAAGCTGTCGCGACGGAAGTATCTCGCCGGCCGCCTCGAAGTACAATTCCCAACGAGCGGCGGGTAGAATCCATTGCAGACGACTTAAATACACGACGGGGTATTGTAAGTGGCAGAGTGGCCTTGCTGCCACGATCCATTGAGATTCAGCCCTTTGTCACTCTGATTCGTCCCTCCCCCCTCCTTGCCCAACTCCACCTGATCCACAATCCAATCTCGTCCCATTAAACCAACCAATACTATTACCCCCAAACTGACCAAGAGGTTCGACGCCCCATGCTGCCCCCAAAGTGTATATCCAAGTGCCTAAGTAAGTCATAAGTTGTAACCCAAGTGTCGAAGCATGAATGCCCAAGTGTTGCCAAGTGCTCTACGCCCAAGTCTGAATAACATTAGCCCAAGTTAGTTTGCCACACTCGCTGCCTGCTATAGTGCCGCCACAAGTGTCGTGGGGTTTCGAGGCAACGGTGACACCCAATTATGCCCAAGTGCTATGTGCTATGCCCAAGTGCTATGTGCTATGCCCAAGGATGCCCAAGTTCTATGTGCTATGCCCAAAGATGCCCAAGTGTCGACGTCATAAGTTTTAAGTGTCGACATGCGAATGCCCAAGTGCTATACCCAAATGCTATGCCCAATGATGCCTAAGTATCGATGTCATAAGTTTTAAGT
Organism: Ehretia macrophylla; assembly: GCA_037974665.1. Classification (NCBI taxonomy): domain Eukaryota; kingdom Viridiplantae; phylum Streptophyta; class Magnoliopsida; order Boraginales; family Ehretiaceae; genus Ehretia; species Ehretia macrophylla. The sequence continues at coordinate 25,602,167 of CM075766.1, forward strand.
GTCGATGCGCGAATGCCCAAAGTGCTATGTGCTATGCCCATTTATGCCCAAGTGCTATGTGCACCCAAGCTCTATGCCCAAGTGCTATGTGTACCCAAGTGCTATGCCCAATGATGCCTAAGTGATATGTGCTATGCCCAAGTGCTAACAGGCCTACTGCCGGCCGACCCTGCGCATCACCTCGAGTGCCTAAGTATTATACAGCCTGTTCTTGCTTCGTAAGAGATGGCAAAAAATTTGAATCTGACCTTGTGTGTTACTGGCCCGCCATAGTGCCAAAAGTTCTTCCCTCAGCATTAACAGTGACTGAGGTTATGTTGCCCCTTTCTTCGACACGGCTAGGCACATTGGTGAACTGTTGCGATACGGCTGGCCACGATGTTGCACGAAGGCGCACGATTGGGCCTTGGATGGGGCACGTACTTGAGCTATCGGATGGGGCACGTACTTGGCCTCAGATGAGCTACAACTTGGCACGCAGTTGGGGCACGGGTTGGCAAGGTTATCACGTAGTGGGGTCGCGCATCGGGCACGATGGGGCAAGCACTTGGACTATGATGTCGCACGATGGTGCGAGCATGCCATTCGAAGGAGCGCGTATGGGATGCCTATGCCGCACGAAGGTGCATGCATGGGGCGCCCGTACTGCACGATTGTCTGCGCATGCCATACGATGGTTCGCGCATACCGCATGATGGTCCTCGCATGTGGCCCACCTGCCGCACAAAGGTGGACGCATGGGATGCCCATGCCGCACAATGGTGTGCGCATGTGGGCCGTGTGCCGCCTGAAGGTGCGCGCATGGGGCAGCCATGCCGCATGAAGGTGCACGCATGGGGCACGCATGCCGCACGATGGTACGTGCATGTGGGCACAAGTCGCATGAAGGTGCACGCATGGGACGCCCATGCCGCACGATGGTGTGCGCATGCTGCACGAAGGTGTGTGCATGGGGGCCTATGCAGTACGATGGTGTGCGCATGGGGCACTCATGCAGCACAATGGTGGGCGCATGCCGCTCGAAGGTGTGAGCATCGGGCGCCCATGCCGCACGAAGCTACGCGTATACAGCATGCATGCCACACGATGGTGCGCGCATGTGGCCCGCATGCTGCATGAAGATGCGCGCATAAGGTGCCCATGTTGCACGATGGTGTGCGCATGGGTCGCGCATACGCACGGTGGTGCGCATGTGGTCCGCATGCTGCACGAAGGTGCACACATGGGGCGCCCATGCCCCACAATGGTGTGCGCATCTTGCGTGCTTGTCACACAATGGTGTAGGCATGTGGCCCACATGCGGCACGAAGGTGAGTGCATAGGGCCCCGTGTCGCACAACATTTTGCACATAAGGCGCGCATAGCGCATGATGGTGCGTGCAAGTGGCACGTTCGGGGCGCTCAACGGGCACTGTTGAGGCATGATTGGGGCATTGTTGGGGCATGGCTAGGGCACTATGGGGGTACGCTTGGGGGACGATAGGGGATGTTGGGGGACAACTTTGGCACTACTTGGGGACGTTGGGCACTACGAGCAATGTTTTGCAATCGTGGGTATTGGCGTGCGAAATGTATTATGACACAAATGTGGACATTTTTGTCCTTTTACAAGTGATTTCAAAATCTATGTAGTGGTCTTAACCTTTCCCTTGTCCGAATAACAGTTTGTCACATTTGTAAGGTGAATTAGATTAATCGGATTCTCAATCCTTCCAAAAAAAAAAATTTAACGCCAAATATCATGTACACAAATTAATTTATGAATTAATTTAAATTTTCCTAAATTTTCTAGTATTTTTTTTTGATCTTTCCCTATTTTTCATAATTTTTAAATATTAAAAATTAATTTTATGAAAAAATTATTTTTGAATATCATTTAACAAATTAATGTATGAATTAATATAATTTTTTTCTGAATTTTTAACTATTTTTTCTGATTTTCCCTATTTTTCCCGATTATTAAATATTAAAAAATATATATTTTTTTTAAAATAATCTTGAAGCATTTGGATATCATATGCTATCAATAAGGAGCACGTTGAGCACGAAGATCATGCCATATGAGGCCTTTTATAGTGTAAAACACCCATTATGAATCTCTGGCAAAATGTACGCTACTGCTGTCACTTGGGTTTTTGCATCTAAATGTACTATAGGGGGGTATGTGGTGTCAAGCCCCCTAGTCGAGGTCCATGCAGGGGGACGTTGTGGGCACTTCGTGGCACATTCTGGGCTATATCGTGGGCTATATCATAGGCTATATTGTGGGCGGGAATGCCTACCGAGTGAATGCACGCCGAGGTATTGCATTGCATATCTGTGCGTTGGGGCCGAGCCATACCTGCCCTGCGTCCCCCGGCATGTCCCCCAGGGCGGCACCAAGATGATTAATGAGGAACGTGGTGGATTCCCTAGCCCCTCATTATCCATCTTGGTGCCGCAACACCGTCGACGTCATTGGGATGGCTAATGAGGGGGTGAGTAGTTGCCAAAGCACAAAACTAGCCTTCCCCGTGCCACCGGCTAGGTACACGTTGGGGGATATTCCCGTCCCCCGATGTGTCGTTAAGCCTGTGCGATGCGTGAATCGCCTAGCACACGAAGCCATGGCCATTGCCGAGTTGATGCGCGCGGCCATGGTCTAGTGTCATTGCAATCCAAGCACCGCGTGGGCTTGGGTGGCTCTTGGGGGACGGTGGGGGCAAGCGTGATGCGGGAATCGCCTAGCACACTTGGCATTGGCTTTCGTTAAGCAACGACGCGAGCGTTGCGATGAGACGGTTGCTGATGCTTCAATGTCGTGGCGATCCAAGCACTATGCGGCCTTGAAGCCGTCCCTCGTGGGTTTTGACGTGCCTGTGCGATGCGCGAATCGCCTAGCACACGACGCCATGGTCCTCACTGAGTCGTAATGTGACGGACGTGGTCTAGTGTCGTGGTGATCCAAGCACCACGTGGGTAGGAAGGTAGTTTGCTTGTCGCATTCCATGCATACGGGTGCATACAGGGGGATGGTAGGGGGCATGCATGATGCGTGAATTGCCTAGCACACGTGGCATTAGTTTCGTTAAGCAACAACGCAAGCGTTGCGATGAGACGATTGTTGATGCTTCAATGTCATGGCGATCCAAGCACCATGCGGCCTTCAAGCCGTCCCCAGGTTGGTTACGATGGGCCTGTGTAATGCGCGAATCACCTAGCGCA
>CM075766.1:25615370-25627870 GCA_037974665.1 Ehretia macrophylla
AACGTGGTGGCTTCCCTAGCCCCTCATTATCCATCTTGGTGCCGCAACACCGTCGACGTCATTGGGATGGCTAATGAGGAGGCGAGTGGTTGACCAAGCACAAAACTAGCCATCCCCGTGGCACCGGCTAGGTACACATTTAGGGACATTCCAGTCCCCTGACTTGTCGTTAGGCCTGCGCGATGCGTGAATCGCTTAGCACACGAAGCCATAGTCGTTTTCGAGTGGATGTGCGCGGCCATGGTCTAGTGTCATGGCGATCCAAGCACTGCATAGGCTTGGGTGGCTCTTAGGGGACAGTGAGGGCAAGCGTGATGCGTGAATCGCCTAACACACATGGCATTGGCTTTCGTTGAGCAACGACGCGAGCGTTGCGATGAGACGATTGCTGATACTTCAATGTCATGGCGATCCAAGCACCATGCGGCCTTGAGGCCGTCCCCCATGGGTTCTGACGTGCCTTTGCGATGTGCTAATCGGCTAGAACACGACGCCGTGGTCCTCGCTGAGTCATAATGCGACAAACGTGGTCTAGTGTCATGGCGATCCAAGCACTGTGTTGGCAGGAAGGTAATTTGCTTGTCCCATTCCGTGCATACGGGTACATACAGGGGGACGGTAGGGGGCATGTATGATGCGCGAATTTCCTAGAACACGTGGCATTGGCTTTTGTTAAGCAATGACGCGAGCGTTGGGATAAGACGATTGCTAATGCTTCAATGTCGTGGTGATCCAAGCACCATGCGGCCTTGAAGCCGTCCCCCAGTTTGTTCCGATGGCCCTGTGTGATGCGTGAATCGCCTAGCACACGATGCCATGGTCCTTACTGAGTCGTAATACGACAGATGTGGTCTAGTGTTATGGCGATCCAAGCACCGCATGGGCAGAAAGTTTGCTTGTCCCGTTCCGTGCATGTGGGTGCATATAGGGGGACAGTGAGGGATTGCACGATACGCGAATCGCCTAGCACACGGCCTTGGCTTTCATTAAGTGACGACACGAGCGTTGCGATGAGACGATGGCATCGTGCGGCAAGCGCCTCCCATGCGCGCATCTTCGTGCAGCATGGCCGCCCCATGCGCTCACCTTTAGGTGACATCTTTAGGCGGTAGAATTACTACGGTTATCCGAGCGACGCCCTACGGGCCACGTGTACTGCACTTGTTGGAGTGAGCAGCGTGGAACATGGGACATGCTTAGGGGTTCACCCCATGTCGTCCACGGAGGCAGACGCAAGGCAAAAGATGGACGATGTCACTTTAGACTGCCTTCTTTGTAGGTATGCAACACAGGAAACTGACCTACCGACCGAGGCAACGTAAGCACTCGGCCCGCGAATGAAGAGGCAAGCAGGGGCGGACGTCACTTCTCAAGGAAAGATCCAACCGACCCATACAAGCCGACCACCACTCACGCGCTGTCACGTTCGCTATTCCTAGACCACCAAGCCGGTAACCGCCCCACCGTCTATGCAAAGGAAGCCCTTCAGCCAGACAGAACCGGCGAGATGGCCTGAGAACGCACCGCTAGGCACGAAGAATTTTTGAGGGACAAGGGACAGCAATGGCACGAGGTACATGACTAGGCTGCACGTCACAAGCTTAGGAACCTACTTCATGGTGCCTAACCAAGCATTGACTGCACGTACTTGAGATACCAACCAAAAGCAGACTTACTGCCCACACGGTGCTTGGATCGCCACGATACTAGACCACGTCCGTCGTATTACGACTCAGCGAGGACTATGGCGTCGTGTGCTAGGCAATTCACACATCGCGTAGGCCCGTGGGAACAGACCGTAGGATGGCTTCGAGGCAGCACAGTGCTTGGATCGCCACAACATTGAAGCTCTAGCCATCGTCTCATCGTAACGCTCATGTCGTCACTTAACGAAAGCCAAGGCCATGTGCTAGGCGATTCGCACATCGCGCAGTCCCCCACCGTCCCCCTATATACACCAACATGCATGGAACGGGACAAGCAAACTTCCTGTCCACACGGTGCTTGGATCGCCATGACACTAGACCACGTTCGTTGCATTACGACTCAACAAGGACAATGGCATTGTGTGCTAGGCGATTCGCGCATCGCACAGGCCTGTCGGAACCAACCAGGGGACGGCTTCAAGGCCGCATGGTGCTTGGATCGCCACGACATTGAAGCATCAGCAATCGTCTCATCGCAACGCTCGTGTCGTTGCTTAACGAAAGCCAATGCCACGTGTGCTATGCAATTCGCGTATCACGCATGTTGTAACACCCCGATCCCTCTCGAGACCGAGAGTTCTATCAATTGATCTAATCACAACCCAAACCAAACCCAGGCATAATTTTTAGGGAAAACGGACAGAGTCTCCCCTGTTTCTAGGTGAAATGTAAAACCTGTGATATCATATAAGTGGACCAATACCATGTCCAAACATTTAAAACCACCTCAAGGTCATCCGAGCCTCGGTTCTCAACAATTTACACTCAGCAAGTATACATACATTTCTAATTTAAAAGCTAACCTATCTCTTTTCATTTTTTGACAAGTACATTCAAACTAGAGAGTTAAACCATACTAAGCTACTGCATAAAATAAACTATCATGCCATTCTAACTCTTTTCCTTTGGACATTACAAACGTGCATTGAAGTTAAGCTATGCTAATTGATTACATAAACTAGCTTATCAATTCACCTCAGCTACTTAACTAAATTTAAATTACATTTCTTTTGACAATAAATACAAACAACATATGAACATACATCTTTACAAACTTCGACACTCAAGCCACATAGGCACGCAAGACAACTCTTCAAGCAATGAACTTTCACGAAATCACGAACTTTCTAGCTAACATGACATTTCCTGAAATATGGTGGTGAGGAGTGAGTATACACAACACGTATACTCAGTGAGGGCGAGACAGATATCGAGGTGGAGAGAAAGAAAGTCGTGCAATGCAAATAGGCACAATTAAGCAATAAAGCCAATAAGAAAGCATTCAATACAAACGATAATATAATAAACATTCAAGAAAGCATTAACACAACCATTCAAAGCTATACCACACTCTGAAGGCTGTGGTTCACTCTTACGAGCAATATACCATTTCACGAGCGATACATCAATCTTGAGCTTGATGTTGACAACGATGACAATAAGCGCGCAACCACCTTATAACACCAGTTTGGAATACCCCGGAAGTATCCATCAATTCTACGACCCAAATCTCCCTGGGAGGCAACCCAAGCGAGAAGAGGGAATAGCCACAGAGCTAGAGCAACCAACACTGGCAACCCGAGGCTACCCAGAGAGGCCCATCACTCATGCTCTGGACACTATGTAATGCAGGACTCGATACAAGGCAATAAACGAGCGATAGCACAACAATACAAACTAGTGACAACAAACGAGATAACAAGCAATCACAATCAATACTAGCATTCAACTAACTTTTCAAGCATAACAAGCAATAATAAGCAACAATAACACCAATTAAACAAGTAACAGCAATTCAAATACGAAAACAACAAATATCACTATTCAATCCCCAACTTCCAAAGACAATTACGAGCAAACGAGCTACAGGATTAGGAAACCGATTTCACTACATTCACTCAGGCACTACAAGGCACGTTTCTATGTCACTAAACTTCACTTTTTCACCCGAGGCCTGAAAGTCCACCTACTGCGTTTGAACTACAACTATGCTAACCAGTCACTCTATCGACGCCACAACAGCGCCAAAAGTGTTTTCATGTCCTCAATTGCAAAACCCCCAACTCAATTCGAGCACGGTCAACTTTTGGTCAAACGGCCCCTTTACGTTTCTTTGTCTAATTTCCAATTTTAACAAAGGCCGATCAGTTTTTATTTCACATTTTAGCTTTCTATCGTTAATGACACCTATCCAAATCAATCAATCGCAATTCGGATCGAAATCCGAAATTCTAGGGTTTACTATTCATAATTCACTATTCATTATTTTTCGCCAATTTCAAATACGCAGTTTCAACCGTAAAAAATTCTAAATAACTAACAAGTAATGCTCTACAAACCCTAAAGAAGCTATTTCAAGCAATAACAGACATTATAACGCGATAAATATCAAATCTAAAAAATTGACTCAAAAATCAAATTCATATTAAAATGCACAAAAGTGTGAAAACTCTCACAAAGGTTGAAGACCAAGACCCGCAAGGACCCGAGCCACGACCCCCGAGCAATTCTACGCGCAATTGTAGGAGAAAAATGCAAGAAAATCTTTTCTTTTCTCCTCCTTGAAGCTTCGGCCATGGCAAGGGATACAAGGGTCATTTTTTGTTTTGTTTTGAGTCATTTTTGCCTCGTTTTTTTAATTTAAATGGTGACAAGGGCATTTTGGTCATTTGTAAAATCAAACTTTAATTAAAATAGTCAAATAAGCGTATTTTGATGCCATTAAATCTAATTCAAGTTAAAACAATGCAATTAAATGAAAAACAACTAAAACTAGTTAAATTAAGCTAAAAACATTTTCCACTAAATCCGAAGAATATTTCTCTAACTCCTATTTTCGAAATTCTACAATCGAACAGTCAATAATCGATCGCTAATAAAGTGATGAGCAATAATATAAAACTTTAATTCTTTGAAAAGTAGAATAGTAGAATAGTTTAAAATTCACTCCGGCTCGGAGTTACTTTTCTAATTTATTTGAAAACCGAGTGATTTTAATGCAAAACAACCAAAACCGATTATTAAAATAATCAAAACAATTAAGGTAATCAATATTCATTTAAAATAATTAATTTAACTATTTCTAGAACATTTTAAAAAATTATGAAGTTAATATTAAGTTACAAATTAAAGTTAATATAAACACGTAGTTAAATACAATTAAACCCTAACATTTAAGATGACACTTAATTAATTACAAGAGAATAAATTCAATTACTATAATTATCAGAAATAGATAATAATCTTTTAATTATTCAATTTACAACTACTAAATGCTTCTAAGAGAAATATTAAAATAGTGCAAATTGGTTGATTTAACTAATTAAACATTTAATCAAATGCAGTCAAGTGTTATTAAATGCATGCCGGGTTCGGGTTATCACATCCTTCCCCCCTTAAAACAATTGCGTCCTTGTAATTCTTCTTCCCATAGAACTCAGCATCATCTGAAATCCAATTCTGACTAATCGTCATCGGTTGAAGAATCCCGTAGACACGAATATCGAAGAAGAATAAAATTTCAACCAAGAGCGCCGAGATAATACCAATAAAGACTAAAGCAAAGATACTATAGATATTATCAATACCACATACTAATGGCAGGAAGAGTACCGAAGGAATACCCTATTTAAGAATCTTCAATAGAAGTCTAACAAGTACCCAATAAGAAAGTTAGGAGATAGCCAGAGAAGATACACCTCATGCAGTGCTGATTACCGTAAATAGACCCAGCTGAAAGTTCTGTAAAGGAATATAGAGAAGAATACCAAAGGCCAACCTCTAAATAAAATCTTTCAATCACTGTGTTCCTACCGCAACATCTTAGTCAACTAGCAAGTATAGATTCCCCTGAGTGGAAAGGCCAAAGGAGAAGCCGTAAACAGTACAAGATAATATGTCCAATCAGAATTCCAAGTGTAGGATCTTCCAATAAATGCCAATAAGGAAAATACTAGTAGAATGTCCAATAAGAATTCCAAAGAATACCGTAAGTAATATGAGATAATGAGTCTGATAGGAATTCCAGTTACCAAACCAACTGAGGGATGCCAAAGAAAATACCCGAACAATGCTCTAGTAAGAAAGTACCAAGAATTTCCCAATAAGTAATACTAAATAAATGACCATGAAGAATCCTAGAGAATGCCATTGAAGAATTTCCAATAAGGAATACCAGTAACACTCCAATAAAGACCGAGACACATATACCATAGATAATACCATGCAGTAAATTCGACTGAAAACCCAATAGCCAAGTCTACCAAGAAGTGCCAATAGAAGTCTCCAAAGAATACCCAAATAAAACCCCAAGAGAAAGCTATTCTTTCACAACTGTTAAGCACAGAGGAGGACCATAGAGATTTGCCAATAACCGAGCTTCAAAAGCAAATACTAATTCCCAAATAAAGGCTAATCAAATGCCATTCATTTCCTGCCAATCAATACACCTTGAAAAGCCAGCGGTGAACCACTTTCTTCAAGGGAGGAAGAGAACTTACTTACCATTTCAATAGGACATGTATGAATGCCAATATATCACAGTTATACATATGCCTTAAGCTTTTATGCCAGCAAGTTTACAAAATAGTTTATTCAACAAAGTCTCTCAAGCACGACAATCAAGTCAAGCACAACATAATCAATTCAAATCACGGCAGCATAGCTAATTCAAGACAATTTATACACACATTACAAGTAATACTTCAAGCAAATAACAATTCACGAGATCAATTCGATTCACGATGCCAATTTGATAGGTCAATTCAATGCACAACTAGACATTTCACTTTTCTTAGCACACAATTAACACATGACACATAACTATATCACATAGGAGCACACATTCAATTTAAGACACACAATCTCACATACAAGCATACACTTTCAAGACACACTTAACAAGCACACATTCAAGGATCACTACCCACCAGACCGAGGACCCTGTCCATGGTTATGAGCTAGACAAGATCTGATACCACCTGTAACACCCCGATCCCTCTCGAGACTGGGAGTTCTATCAATCGATCTAATCACAACCCAAACCAAACCCAGGCATAATTTTCAGGGAAAACGGACGAAGTCTCCCCTGTTTCTAGGCGAAATGTAAAACCTATGATAGCATATAAGTGGACCAATACCATGTCCAAACATTTAAAACCACCTCAAGGTCATCTGAGCCTCGGTTCTCAACAATTTATACTCAGCAAGTATACATACATTTCCAATTTAAAAGCTAACCTATCTCTTTTCATTTTTTGACAAGTACATTCAAACTAGACAGTTAAACCATACTAAGCTACTGCATAAAATAAACTATCATGCCATTCTAACTCTTTTCCTTTGGACATTACAAACGTGCATTGAAGTTAAGCTATGCTAACTGATTACATAAACTAGCTTATCAATTCACCTCAACTACTTAACTAAATTTAAATTACATTTCTTTTGACAATAAATACAAACAACATATGAACATACATCTTTACAAACTTCGACACTCAAGCCACATAGGCACGCAAGACAACTCTTCAGGCAACGAACTTTCACGAAATCATGAACTTTCCAACTAACATGACATTTCCTGAAATGTGGTGGTAAAGATTGAGTATACACAGCATGTATACTTAGTGAGGGCGAGACAGATATCGAGGTGGAGAGAAAGAAAGTCGTGCAATGCAAATAGGCACAATTAAGCAATAAAGTCAATAAGAAAGCATTCAATACAAACGATAATATAACAAACATTCAAGAAAGCGTTAACACAACCATTCAAAGCTATACCACACTCTGAAGGCTATGGTTCACTCTTACAAGCAATATACCATTTCACGAGTGATACATCAATCTTGAGCTTGATGTTGACAATGATGACAATAAGTGTGCAACCACCTTATAACACCAGTTTGGAATACCCCGGAATTATCCATCAATTCTACGACCCAAATCTCCCTGGGAGGCAACCCAAGCGAGAAGAGGGAATAGCCACGGAGCTAGAGCAACCAACACTGGCAACCGGAGGCTACCCAAAGAGGCCCATCACTCACGCTCTGGACACTATGCAATGCAGGACTCGATACAAGGCAATAAACGAGCGATAGCACAACAATACAAACTAGTGACAACAAACGAGATAACAAGCAATAATAAGCAACAATAACACCAATTAAACAAGTAACAACAGTTCAAACACGAAAACAACAAATATCACTATTCAATCCCCAACTTCCAAAGACAATTACGAGCAAACGAGCTACGGGATTAAGAAATCGATTTCACTACATTCACTCAGGCACTACAAGGCACGTTTCTATGTCACTAAACTTCACTTTCTCACCCGAGGCCTGAAAGTCCACCTACTGCGTTTGAACTACAACTATGCTAACCGGTCACTCAATCGATGCCACAACAGCGCCAAAAGTGCTTCCATGCCCTCAATTGCAAAACCCCCAACTCAATTCGAGCACAGTCAACTTTTGGTCAAACGGCCCCTTTACGTTTCTTTGTCTAATTTCCAATTTTAACAAAGACCGATCTGTTTTTATTTCACATTTTAGCTTTCTATTATTAATGACACCTATCCAAATCAATCAATCGCAATTCGGATTGAAATCAAAAATTCTAGGATTTACTATTCATAATTCATTATTCATTGTTTTTCCCCAATTTCAAATACGCAGTTTCAACCGTAAAAATTTCTAAATAACTAACAAGCAATGCTCTACAAACCCTAAAGAAGCTATTTCAAGCAATAACATGCATTATAACGCGATAAATATCAAATCTGAAAAATTGACTCAAAAATCAAATTCATATTAAAATGCACAAAAGCGTGAAAACCCTTACAGAGATTGAAGACCAAGACCCGCAAAGACCTAAGCCACAACCCCCGAGCAATTCTACGCGCAATTGTAGGAGAAAAATGCAAGAAAATCTTTTCTTTTCTCCTCCTTGAAGCTTCGGCCATGGCAAGGGATACAAGGGTCATTTTTTTGTTTTGTTTTGAGTCATTTTTGCCTTGTTTTTTAATTTAAATGGTGACAAGGGAATTTTGGTCATTTACAAAATCAAACTTTAATTAAAATAGTCAAATAAGCATATTTTGATTCCATTAAATATAATTCAAGTTAAAACAATGCAATTAAATGAAAAACAACTAAAACTAGTTAAATTAAGCTAAAAACATTTTCCACTAAATCCGAAGAATATTTCTCTAACTCCTATTTTCGAAATTCTACGATCGAACGGTCAATAATCGATCGCTAATAAAGTGATGAGCAATAATATAAAACTTTAATTCTTTGAAAAGTAGAATAGTAGAATAGTTTAACGTTCACTCCGGCTCGGAGTTAATGTTCTCATTTATTTGAAAACCGAGTGATTTTAATGCAAAACAACCAAAACCGATTATTAAAATAATCAAAACAATCAAGGTAATCAATATTCATTTCAAATAATTAATTTAACTATTTCTAGAACATTTTAAAGAATTATGAAGTTAATATTAAGTTACAAATGAAAGTTAATATAAACACGTAGTCAAATACAATTAAACCCTAACATTTAAGATGACACTTAATTAGTCACAAGACAATAAATTCAATTACTATAATTATCAGAAATAGATAATAATCTTTTAATTATTCAATTTACAACTACTAAATGCTTCTAAGAGAAATATTACAATAGTGCAAATTGGTTGATTTAACTAATTAAATATTTAATCAAATGCAGTCAAGTGTTATTAAATGCATGCCACGTTCGAGTTATCACATATGCCCTCTACCGTCCCCATATATGCACCCGTATGCACGAAACGGGACAAGTAAACTACCTTCTTGCCCACGCGGTGCTTGGATCACCACGACACTAGACCACGTCCGTCGTATTATGACTCAGCGAGGACCAAGGCGTTGTGTACTAGGCAATTCGCGCATCGTACAGGCACAACAGAACCCATCGGGGGACGGCTTCAAGGCCGCATAGTGCTTGGATCGCCACGACATTGAAGCATCAGCAATCGCCTCATCGCAACGCTCGCGTCGTTGCTTAACGAAAGCCAATGCCATGTGTGCTAGGCGATTCGCGCATCACGCTTGCCCCCACCGTCCCCCAAGAGCCACCCAAGCCCACGCGGTGCTTGGATCACCACGACGCTAGACCATGGCCGCGCGCATCCACTCGAAAATAGCAATGGCTTTGTGTGGTAGGCGATTCACACATCGCGCAGGCCCAACGACACGTCAGGGGACACAATTGTCCCCCAACGTGTACCTAGCCGGCGGCACGGGGATGGCTAGTTTTGTGCTTGGACAACCACTTGCCCCCTCATTAGCCATCCCAATGACATCGATAATGTTGCAACACCAAGATGGATAATGAAGGGCTAGGGAAGCCACCACGTTCCTCATTAGCCATCCTGGTACTGCGCCGAGGGACGTGCCAGTGGACGCGGGGAGGGGTGGCAAGACCCCATCGCACGGGCATGCAATGCAATACCTCGGCGTGATTCTCTCGGTAGGTATTTCCGCCCATAATATAGCCCACAATGTGCTACTAAGTTCCCATAACGTCCCCCAGCATGGACCTTGACCAGGGGGTTTGATACCACATACCCCCCTATAGTACATTTAGATGCAAAAACCCAAGTGACAACAGTAGCGTACATTTTGCTAGAGATTCATAATGGGTGTTTTACACTATAAAAGAACCCATATGGTGTGATCTTCGTACTCAACTTGCTCTTTATTGATAGCATATGATATCCAAATGCTTCAAGATTATTTTTTTTTAGATAAAATATTTTTTAATATTTAATAATTACAAAAAATAGGAAAAATCTTAAAAAATTGTAGAAAATTCAGAAAAATTTATATTAATTCATACATTAATTTGTTAAATGATATAAAAAATAATTTTTTCAAAAAATTAATTTTTAATATTTAAAAATTACAAAAATATGGAAAAATCAGAAAAAATTCAAGAAAATTAAGGAAAATTTATATTAATTCATTAATTAATTTGTTTACATGATATTTGCCGTTAAATTTTTTTTTGGAAGGATTGGGAACCTGATTAATCTAATTCGCCTCACAAAATGTGACAAACTGTTATTCGGACTAGGGAAAGGTTAAGACCACATCATAGATTCGTAAACCACTTGTAAAAGGACATCAATGTCCACATTTGTGTCATAATACATTCTGCTTGCCTAATACCCACGAATGCTTAACATTGCCCGTCGGGCCCAACGTCCCCTAGTAGTGCCAAAGCTGTCCCCCAAGCGTACCCCCATAGTGCCCTAGCCGTACCCCAATAGCCCATCTTGAGCCCCCCGCGCGTGCCACTTGCGTGCACCATCATGTGGTATGCGCGCCCCATGTGCGCAACCTCATATGGCAGGGGCGCCCCATGCTCGCACTTTCGTGCTGCATACGCGCACCATTGTGCGGCATATGCATGCGCGCAAGATGTGCACACCATCGTGCGGCATGGCTATCCCATGCGCGCACCTTTGTGTGACATTTAGGCTACATACGCGCACCATCATGCGGTATTGCGCGCACCATCGTGCGGCATGGGCGCCCCATGCCCGCACTATCGTGCGGCATGGGCGCCCTATCCGAGAACCTTAGTGCGGCATGTGGGCTACATGCGCGCACCATCGTGAGGAATGCTACCTGGTTGATCCTGCCAGTAGTCATATGCTTGTCTCAAAGATTAAGCCATGCATGTGTAAGTATAAACTAATTCAGACTGTGAAATTGTGAATGGATCGTTAAATGAGTTATAGTTTGTTTCATGGTATCTACTACTCAGATAACTGTAGTAATTCTAGAGCTAATACGTGCAACGAACCCAGACTTCTGGAAGGGATGCATTTATTAGATAAAAGGTCGACGCGGGCTCTGCCCGTTACTACGATGATTCATGATAACTCGAAGGATCGCACGGCCCTTGTAACGGCGATGCATAATTCAAATTTCTGCCCTATCAACTTTCAATGGTAGGATAGTGGCCTACCATAATGGTGACGGGTGACGGAGAATTAGGGTTCGATTCCGGAGAGGGAGCCTGAGAAACGGCTACCACATCCAAGGCAGCAGGTGCAAAAATTACCCAATCCTGACACGGGGAGGTAGTGACAATAAAAAACAATACCGGGCTCAAAGTGTTTGGTAATTGGAATGAGTACAATCTAAATCCCTTAACGAGGATCCATTGGAGGGCTGGTACTAGCAGCCGCAGTAATTCCAGCTCCAATAGTGTATATTTAAGTTGTTGTAGTTAAAAAGCTCGTAGTTGGACTTTGGGATGGGTCGGCCGGTCCTCCTCAGGTGTGCACCGGTCATCTTATCCCTTTTGCCAGTGATGCGCTCCTGGCCTTAACTGGCCAGGTGGTACCTCCAGCGCTGTTACTTTGAAGAAATTAGAGTGCTCAAAGCAAGCCTACGCTCTGCATACATTAGCATGTGATAACATTATAGGATTTTGATCCTATTGAGTTGGCCTTCGGGATCGGAGTAATGATTAACAGGAACAGTCGGGGGCATTCGTATTTCATAGTCAGAGGTGAAATTTTTGGATTTATGAAAGACGAACAACTACGAAAGCATTTGCCAAGGGTATTTTCATTAATCAAGAACGAAAGTTGGGGGCTTGAAGACGATCAGATACTGTCCTGGTCTCAACCATAAACGATGCTGACCAGGGATCGGCGAATGTTGCTTTTAGGACTCCGCCGGCACCTTATGAGAAATCAAAGTTTTTGGGTTCCGGGGGGAGTATAGTCATAAG
>CM075766.1:25632870-25650370 GCA_037974665.1 Ehretia macrophylla
ATGTGCTATGCCTTAGGACGCCCAAGTTCTATATGCTATACCCAAGGATGCCCAAGTGTCGACGTCGTAAGTTTTAAGTTTCCACGCGTGAATGCCCAAGTGCTATACCTAAATGCTATACCCAAGTGCTATGTGCTATGCCCATTCATGCCAAAATGTTATGTGCACCCAAGCTCAATGCCCAAGTGCTATGTGCACCCAAGTGCTATGCCCAATAATGCCTAAGTGTTATGTGCTATGCCCAAGTGCTAACGGGCCCACTACCGGCCGATCTCGCGCATCGTCTCTAGTGGCCAAGTGTTAGACAGCCTATGCTTGCTTCGTAAGAGATGGCAAAAAATTTGAATCCAACCTTGTGTGTTGCTGACCAGCCGAGGTGCCAAACGTTCTTCCCTCAGCATTAACGGTGACTGAGCTTATGTTGCCCCTTTCTTTGGCATGGCTGGGCACATTGGTGAACCATTACGGCAAGACTACTCACGGTGTTGCATGACAGCGCACGATTGGGCCTTGGATGGGGCACGTACTTGGGGCCTCAGATGGGGCACGCACTTGGCCTCGGATGAGCTACAGCTTGGCACGCAGTTGGGGCACGACTTGGCAAGGTTGTCGCGTAGTGGGGCAGCGCATTGGGCATGATGGGGTAAGCACTAGGGTGACAATGCCGCACGATGGTGCGCGCATGCCGCACGATGGTGCGCGCATGCCGCACGAAGGTACACGCATGGGGTGCCCATGCCACACGAAGTTGGGCACATGGGGCGCTCGTGCCTCACGATGGTGGGCGCATACCACACGATAGTGCGCGCATGTGGCCCTTATGCCTCATGAAGGTGCGCTTATGGGGCGCCCATTACGCATGATAGTGCGCGGATGGGGCGCCCATGCTGTATGATGGTGCGCGTATATGGCCCATATACCACTCGAAAGTACGAGCATAGGGCGCGTATACTGCACGATGGTGCGCGTATATGGCCCACAAGCCGCACGAAGGTGTGCGCATGCCGCACGATGGTTGGCGCATGCCGCTCAAAAGTGCACGCATAGGGTGTGCATGCTGCACGATGGTTCACGCATGTGGCCCGCATGCCGCATGAAGGTACGCGTATGGGGCACCCATGTCTCACGATAGGGCACGTATTGGGCCTGCATGTTGCACGATGGTGTGCGCATGTGGCCCACATGCCTCAAGAAAGTGTGCGCATGGGGCGCCCGTGCCGCACGAAGGTGCGCGCATGGGGCGTACATGCTGCATGATGGTGCGCGTATGTGACTCGCATACAGTACGAAGGTGCGCGCATGGGCTACCTATGCCTCACAATGGGACACGCATGTGGTCTGCATGCCGCCCAAAGGTGCGCGCATGAGATGCCTATGCCACATGATTATGCGCTTATGCCGCACGATGGTACTCGCATAAGGCGCGCATGCCGCACGATGGTGCTCACATGTGGCCCGCATGCAGCATGAAAGTGCGTACATGGGGCGCCTATACCGTATAATGATGTGCGCATCTTGCGCACATGCCGCCCATTGGTGTGCCCATAAGGGCCGTATGCGGCACGAAGGTGCGCGCATGAGGCACCCGTGCCACACGAAGTAACGCACATGGGGCGCGCATACTGCATGATGGTGCGCATAAGTGGCCCGCGTGGGGCGGTGTTGGGGCACTGTTAGGGCACGGCTGGGGCACTATGGGGTACGCTTGGGGGACGATAGGGGATGTTGGGGGACGGCTTTGGCACTACTAGAGGACATTGGGCACGACGGGCAATGTTAAGCAGTCGTGGGTATTGGAAATGCAGAATGTATTATGACACAAATGTGGACATTGATGTCCTTTTACAAGTGGTTTCCGAATCTATGAAGTGGTCTTAACCTTTCGCTTGTCCGAATAATAGTTCATCCCATTGGTGAGGCGAATTAGTTTAATCGGGTTCCCAATCCTTGCAAAAAAAAAATTTAACACCAAATATCAGGTAAACAAATCAATTTATGAATTAATATAAATTTTTCTAAATTTTCTAGTATTTTTTCTAATTTTTCCCTATTTTTCATAATTTTTAAATATTAAAAATTAATTTTTTTAGAAAATTATTTTTGAATATTATTTAACAAATTAATGTATGAATTAATATAAATTTTTCTGAATTTTCTACTATTTTTTCTCATTTTTTCCTATTTTTCGCAATTATTAAATATTAAAAAATATTTTTTCCGAAAAAAATAATCTTGAAGCATTTGGATATCATATGCTATCAATAAGGAGCAAGTTGGGTGCGAAGATCATGCCATATTAGGCCTTTTATAGTGTAAAAGCCCCATTATGAATCTCTGGCAAAATGTACGCTGCTGCTGTCACTTGGGTCATTGCATCTAAATGTACTATAGGGGGGTATGTGGTGTCAAGTCCCTTGGTCGAGTTCTATGCGGGAGGACATTGTGGGCACTTCTTGACACATTGTGGGCTATATCATAGGCTATATTATGGGCGGGAATGCCTTCCGAGTGAATCATGCCGAGGTATTGCATTGCACACCCGTGCGTTGGGGTCGTGCCACCCCCGCCCCGCGTCCCTCAGCATGTCCCTCGGCGAGGCACCAGGATGGCTAATGAGGAAAATGGTGGCTTCCCTAGCCCCTTATTATCCATCTTGGTGCCGCAACACTGTCGACGTCATTGAGATGGCCAATGAGGGGGCGAGTGGTTGCCCAAGCACAAAACTGTCGTTGGGCCTGCGCGATGCGTGACGCGCCTAGCACATGAAGCCATGGCCGTTTCCGAGTGGATGCGCACAGCCATGGTCTAGTGTCATGGTGATCCAAGCACCGCGTGGGCTTGGGTGGCTCTTGGGGGACGGTGGGGGCAAGCATGATGCGCGAATCGTCTAGCACAGGTGGCATTGGCTTTCATTAAGCAACGACGCGAACGTTGTGATGAGACGATTGCTGATGCTTTAATGTCATGGTGATCCAAGCACCATGCGGCCTTGAAGCCATCCCCCGGTGGGTTCTGATGTGCCTGTGTGATGTGGGAATCGCCTAGCACACGACGCCATGGTCCTCGCTGAGTCGTAATGCAATGGACGTGGTCTAGTGTTGTGGCGATCCAAACACTGCGTGGGCTGGAAGGTAGTTTGCTTGTCCCGTTCCATGCATACGGATGCATACAGGAAGGACGGTATGGGGCATACGTGATGTGCGAATTGCCTAGCACACGTGGCATTGGCTTTCGTTAAGCAACGACGTGAGCGTTGCGATGAGACGATTGCTGATGCTTCAATGTCGTGGCGATCCAAGTAGCATGCGGCCTTTAAGCCGTCCCCCGTTTGGTTCCGACGGGCCTGTACTGTAATACCCCGATCCCTCTCGAGACTGGGAGTTCTATCAATCAATCTATTCACAACGCAAATCCAAATCCGGACAAAATTTTAGGGAAAGACGGACGGAGTCTCCCCTGTTTCTAGGCAAAAAGCAAACTTGCGACAGCATATAAGTTGACCAATACCATGTCCAAACATTCAACCACCTCAAGGCCATCCGAGCCTTGTTCTCAACAAGCAATCACAAGAAAATATACATTTCCAGTTTACAGACTAACCTACCTCTTCACATCTTTTACAAGTACATTCATGCTTGACAATTAAACCATACTAACCTATTGCATAAGTTAGACTATCAAACCATTCTAACTCTTTTCCTTTGGACATTACAAACATGCATTGAAGTTAAACTATACTAACTAAATACATAAGCTAACTTTTCGAATCACTTCAATAACCTAGTAAAATTTAAATTACATTCTTTTTGACAATAAATACATACAACACATGAACATACATCTTTGCATCTTTGACAACTCAAGCCACATAGCATGCAAGCCAACTCTTCAAGCATGATCTTTCATGCAACCACGAACTTTCTAGCTAACAAGGCATTTCCTGAAATGTGGTGGTGAGGAGTGAGTATACTCAACATGTATACTCAGTGAGGGCGAGACAGATATCGAGGTGGAGAGAAAGAAAGTCGTGCAATGCAAATAAGGCAGTTAAGCAATATAATCAATAAGAAAGCATTCATTATAAACAATCAATACAATAAACAAGTAATGAAAGCATTAACACAACCATTCAAAGCTATACCACACTCTGAAGGCTATGGTTCACTCATACGAGCAATGTACCATTTCACGAGGATACATCAATCTCGAGCTTGATGTTGACAACGATGACAATAAGCGCACAACCACCTTATAACTTTAGTTTGGAATACCCCGGAAGTATCCAATCAATTCTACGACCCAAATCTCCTAGGGAGGCAACCCAAGCCAGAATGGGAATAGGACACGGAGCTAGAGCAACCAATACTAGCAGCCCGAGACTACCCAGAGAGACCCATCACTCACGCGCCTGACACTATGCAATGCAAGACACGATACAAGGCGATAAACGAGTGATATCAAGCATTACATTCAATAAAGTTTCAAGAACAACACTAACATGCATTATCAACAATTGATATACAAATTCAATCATAATCAACTTTAACAAGTATAACAAGCATTATTTAGCATTCTATAGGCATTATACTATGAAAACACACAAAATCACAAAATGACCGCAACTTTCAAAATGCTACCACTTTCAAACGAGCCACGAGTTTTGGAAACCGACTTCACCAATCCTCCTAGGTCACTATAAGACACGTCTAAAGACCCCGAAACCCTACTTAACCCTAGAATTCACGCAAAGCCCCAATTTCTCCCTTTGCTCGTTTGAACTACCGCTTCTCTAACCAAACACCCAACCAACGCCATAATCACACCAAAAGTGCTTCCATGGCCTCCCAAGATAATGTCATCACGCAAAACGATAAAATGCCAAACTTGACCTAAACGACCCCGACTTTCACTAAGCCATTTTCCTCCATTTTTCCATTACACAATCCAATTAAACCACACATTTAGGCATTCTAGCATATCTAGCACCTTCCTACATCAACAGAACGCATAACGGAGCAACTTCATCGAAATGGGGGTTTACTATTCATAATTTACTATTCAATTATCAATCTAAATTGCAATTTCGATATTCAACCGCAGAAAATGCTAAAAAGCTACAAATACATGTTCTACAATCAACAAGAAACATTCTTTAAGAAACAAAATAGATAAAATAACAATCTACGCATAATTTCTAAAAATTAAAGTTTAGACATAATATTTTCAAATGCGCAAATAACGATGAAACCCTCACCTTAGACGCTACTAGACGCTAGGAAAACCATGCCGGATGCCTCGAAAACCACCCTGCACAAGCTCCCGCGAAGAAATTGAAGTTTGAAGTTAAAAGGTTTCTTTTTTTCTTCCTTGTATATTTTCGGCCCTTAGCATTCTGTTTTTCAGCTTTTTTTCTTTATTTTCCTTGTTTTTTTAAGCTTATAAAAGATTATAACAAGTCAACAAGTCAAGCCCTTGGTCAAAGCTAACTTAAACTTGGTCAAATAGGCTTATTTTATGCATTTTGAAGCTAAAACAACTAACATAAATCCAATCCCAGTTAATAACAATTAAAGTACTAAAATTAAAACACCAAACACTAGTTTTCACTATTTGCTGAGGACTAGAAATCATTTCCTAACTATCGCTCTCGATATGCTATGCACTTTGCGACAATAAAAGAATAACAATTAAATCTCAAGAAATTTAAGAAAATATAATTTTCGAAAAGTAACATAGTTCAAAATTTACTCCGGCTCGGAGCTACTTTTCATTTAATTGAAAACCGAGCATTAAGGTGCAAGAAAAATAAAACCGATTAACATAAATATGAAAAGTAGTTGATATTCCGTTAAAATAATTAACTCAAGTATTATTTTAATTACTTCTAAAAGAAATATGAAAATAAAGCTACAAATAAATGTTTAACTAAAAATAAACACAAATTCAATGCTAACATTTAAGATGTCACTTAAGTAATTACAATTAAATGCCATTAAATGCATGTCAGGTTTGGGTAATCACATGTGCGATGTGCGAATCACCTAGCACACGATGCCATGGTCCTCACTGAGTCATAATACGACGGACGTGGTGTAGTGTCGTGGCGATCCAAGCACCGCATAGGCAAGAAGTTTGCATGTCCCGTTTCGTTCAAGTGGGTGCATATAGGAGGACGGTGGGGGACTGTGCGAGGCGTGAATCGTCTAGCACACGCCCTTGGGTTTAGTTAAGTGACGACGCGAGCATTAAGATGAGACGATGGCTAGAGCTTCAATGTTGTGGCGATCCAAGCACCGTGCTTCCTCGAAGCCGTCCCACGGTGTGTTCCCACAGGCCTGTGCGATGCGTGAATCACTTAGCACACAATGCCATAGTCCTCACTGAGTTGTAATATGACGGACGTGGTCTAGTGTGGTGGCGATCCAAGCACCGCGTGGGCAGGAAGTCCACTTTCGGTTGGTATCTCCAGTGCGTGCACTTGGTGTTTGGTCGGGTGCCACGAAGTAAGCTCCTAAGCTTGCGACGTACGGCTTAGTCATGCACCTCGTGCCGTTCCTATCCCTTGTCCCTCAGAAATTCTTCGTGCCTAGCGGTGCGTTCTCGGGCCATCTCGCCGGTTTCGTTTGCTTGAAGGGCTTCTTTTGCCTAGACGGTGGGGCAGTTACCGGCTTGGTGATCTGGGAATAGCAAACGTGATAGCGCGTGAGTGGTGGTCGGCTTGTATGGGTCAGTTGGATCCCTACTTGAGCAGCGACGTCTGCCCCTGCCTTCCTCTTCATTCGCGGGCCAAGTGCTTACATTGTCTCAGTCGTTAGGTGGGTTTCATGTGTTGCGTACCTACAAAGAAGGCAGTCTAAAGTCACATCGTCCATCTTTTGCCTTGCGTCTGCCTTTGTGGATGACGTGGGGCGAACCCCTAAGCATGTCTCGTGTTCCACGCTGCTCACTCCAACAAGTGCGGCACATATGGATTGTAGGGCGTCGCTTGATCTCTCGGATACGACATACCACGACGGTATGGGGTCCTTGGCCTCTCTTTGCCCAAAACCAGCATTCGTCACTAACCACGTATGACGGTCGCACGCTCGTCTTGAACCATAGACCCTTAGGGGACGACGTGCCTCGTGCGACGCGGGCGTCAGTAAGGAATGCTACATGGTTGATCCTGCCAGTAGTCATATGCTTGTCATAAAGATTAAGCCATGCATGTGTAAGCATGAACTAATTCGGACTGTGAAACTGCGAATGGCTCATTAAATAAGTTATAGTTTGTTTGATGGTATCTACTATTCAGATAACCGTAGTAATTCTAGAGCTAATACTTGCAACAAACCCCGACTTCTGGAATGGATATATTTATTAGATAAAAGGTTGACGCGGGCTCTGCTCGTTGCTGCGATGATTCATGATAACTCGATGGATCGCACGGCGCTCGTGCCGGCGACGCATCATTCAAATTTATGTCCTATCAACTTTCGATGGTAGGATAGTGCCCTACCATGGTGGTAACGGGTGACGGAGAATTAGGGTTCAATTCCGGTGAGGGAGGTTGAGAAACGGCTACCATATCCAAGGAAGGCAGCAGGTGCGCAAATTACGCAATCCTGACACGGGGAAGTAGGGACAATAAATAACAATACCGGGCTCAAAGAGTCTGGTAATTAGAATGAGTACAATCTAAATCCCTTAATGAGGATCCATTGGAGGGCAAGTCTGGTGCCAGCAGCCACAGTAATTCCACCTTCAATAGCATATATTTAAGTTGTTGCAGTTAAAAATCTCGTAGTTTGACTTTGGGATGGGTCAGCTGGTCCGCCTCAGGTGTGCATCGGTCATCTCGTTCCTTTTGCTGGCAATGCGCTTCTGGCCTTAACTGGCCGGGTCGTGCCTCCGGCGCTATTACTTTGAAGAAATTAGTGTACTCAAAGCAAGCCTACTGTCATAGGGTCAGAGGTTGAGGTTGAAATCCCGACTACGTGTGGCCTTAGCCAACGTGGGTATTGACTAAGTACGCCTGCGTTATCAGTGTAGCACAGCACCAACACAAGTGTTAGAGGTTGAGGACCCCAACACTGGCTTGCAAAGGGCGCTTGGGTACGACAGCAGACCCTTGTGCAAGACGAGCACCAGTAGGCAACACTGGTAGGAGTTTGAAAAATGCTAAGTAGGATGGCTAGAAAATGGCACACGAAAATGACAAGGTAAATGGCTTGTATTTCATTGCACAACAACTCATATTGATACATGTACATGGCCTCAATCAATGCCTATGATCTATGCCAAGTGGCTACAATCTGAACCATACATTTGTCTATGTACAAATAAAATTTCTAGAGCTATCTACACATTTGAATTCAAGTTTGGGCGGAACTTCTAGATTTCTCCACTGCTGGGCACCATTACGCACCTTTCTTGAACATTCCTGCACCTGATGGGCGGACTGGGCAGCTACCCTGGGCAGACTGGGCAGTTTCCATGCCTTAGCCATTTTTCTGGAACCTTCCAGACTCAATTCTGCCTGTCTCCCTCCAAACTGCACCAAACTGCTTCTCGAGCCATCTCCATTGCTCTAGAAGCTTCCAAACATGAAGGGAAGGATCTTGGTTTGCCTTGGGGCAATTTTAGCACCTGGACCGTTGGCACTGTTCATGGCACGATTTTGCTAAGCCGTGGGCATCCTGGCGCCCGAAACACGTGTGCCATCTCACCCTCCCCTACCAAACTTGTCGTCGCCCTCGACGTTGTTGCACACATGAACAAGTGGCCTGGGCTACACCTACTCGTTGATCCCCACTTGAAATGGTGGCCATGGCTACGCCAGTTCGTCGTCTCTTTCTGTCCTAAGGCTTGTTCCCCACACACTGGCCCTTTTGTCGGGCTGGCTACTCGGACCGCAAGTGCACGCTTGGGTTGCCGAGGCTCTTTCTCCTTGGTGCCTGAGATACTGCACATGATCACACTGATTGTGCTGCACAAGAGCACACTGACTGTGTTGTACACGAGCACACTGACTGTGCTACACATGAGCACACTGACTGTGCTATTCATGAGCACACTAACTGTGCTGCACGACCTTGCCTTCACGATAGGCGACTGTCTCCCTGAGTCAGCCATTTTCCCTGCGGGTGTCCCTTGACCGAATGCACAGCATAGAGGGACTTGGTGCCTGCCTTCACCTCTCGGGTCATAGGGATGGCACACCGGGGGTTGGTTCCTGTCACCACGATAGAATCCTCGAATGGGACGATGAATGCCCGTACATCGTCAAGCCATTCCAAACCAAGTACCACGTCATAGTCGTCAAGCGGAATGACTGTGAAGTCCACGATACCCTGCCATGGTCCAATCGCTGTTCTCACCCATTGAGCAACACCGACAATTAGAATTGCCTTTGTGTTGGCTGCTTTGATCATGTCTCCCATTGGTTTGAGTCGAACGCCGAGTCGTTTGGCAACATCCTCACCAATGAAATTGTTAGTAGCTCCCGTGTCTACCAATGCCTCCAAGTCATGGCCCCTGATTGTGATAGGGATGTGCAGTGAACCCTTTGGTGACCCCTTCGCCTTTGGTACTTCAGTTTTGACTGGCTCGAGCAACCGAAGTGAACCCATGTGCACCTCCTCCTTGGACTGCCAGTTGTCCTCCTGTTGGAAAAGAGATGCTAGCTTGCCTCGCTGTGGTCATCTTGCTATCCAATATCCCTTGCTTCCCCACAAGAAATAGTTCCCTTTGTTGGGCTGTTGTACACCGGCCTTACCGTTCCATCGTCCATGCAGCCTGCACTTGTGGTGCGAGGGACTCGATGTGTCCTTCCACCGTGAAGGTGAGCCTTCACCATTGCGGGATAGAGGTGTGCCCCTGTCCTTGCTGCCTTCTCTGTGGCAAGAAGAAGTTCCCTTGTCCTGAATGAATGCCATGCCTACCCCTTGGCTAATGGCAGCAACATCGGCCTTGACCTTGTCAACTTCGGCCTTTGTGGAACCCCACTTTTCTATCCTATCTCGTTTTGCGTGTTTATTCTCGTTTTGCGTGAATTGACCTGTTTATGTGCTATATGACTTAGAATGTGGTAATTTTAGTATCAATACTCCTAGAACATGCTAAATGTGCATTCATGAAATTTTCATAAAAAACGGAGTCCGAAATTTTATCGTCGATTTTTAGTGAATAGTGTTTTCGAAACACGTCCGCTATAATTTTGAAACTGGTCTTTTTAACCCTTCTAGACCTAGTCTACGGACTTTAATAGACCTGTGTTTGATTAAAACAGTTTTAAAATCGGCTTAAGAATTTATTAGGGTTTTTACACCGACTTTTGCGAAAATCGAGTTTTAAGTCGACTCGGGTAGAATTGTTTGATTGTAAAACTTCTTGTCACCTAAAAATAATTTACTTGAGCTAGCTTGGGTGTTGAATAATTGTTTTGAACTTTGGTGATCAAGAAAATGCATTTAAAGTCAAGAAAACACTAAAAACACTAAAGTTTCAACTTTGACTTTCATTTAAAATCTTGACTTTCATGCATATATCATCAACACACATTGCCAAAGCACAAAAACACACTCATTTTCACACACATGGCCGAGATTTTCATGGGAGATTAAGCCAAGGAGTTTTCAAGGTTTTCAAAGTAATTTTTCAAAGAAAAAGCTAGTTTTTGTCCGTAGAATTTCGTGCCGAGTTGGATTCCACTTGTTGGGCAGGCATTGCACGCATTCCTAGGCTTTTATCGCATCAAAGGTGAGAGAAAAATTCTAGATCTCAAAATGTCATTTTTATACTTTTGCTCATAAATGAAAATTTAACCGTTAGAATTAAAATCTAATGATAGATTATTGCTCCTTGCATGCTAAGGATCGTTATATACCAATACTACGAATTTCTGTCGGATGTAGTATAATTTTTATTTTTCGGGTATTTAATTTTGATTAAAATGTTCAAAGTTGAACTAAATGAGTTGTGTTGATCGAAATCGATTGCCGTCGATTTCTAAATACTTGATAATTACGTGTTAGCGCTGTTGTAATGCCGAATTTTCAATTACATTGTTCGTGTGAAAACCCGGAAAATCCAGCCAAGACATCCTAGGGTTTTAGGGTTATCGGGCATGATTTGGAGGTGTTATGGTGGATTTCCGAGAGGGTTAATGTAGTAGGTTGAATGGGTGAGTGATAGAAACTGATTTGGTAATGTTTGGATTAGTAGATTGTAAGTTATGAATTTTAGAAGTTTAGGTTGTCATTCTTTAATTTCTTGAACGATGCCTTTAGATGGTTGGGTGGTGTTGAGTGATTGAATTGTGAGTTGTTGACGGGTAAATTAGAGTTTGATTGTGTGTTTAATGCATGTTCGGTTAGATGGCCTACTTTGTCATCTAACTTAGTTGTTTGCTGTTTAATGTTATATTGATGTTATATTGATGTTTTATTGATTAATTATTGAGTACGGGAATCGGGCACTTTTGTTGCTGATCTCTCGAAATATTGATGATTGATGTTTATTATTATGGCTGGGTCTCTGGTATGTGTGTGCCACCTCTCGGGCAGCATCGGGCTGTCGGGTTGATAACGGCATGACTATCAGAGATTGCCTCCAGCTCGCATGACGGAGGTGTCATGGAGGGCGAGGTTATTGGGGGTACCCCGGGTGCGTGAGTAATGGGGAGTTACAAGAAGAATGGTTGAGATCGTGATGGCGTTTGGAGCTATACCAACTAGAGAGAGTATCCTTTATTGAATGGTCATATAGTTATGTGATGATAGTATTATTTATTGTTATTGTGTGTTTACTGACTCAAAGGATTATTCCAAGGAGTTTAGTAGACCTTGCTCGAGATCTATCGGATCCTCACTGGGCTTATTTTATATAAGCTCACTCTCTATTATTGCATGCTTACAGGTGTACTTGAGCAGGATTACGGGTACGTGCCTCCTGAAGAGGAGAATATGGAAAATGTGCCGTATGTGGACGAGTCCTATGTGCCAGAGTCTTGTCCTTGATGCTTGAGATGTTGTATACTCTATTATCTTGTATATTAACCTAGTTGTCTTTTATTTTCCTTGTAATTTATGATGTATAAGTTGTAGTAAGATAATGAACTAAATGATGCTAACTTAGTAGTCTTTCTTTTGTTATGATCTAGGTTTCTAAGTTTGTTTATAATCTATTTTGATATGTATGTATAGCCTATGTACTATGTTGGAACGGAGGCGCGTAACTATGAAGGAGTTGATGAAAGAATGTTTAATGTATGAAGTGGTTGTGTTGTATGTTGTCAATTTGATTGTGGAATTGGTTGGTGATTTATGGAGGTTGATGCATGTTGTTCTTAAGGGTTGGTTTAGAGCCCGGATGTTCATGTTACTGTCGTTATGCTGCCGAAACTCCGTTGCGTCTTGACTGATCGTAGGAGGGGTCGGGTTGGGGCATGACATTTAAGTGGTATCAGAGCTTGATTAGCTGTCAGCCGGAGTATCCTCGGAATGTGGGTAGTGGTCTAAGCATGCATGTATGTATTAAGTGAAAGAAAAGTGAAACATATGTTAATATGTTTATGTGATTAATTTACTTATGTGTCTAATTTTCTATGTGACCAGTATGCCTTGTGTGTTAAGTGAACTAATGTGGTCAATATGTTTTATGTGATAACGTGCTATACGTACTCAATGTGTTGTGATTAATGTGCATTATGTGGTTAATGTCCATTATGTGATTAATGTGCATTATGTGCTTAATGTGCATTATGTGATTAATGTGTATTATGTGACAATTATGTTTCATGTGATCAAAGTGCCTTATGTGAAGTTTGTTGCTTATGAGACTTTAATTGTTTACAACTTATTGTGTGATATAACTTGTTTACGTGATATTGGCTTCTTATGTGCTGAATTGTGTGTTATATGATAATGTTGTTTTAATGTTAATTATGTATTATGTTGTACTTGTCTTCATGTGATATAATTGTATATATGTTATAACTGCGGGTGACTCTTTTGGGTGAAGTAAGGATGACTGTCAGAGCTCTTGGAATCAGAGGAAGACTTCGTAGGAATGAATTCATGTCTTTGAAACAGGGTAGCCTGTCTGTTACGCAGTATGAGGCCCGATTTCATAATCTGTCACATTATGCTCCGGGTATGGTGCAAACTACTGAAAAGAGGATTAATAGATTCGTTCGAGGGTTGAGGCCGGAGGTTCGAGATAGCTTGACTTCTTTTCAGTTTTCCACATACGGTGAAGCCCTTACTACTGCAACAAGAGTTGAGAAAGGAAAGAATGAGTTAGGGGCAGGGCCGAGTCAATCGAGTAGAAGACTTTCTCAGCTTCAGGACCAGCAAAGATATTTTCATCCTCGAAGTTGGCAGAGTCAGCTCCAGGGGCAAAATAGGCATGTAGACTTAAGGATACAACGGAGCAGTTTAACGGTTTCGCCAGTTCAGGGTTTCGTGGGTAATAGTGTTGCTCTTCATGTTCCATTTTGTGATTTCTGTACCAAGAGGGGTCATGTTGAGACCGGATGCTGGAAGAAATTGGGAAAAAGTCTAAGTTGCGGCAGTGATCAACACATGAAAGAGGACTGTCATAAATGGAAAAATGATCGGGGTTTGACTATAGTCAGGGATGCCCAGGAAAAGTCTACTATAGTGAGAGTTCAACAAGATGATTCAGTTACCTTATTGGTTCCAAATTCTTCAGGGAATCGTGCTGCAGATCAAGTCATACATTGTACTTTCTGTCGCCGAAAAGGCCATCTCGAGTCTAACTGTCGGAATAAGGCAGGAACATGTTTGGGTTGCGGCAGCAATCAGCACAGAGCGAGGAATTGTCCTAGGTATTCGAGGTCTAGGGTCGGTCAGTGACCCAAGGTTACCAGGGTAGACCTGCGGGCAATGCATCTCAACAGTAGTAGTGAAAGGTAATTTCTTATTCTCAATCAATTAGTTAAGGTATTGAATGATTCCAGTGCTACATATTCTTTTATCATGTCTACTTGAGTACAATGCGCTAGTATGCGAGTAGAAAGTTTGCCCTATATGGTTGAAGTTAGCACGTGCATTATATCAGTTGGCGATTGAGTAATATGTGACGCTGAAGCATATAAAATTCCGATTAGGGGTCAAGCTACTTTACGACTACATAATTGACTATTGGAATTCTCATTTGGTGATCCTATTCGACATTCTTCCTTTGGATTTCCATATGAATATTCTTATTCGGTATACTTGATTGGAATTATTCTTTGGTATTTTCTATTAGTATTCTTATGCGGAATTATTATATGGTGTTATCCCGAGTTCTTATTTCGGGATTATTATTCAGTATTCTCCAACGGTAATCTTGTTCGAAGATCTCAATTGGTATTCTTGATTGGTGCTCTATTACGGGATCTATGTTTGGCGTTCTTCTTCGGTAATTTATTTGAGATTCTTATTCAGAAATTCTAGTCAGTGTTCTTATTCAGCGTTCCTAATTAAGCTTCTTGTTTGGGGATTCTTATTCGATGATCTTATTCGGTGTTCCTACTTGGTATTCTTGGTTGGTATTTGGAATTTGGTATTTGGTCTTTCAATCAGTATGTTTGAGTCAGCACCTGAGTTTGTCTTCGGATCGATGCAGAATTGCGCGGACGCAATTGTTTTAAGGAGGGGAGAATGTGGAACCCCACTTTTCTATCCTATCTCGTTTTGCGTATTTATTCTCGTTTTGCGTGAATTGACCTGTTTATGTGCTATATGACTTAGAATGTGGTAATTTTAGTATCAATACTCCTAGAACATGCTAAATGTGCATTCATGAAATTTTCATAAAAAACGGAGTCCGAAATTTTATCGTCGATTTTCAGTGAATAGTGTTTTCGAAACACGTTCGCTATAATTTTGAAACTGGTCTTTTTAACCCTTCTAGACCTAGTCTACGGACTTTAATAGACCTGTGTTTGATTAAAACAGTTTTAAAATCGGCTTAAGAATTTATTAGGGTTTTTACACCGACTTTTGCGAAAATCGAGTTTTAAGCCGACTCGGGTAGAATTGTTTGATTGTAAAACTTCTTGTCACCTAAAAATAATTTACTTGAGCTAGCTTGGGTGTTGAATAATTGTTTTGAACTTTGGTGATCAAGAAAATGCATTTAAAGTCAAGAAAACACTAAAAACACTAAAGTTTCAACTTTGACTTTCATTTAAAATCTTGACTTTCATGCATATATCATCAACACACATTGCCAAAGCACAAAAACATACTCATTTTCACACACATGGCCGAGATTTTCATGGGAGATTAAGCCAAGGAGTTTTCAAGGTTTTCAAAGCAATTTTTCAAAGAAAAAGCTAGTTTTTGTCCGTAGAATTTCATGCCGAGTTGGATTCCGCTTGTTGGGCACGCATTCCTAGGCTTTTATCGCATCAAAGGTGAGAGAAAAATTCTAGATCTCAAAATGTCATTTTTATACTTTTGCTCATAAATGAAAATTTAACCGTTAGAATTGAAATCTGATGATAGATTATTGCCCCTTGCATGCTAGGGATCGTTATATACCAATACTACGAATTTCTGTCGGATGTAGTATAATTTTTATTTTTCGGGTATTTAATTTTGATTAAAATGTTCAAAGTTGAATTAAATGAGTTGTGTTGATCGAAATCGATTGCCGTCGATTTCTAAATACTTGATAATTGCGTGTTAGCGCTGTTGTAATGCCGAATTTTCAATTACATTGTTCGTGTGAAAACCCGCAAAATCCAGCCAAGACATCCTAGGGTTTTAGGGTTATCGGGCATGATTTGGAGGTGTTATGGTGGATTTCCGAGAGGGTTAATGTAGTAGGTTGAATGGGTGAGTGATAGAAACTGATTTGGCAATGTTTGGATTAGTAGATTGTAAGTTATGAATTTTAGAAGTTTAGGTTGTCATTCTTTAATTTCTTGAACGATGCCTTTAGATGGTTGGACGGTGTTGAGTGATTGAATTGTGAGTTGTTGATGGGTAAATTAGAGTTTAATTGTGTGTTTAATGCATGTTTGGTTAGATGGCCTACTTTGTCATCTAACTTAGTTGTTTGCTGTTTAATGTTATATTGATGTTATATTGATGTTTTATTGATTGATTATTGAGTACGGGAATCGGGCACTTTTGTTGCTGATCTCTCGGAATATTGATGATTGATGTTTATTATTATTGCTGGGTCTCTGGTATGTGTGTGCCACCTCTCGGCCAGCATCGGGCCGTCGGGTTGATAACGGCATGACTATCAGAGATTGCCTCCAGCTCGCATGACGGAGGTGTCATGGAGGGCGAGGTTATTGGGGGTACCCCGAGTACGTGAGTAATGGGGAGTTACAAGAAGAATGGTTGAGATCGTGATGGCGTTTGGAGCTACACCAACTAGAGAGAGTATCCTTTATTGAATGGTCATATAGTTATGTGATGATAGTATTATTTATTGTTATTGTGTGTTTACTGACTCAAAGGATTATTCCAAGGAGTTTAGTAGACCTTGCTCGAGATCTATCAGATCCTCACTGGGCTTATTTTATATAAGCTCACTCTCTATTATTGCATGCTTACAGGTGTACTTGAGCAGGATTACGGGTACGTGCCTCCTGAAGAGGAGAATATGGAAAATATGCCGTATGTGGACGAGTCCTA
This sequence comes from Ehretia macrophylla, assembly GCA_037974665.1. Taxonomy (NCBI): domain Eukaryota; kingdom Viridiplantae; phylum Streptophyta; class Magnoliopsida; order Boraginales; family Ehretiaceae; genus Ehretia; species Ehretia macrophylla. The sequence continues at coordinate 25,649,517 of CM075766.1, forward strand.
TGTGCCAGAGTCTTGTCCTTGATGCTTGAGATGTTGTATACTCTATTATCTTGTATATTAACCTAGTTGTCTTTTATTTTCCTTGTAATTTATGATGTATAAGTTGTAGTAAGATAATGAACTAAATGATGCTAACTTAGTAGTCTTTCTTTTGTTATGATCTAGGTTGCTAAGTTTGTTTATAATCTATTTTGATATGTATGTATAGCCTATGTACTATGTTGGAACGGAGACGCGTAACTATGAAGGAGTTGATGAAAGAATGTTTAATGTATGAAGTGGTTGTGTTGTATGTTGTCAATTTGATTGTGGAATTGGTTGGTGATTTATGGAGGTTGATGCATGTTGTTCTTAAGGGTTGGTTTAGAGCCCGGATGTTCATGTTACTGTCGTTATGCTGCCGAAACTCCGTTGCGTCCTGACTGATCGTAGGAGGGGTCGAGTTGGGGTGTGACAGCCTTGAGCTCTCCCAAGCTCGTCGTGAATAACTCACGAAACCTGTCAATGGTTTGCCTGATGTCGTCAGCAAATGAGTTGAGGGTGGCAAGCAACTGACCCTCCAAACTCTCCCCACGTTCTTCCAATTTAGCAACACGTTCGGCCAAGTTGCCCCATCCTTGGCCTCAAGTTCACAAAGATGACTAACCACATCGTCTAACACCAGACTGTTCTCAAGTGTGGCTTGAGAAACACGTTCCAACTGCGCCTCAATCGAGATGAGTTGATCCACTGAGCTAGCCCAAGAGCAAGAGGTTCTGACCTTGTCCCTCTTGGACTGTCTCTCTGCTTGCTTGACGGCTATAGCCTGAGCAGCAGTGACAACATCATCTCCCTGGTTTCCAGCCATGCTCCCA
>CM075766.1:25655370-25672870 GCA_037974665.1 Ehretia macrophylla
ACAAAACTAGGCATCCCCGTGCCGCCGGCTAAGTATACGTTGGGGGACATTCCCGTCTCCCGACGTGTCGTTGGGCCTGCGCGATGCGTGAATTGCCTAGCACACGAAGCCATGGCCGTTACTGTGTGGATGCGCAAGGCCATGGTCTAGTGTCATGGTGATCCAAGCACCGCGTGGGCTTGGGTGGCTCTTGGGGGACGGTGGGGGCAAGCGTGATGCGCGAATTTCCTAACACACGTGGCATTGGTTTTCGTTAAACAATGACGCAAATGTTACGATAAGACGATTGCTGATGCTTCAATGCCGTGGCAATCCAAGCACCATGCGGCCTTAAAGCCGTTCCCCGGTGGGTTCTAATGTGCCTATGCAATGCACGAATCGCCTAGCACATGACGCCATGCTCCTCGCTGAGTCGTAATGCAACGGATGTGGTCTAGTGTCATGGCGATCCAAGCACCGCGTGGGCTGGAAGGTAGTTTGTTGGTCCCGTTCCGTGTATACAGGTGCATACAGGGGAACGGTAGGGGGCATGTGTGATGTACGAATTGCCTAGCACACGTGGCATTGGCTTTCCTTAAGCAATGACACCAGTGTTACGATGAGACGATTGCTGATGCTTCAATGTCGTGGCGATCCAAGCAGCATGCGACCTTGAAGCCGTCCCTCGTTTGGTTCCGACGGGCTTGTACGATGCACGAATCGCCTAGCACATGATGCCAGGGTCCTCGCTGAGTCATAATGTGACGGACGTGGTCTAGTGTCATGGCGATCCAAGCACCGCATGGGCAGGAAGTTTGCTTGTCCTGTTCCATGCATGTGGGTGCATATAGGCTCCTAAGCTTGCGACGTGCGGCCTAGTCATGCATCTCGTACCGTTCCTGTCCCTTGTCCCTCAGAAATTCTTCATGCCTAGCGGTACATTATTGGGCCATCTCGCCGGTTCCGTCTGCTTGAAGGGCTTCATTTTCCTAGGCGGTGGGGCAGTTACAGGCTTGGTGGTCTGGGAATAGCGAACGTGATAGTGCGTGAGTGGTGGTCGGCTTGTATGGGTTGGTTGGATCTATGCTTGAGCAGCGACATCTGCCCTTGCCTGCCTCTTCATTCACGGGCTGAGTGCTTACGTTGCCTTTGTCTGTAGGACGGTTTCATGTGTTGCCTACCTACAAAGAAGGCAGTCTAAAGTCACATCGTCCATCTTTTGCCTTGCGTCTGCCTCTGTGGATGACGTGGGGTGAACCCCTAAGCACGTCCCATGTTCCACGCTGCTCACTCCAACATGTGCGGCACACGTGGCCCGTGGGGCGTCGCTTGATCTCTCGAATGTGGCATACCACGATGATATCAGGTCCTTGGCCTCTCTTTGCCCGAAACCAGCATTCGTCGCTAATCGCGTACGACGGTCGCGTGCTAGTCTCAAGCCGTCGACCCTTAGGGGACGACGTGCCTTGTGCGACGCCGGCGTCAGTGAGAAATACTACCTGGTTGATCCTGCCAGTAGTCATATGCTTTTCTTAAAGATTAAGCCATGCATGTGTAAGTATGAACTAATTCAGACTGTGAAACTACGAATGGCTCATTAAATAAGTTATAGTTTGTTTGATGGTATCTACTATTCGGATAACCGTTATAATTCTAGAGCTAATACGTGCAACAAACCCCGACTTCTGGAAGGGATGTATTTATTAGATAAAAGGTTGACGCGGGCTCTGCCCATTGCTGTGATGATTCATGATGACTCGACGGATCGCACGGCCCTCATGCCAGCGACGCATCATTCAAATTTTTGCCCCATCAACTTTCGTTGGTAGGATAGTGGCCTACCATGGTAGTGACGGGTGACGGAGAATTAGGGTTCAATTCTGGAGAGGGAGCCTAAGAAACGGCTACCACATCCAAGGAAGGCAGCAAACGCGCAAATTACCCAATCTTGACATGGGGAAGTAGTGATAATAAATAACAATACCGAGCTCAAAGAGTCTGGTAATTGGAATGAGTACAATCTAAATCCCTTAATGAGGATCCATTCGAGGGTAAGTCTGGTGCTAGCATCCGCGGTAATTCCAGTTTCAATAGCGTATATTTAAGTTGTTGCAATTAGAAAGCTCGTAGTTGGACTTTGGGATGGGTCGGCCGGTCCGCCTTAGGTGTACATCGGTCGTCTCATCCCTTCTACTGGCGATGCACTCCTGGCCTTAACTGGCCAGGTCATGCCTCCGGCGCTGTTACTTTGAAGAAATTAGAGTGCTTAAAGCAAGCCTACTATCATGTGGTTAGAGGTTGAGGTTGAAATCCCGACTACATGCGTCCTTAGCCAACGTGGGTGTCGACTAAGTATGCCTGTGTTATCAGTGTAGCACAGCACCAACACAAGTGTTAGAGGTTGAGGACCCCAACACTGGCTTGCAAAGGGCGCTTGGCTACTAGGGTAAATCCTTGTACAAGACGAACACCAGTAGGCAACACTGGTAGGAGTTTGGAAAATGCTAAGTAGGATGGCTGGATAATGCCACAAGAAAATGGCAAGGTAAATGACTTGCATTTCATTGCACAACAACTCATATTGATACATTTACATGGCCTCAATCAATGCCTATGATCTATGCCAAGTGGCTACAATCTGAACCATACATTTGTCTATGTACAAATAAAATTTCTAGAGCTATCAACACATTTGAATTCAAGTTTGGGCAGAACTTCCCAATTTCTCCACTGTTGGGCATCATTCTGCACCTTTCTGGAATATTCCTGCACCTGCTGGGCGGACTGGGCTGCTACCCTGGGCAGACTGGGTAGTTTCCATGCCTTAGCCATTTTTCTAGAACCTTCCAACTCAATTCTGCCTGTTTCCTTCCAAACCACCCCAAACTACTTCCTGAGCCCTCTCCACTGCTCTAGAAGCTTCCACACATGGAGGGAAGGGTCTTGGTTCACCTTGGGCCAATTTCTGCACCTGGACCGTCGGTACTGTTCATGGCACGATTCCGCTAAGCCGTAGGCATCCTGGCTCCCGAAACACGCGTGCCGTCTCACCTTCCCCTACCAAACTTGGTGTCACCCTCGACGCCATTGCACACATGAACAAGTGGCCTGGGTTGTACCTGCTCGTTGATACCCACTCAAAATAGTGGCCTTGGCTGCGCCAGTTCGTCGTCTCTGTCCGTCCTCAGGCTTGTTCCCCACACACTGGCCCTTCCGTCGGGCTGGCTACTTGAACTGCTAGTGCACGCTTGGGTTGCTGAGGCTTTGTCTCCTTGGTGCCTGAGATACTACACACGAGCACACTGACTGTGTTGCACACAAGCACACTGATTGTGCTGCACACGAGCACACTGGCTGTGCTACATGACCTAGCCTTCACGATGGGCGACTGTCTCCCTGAGTCAGCCATTTTCCCTGCGGGTGTCCCTTGACCAACTACACGACATAGAGGGACTTAGTGTCACGCCCCAACCCGGCCTATAAAGGTTAGACTAGGGTGTGATCTAAACATTCAAGTCCTTTCACATTCTTAATCATTTTAGGAGGTTTAACACTTAACGTTTTATTCTAGACTTCAAAATTTTTCCAGAAATCCGGCAGCATAACGGCTGTAATTGGGCTATTTGTTTTGACCTAAATTTTCTAACAGCCTCAAAACTTTCAATTCAAGTTCATTCCCGACTAGAATTTACTACTTAATCATCAATTGAATTGCCTATTGGTTATTTCGACGTCCCGTTTGATTTATAACCTAGCATAATACTATGCCTCGTTAGTCCATTTATTCTCGTTTCAAAATATTCATGTTTATCATAGCTTATTAGCGAGTACCTGTTGAGATTGGATAAGTTCATTTACCTATTCCTTAACCAAGCATCATAACCTGCGATAGATACTAGCGGTAGTAAAAGCAAAACGATCAAAGTAGTGTCATGTCTAGTAGCGGTCTACCTAAAATAAGTACAAATCAAAATTAGACCCCAAATTACAACGGGGGTCTTATACATTAGCAATAGCAAGCAACATAAGATAAATGGTCTTCAAGCAGCACAAAATACACAAGTAATCACGTTCATGCAAAACAACAATAACAGGCAATCACTCCAGGGGTTCATCATTAGGTACATTATCCTCATGTTCCTGTACCTGTTCTTCTTCACCTGAAATGATAAAAGAGGGTGAGTCCTTATGAACTCAGCGAGGGGGAACGAGAAATAAATTTTGAAACTCATTTTCCGGTTCACTTTATGAAAACCCCTTTTTTAAAACATGTCACATATTACAAATAATATGGTAAGCAGTTATAAGAAACAAATCGAGAAACGGATACAATTACCAATCATTTCAAGGATACGGTGAGCATTTGCTCTCAATTTCAATTTCGAATTATTTGGTGCGGCCGACTTCAACAATCCACTTATCACTCCCAAATGGGTGTACTCCGGATGTACCCCGAAACCTACGACCCAACTCTCCGAGGGTGAAATGCCAAGCGAGAGAGGGAATTGGACCATGGTAGTCACGGTAACACCGGCAAGCCCGATGCCGCCCGGCGTGCGTGAAACACTACCACGCCACACGAAAGGTTGCAACCTCGTATGCAATGCATATTTATAACATTTATCATATCACATTAGGAGGACAACAAAGTAGGTTGCCTCCGAGCAGTTATAAGATCGTATGTTGACAAGTAGTCAAACGAAGCACGATAAGGCAAGTAATTTCACATGAAGGCAAATAGAGTCATATGAACATTAATCGGGCAGCCATGTAACACATATAAAACAGGCCATATAACACATTAAGAAGCTCACGGGATCAAGTGATAAGTTTATGCAACATGCGAGGATATCAAAGGGGTTTGGGTGCAAGAAAAGCTTATTTGTCAACATGCAATGGCCTACTCACATTTGGAACTATAAAACATTTTACGGGCAGCCCACGCAACGTACATTTTCCACACAATAACTCCCGGTTAACACTTAACAAGAATTCCTAGTCATTAGGGTTCGCTTTTCATGCAAAATCGTGCGATCAAAACCCTAAATCAACTCAATCATCATTCCAAAGTTATGCATCGTCTCATTCAACATCCTCAACATTCAATACAGTCCACACAATATTCCAATACTACCATTCCAAGCAATTAGTACCACAAAAGAGGTTCAACAAGTTTTCCCAAGCATATAGTCAATTGAAACCCTAACTGCAATAAGCTGTTTTCTCACAATCAACTGGGCAGGAAAATGAACTCCAAATTAAGTGAATAATATATCAAATTAAATCTTAGTAATTTAACTAAAATTAGAAACAAACCTTGCATCAATTGGAGTTCTGGATCGTTAGTTATAGCCAAAATGGTGGAACTGCTCAAAACTGTCCAGATTTGCCTATCTTTCGATATTGCATGATTTTGAGGTCCTTAGGTTCATTTTTAGCCTAAGCCTATTTCTGGAAAAAATGTCCACAACTCAAAAATATAGCAGCACACAAATTTTCACGCATTTTAGATGTCGTTTGTTATGTCAAAATCATCTCGTTCCACACGGGCAGTAAATCTGTCAAACTGCTTCCTTTTTCTCAAAACTTTCCAGATTTAGCTATATTACGTGATTTTGCCATTTTCAGGGCCTTAGAGCCAAAATTTGACTTTTCTTATTTGTGCGAAAAATGTTCAAAATTGGCCAAACTAGTCACCTAGGGATTTTCACGTAATTTCAACATCATTTGCTTAACCAAAAATTGCCTCGAACAGACGGGTCAGAAGCAGTCTCCAATTTCGACTTTGTCTAGTATCATTTTCAAGCCAAGTTATTGCCATGCATGGTTGTTTAAACTCATGAACGACCACATAGCTCAAGCACAGAAGCAAATACACACATTCATGGTCATGCATGTGAAGTTTTAAAGAGTTTTCCAAAAGTTTTGAACCCTCACCTTATCAAAACAACCAGGTAGATGCAGAATGTTCTTGAAAATGCACCAATGAAGCTTCTTTCTTGCTTTGGCCGAGAGAGATAGCTTGTTTTCCTTTAATTCCCAACTGAGTTAGCTAGTAAGGAGGGTGTGCATGTGGTTGTAACCAAAAGAAATGGAAGAAATCTTAGCAAAGCATACCTAAGACCAAAATGGACAGATTTGTGAGCTTGTATGAGTTCTTCTTGCTTCTAGTTGCTTGGCCGAATTTCTTTTGCTTGTGGCTTGCTTGGCTGACTATGATATAATGAAGAGAAGCTATAGAAGTGGTAATGTGCAGCTAAAGTCGAGAGAAGAGAGAAATGATAGGAAGAGAGAGAGAACCGAAAGAGAAATGAAGAAAGACAACAAATGAAGGCCTTGCAATTTTTTTGAGGTTGTGGTCGGTCCTTGGGCAGTCCAAATTCTGCATTCTTGTCTTCAATATGCTATTTTCAAATTGCTAGGATGGGCATGCAAAGGCTGGTCGGGTATGGTGAGAAATTGAGAGGAATTGAGCAATTATTTTAATGGCTTATGCTAAGTGTTTGACTAAGATTATGAATAAAATATACAATTGCTAAAACAATGCTCCTAGTGGTCGGCCAAAGCTATTGAATTGGCTGAAATTGTGTCATCTTAAGCATTATTCTAATTGTATTTTGAAGTGCAAAAAGAATAATGGAAAAAAAATAAAGAATGTTTTGTTTTTTTTTTATGCATTTTTGTCTTCTAGTGAAAGGAATTTGGATTATTATATTGTTAGCGGATTTTGTAGGATTGTTTAATAGCCTAGTGCTTCGTGTAAGATGCTTTCTTGATTAACGTGAAGACAAGCTTTCCCAGGTTTAGGGCACGCACTTCGACGTAGGACACGAACTACGAGACGAACGCACGTTTTTCAAGTAAACGCACGTAACCCTATATGAATGCACGAAATTCAATGCAAGGCACACAAACTAAATACAATTCTCAAACCTAGGTCATGGCACGCAAATCTAGTTTAGGGCAAATGAAGCTAGGTTTCGCACGCAAATCGGGGTCGGGCCTCACATCCTCCCCTCCTTAAAAGAATTTCGTCCCGAAATTCAATATTTACCTTGAAATAAAGCTTGATATTGCTGCTCCATCTGGTCTCGCCTTTCCCACGTTGCTTCTTTAACTCCATGATGATCCCACAGCACTTTCACCATCGGTATAGTTCTGTTGCGCAACTCCCGATCCTGTTGGTCTAGGATCCGAATGGGCTTCTCCTCGTAAGACAAGTTTTCCCGAAGCTGCAACGGCTCTAGCTCCAAGATATGCGACGGGTCAGGATGATACTTCCGCAGCATCGACACATGAAAGACGTCATGAATATTGGAGAGGTTCTGGGGTAGTGCTAGGCGATACGCCAACTTGCCAACCTTCTCAACTATCTCAAACGGTCCTACAAATCTCGGGCTCAACTTTCCACCCTTGCCATGTTTAATCAGTCCCCTCCGGGGTGATATCTTCAAGAACACTCTGTCGCCAACCTCAAACTCGAGACTCCGTCTCCGTCGGTCTGCATAACTCTTCTGCCTGCTCTGGGCGGTAAGTATCCGTTTCCGGATGAGGTGGATGTTATCAACAGTTTTCATCAGTTCAGGTAAAAGGGTCGGGTCAAAAGTCCTCGTCTCACCTACTTCATCCCAGTAAATTGGTGAACGACATTTCCGTCCATACAGCGCCTCAAATGGGGCCATCCCGATCGTGGCCTGATAAGTATTGTTGTAGGCGAACTCTGCTAGAGATAGATATTTCTCCCAACCTTTCCCGAAGTCCAACACACATGCCCTCAGCATATCCTCCAAAATCTGAATAGTTCTCTCCGATTGACCATCCGTCTGAGGGTGATAAGCCGTGCTAAAACTCAATTTCGTCCCCAAAGCTTCCTGCAATCTCTTCCAAAATCGAGAAGTAAAACGAGGATCCCTATCTGATACAATACTCACAGGCATCCCGTGCAGTCTTACAACCTCCGCCACATACATATCTCCCAATTCCTCGGGACTATCCTCCTTGTTCATCGATAAAAAGTGTGTCGACTTAGTCAATCTATCCACTATAACCCAAACGACGTTATGACCCTTTCGTGATCTAGGCAGGTCCATAACAAAATCCATAGTGATATGTTCCCATTTCCATTGGGGAATCTCCAACGGCTGAAGTAAACCTGCGGGTCGTTGATGTTCTGCTTTAATTCTCTGGCAAGTCAAACACCGTGCTACAAACTCCGCAATTTCTCTTTTCATGTTATTCCACCAATAGTGTTGCTTCAAATCCCGATACATCTTTGTTCCGCCAGGGTGAATAGTATATCTAGAATTATGCGCTTCCTCAAGAATCTTCTTTTTCAGCTCTGGCTCATTAGGAACACAAATCCGATTCCTAAACCTCCAAACACGATCATCATGAGACTTGAAATCTGCATTGCTTTTCTTAATCTTTTGAAATTGCTGGTCCTTCTGTTGAGCCTCTCGTAACTCAGACAGCAAGGTCGACTGGACTTGGGTAGTGGCAAAAAGTAACCCCTTCTGAGTCAATTGTGGTTTCCATAGAAACGCTTCCTCCAACAACTCCTGCACCTTGACTTCCAGTTTCGCCATGCTTGCTTTTCTGCTTAAGGCATCTGCAACTACGTTCGCCTTACCGGTCACATAATTAATTGAGCAGTTATAATCATCCAAAAGCTCCATCCACCGCCTTTGCCTCATATTCAACTCCTTTTGAGAAAACAAGTATTTCAAGCTCTTATGATCGGTAAATACCTCAAACTTGTTACCCCACAGATAATGCCTCCATTTCTTGAGTGCAAACACAATAGCCGCTAACTCCAAATCATGCGTCGGGTAATTCATCTCATACGGTTTTGGTTTCCTAGAGGCATAAGCAATCACTCTTCCATTTTGCATCAACACACATCCCAATCCATCTTTCGAAGCATCGCTATAGATTACAAAACCTTGACTCCCTTCAGGCAATACAAGAACTGGTGCGGTGGTCAATCTTTTCTTCAACTCTTGGAAGCTGTTCTCACACTTATCATCCCACACGAACTTGGTTTTCTTTTGAGTGAGCTTTGTAAGCGGTCCTGCAATCTTAGAGAAATCCTTCACGAACCTTCGATAATAGCCGGCTAGACCAAGAAAACTAAGAACTTCCGTGACATTTTCTGGCTTCTTCCAAGACATCACTGCATCGATCTTTGCTGGATTTACCGCTATTCCCTCTTGGGATATGATATGCCCTAAAAATGCAATCTGCTGCAACCAAAATTCACATTTGCTAAACTTTGCATACAATTGATGCTCTCGAAGTTTCTGCAGTACCAACCGCAGATGTTGCTCATGCTCCGCTTCCGATTTCGAGTATACCAAAATATCATCAATGAAGATCACTACAAATTGGTCCAAGTAGGGTTGAAACACCCTATGCATTAAATCCATAAAGGCTGCAGGGGCATTAGTTAGTCCAAAAGGCATCACCACATATTCATAGTGCCCATATCTCGTCCTGAAAGCTATTTTAGGCACATCTTCCTTCTTGATCCGCAACTAATAATATCCTTGCCTCAAGTCGAGTTTCGAATACACTTTGGCTCCTTGCAGTTGATCAAATAACTCGTCAATCAGGGGAAGTGGGTATTTATTCTTGACAGTCACTTGGTTCAATCCTCGGTAGTCAATGCATAGCCTCAACGTTCCATCTTTCTTCTTAACAAATAGAACTGGCGCACCCCACGGTGAAGAACTCGGTTGCACAAACCCCTTCTTCAACAATCCTTGCAATTGGTCCTTTAATTCTTGTAACTCGGCCGGTGCCATACGATAGGGAGCTTTTGATATCGGCTGGGCGCCAGTTAGCAACTCTATAACAAACTCGATCTCCCGATTTGGGGGTAAACCGGGTAATTCTTCAGGGAATACATCTGCATAGTCTTTGATCACAGGCATCTCCTCCAACTTAGCTTTATCCGACGGCTTGTTGATAAGGTAAGCCAAGTATCCGCTGCATCCTTTCTTCAAGGACTTCACTGCTTTTGTAGATGAAATGATGGAACTCCCGGTGAAATCTCTTCGGCCCAAAACCTCTAGTATCGGTTGATCAGGTACCCGGAACGTTATAATCTTCACCCGGCAATCCAATTGAACATGATGTTTTGCCAGCCAGTCCATCCCTAAAATGACCTCGTAATCTCGAAAAGGTAATACAATAAGATTGGCCGGGAATTCCCTATCCTTAATTTGGATTCTACATGCTTTACAAGCTGAACTAGTTACAAGTTTAGAACCCATTGGAGTTCCAACTTCCACTTCATATGGCAAACATACAACTTTCAATTTCACACGTTCCACACATAAGGGAGTAATAAATGAATGAGTAGCACCCGGATCAATTAACACCTTAACAGGTTGATTTAGTATGAAGAATGTACCTTCAACAACAGCGGTCTCATCTGGAATTTCCTCGCACTCGATAGCATAAGCTCGAGCCTGGACTCTAGGAACTGGAGTCTTGCCTCTACCAGCTGGTTTAACCTGATTTTGTCCCCCTTGCCATTTAGGGCAATCCTTAACCCGGTGCTGATCGCTGCCACAACCTATACATCGTCCCAATTTCCTCCAACACTGGGCCTCAGTGTGACCCTTCCTGCTACAGTGAGAACAAGTAACAGTCTGAGAAGCATGTGAACTACCTGTGGATCCGCGGGTGGAAGAGGCTGATGGCGCTTTAGTCGGGCCACGGTTATTCCCTGGTCTGTTCTGGCTCTGGCCCTGACTGCGACTCTGACTCTGAAACTTCCTCTGCTGACCTGGAGGCTGGTAAGGTTTCTTGCTCGGCTGACTCGAACCGGCTCCATCTAGTTTCCTCTTCTCAACTCGAGTGGCAGCAGCAAAGAGAGCAGAATAAGTATCGAAGTCGTGAGAAGCTAACTGGTCCTGAATCTCTGGCCTCAAACCAATAGTAAATTTCCACATTTTTGCCTCCGGAGTACAAACCATATACTGAACATAACGGGACAGTCGGTCAAAATGAGCCTCGTACTGGGCCACCGTCATATTACCCTGGGTCAAGTGGATGAACTCCTCGATCCGCCTCTGCCTAGAAACTGCAGGTACATATTTTTCCTTAAATGCCTTAACAAAATTACCCCACAAGCGAGGTGTCTGATCAGTCTCCCATAGTGCCTCTACAGTGTGCCACCAATGCTCGGCATCCCCGTGCAACAGAAATACAGCAAACTCCAATTTCTCTTCATCTATATAATCAAGTGGCCTAAAAATCTTCTCGATCTCGGACAGCCAAGCCTCTGCTTTCTCATCATCAGCTTCTCCGTAGAATTTAGACGGGCGAAAGTCAAGGAATTCCCTCATTCTGCTGTGTCTCCCATGGTTACCCTCATTCCTGTTGTTGATGTTGTTGTTGGCCTCACGAGCATCCTGACGCTCCATCACACGTGACACACGATCCATGGCAGTTGCCATCATATTAAACATAGCTATACCGGGATTAGTCTGATAAGCATCCCCGGTCTCTTGAGGTTCACCGCTCCTATTAGTAGTACGGGTACTAGGGCCAGCCATCTATAGGCACAATTTATTGAAATATGATAATTAAGAATCTAATGCATAAGATATGCAACATATTATAGATACAATTCTAAAAACATTTAAGGCATATAAGTCACTTAAGCACATAGAGAATAGAGCATAGAAGGCACATTTAACACATAAACAAGTCATCCTAATTATCTTAGGGCTCAACCCATGGTCCGAGAGTTAAACCCGGCTTAAGCAATCTAAGCTCTGATACCATTCTTCTAAGGTGTCACGCCCCAACCCGGCCTATAAAGGTTAGACTAGGGTATGATCTAAACATTCAAGTCCTTTCACATTCTTAATCATTTTAGGAGGTTTAACACTTAACGTTTTATTCTAGACTTCAAAATTTTTCCAGAAATCCGGCAGCATAACGGCTGTAATTGGGCTATTTGTTTTGACCTAAATTTTCTAACAGCCTCAAAACTTTCAATTCAAGTTCATTCCCGACTAGAATTTACTACTTAATCATCAATTGAATTGCCTATTGGTTATTTCGACGTCCCATTTGATTTATAACCTAGCATAATACTATGCCTCGTTAGTCCATTTATTCTCGTTTCAAAATATTCCTGTTTATCATAGCTTATTAGCGAGTACCTGTTGAGATTGGATAAGTTCATTTACCTATTCCTTAACCAAGCATCATAACCTGCGATAGATACTAGCGGTAGTAAAAGCAAAACGATCAAAGTAGTGTCATGTCTAGTAGCGGTCTACCTAAAATAAGTACAAATCAAAATTAGACCCCAAATTACAACGGGGGTCTTATACATTAGCAACAGCAAGCAACATAAGATAAATGGTCTTCAAGCAGCATAAAATACACAAGTAATCACGTTCATGCAAAACAACAATAACAGGCAATCACTCCAGGGGTTCATCATTAGGTACATTATCCTCATGTTCCTGTACCTATTCTTCTTCACCTGAAATGATAAAAGAGGGTGAGTCCTTATGAACTCAGCGAGGGGGAACGAGAAATAAATTTTGAAACTCATTTTCCGGTTCACTTTATGAAAACCCCTTTTTTAAAACATGTCACATATTACAAATAATATGGTAAGCAGTTATAAGAAACAAATCGAGAAACGGATACAATTACCAATCATTTCAAGGATACGGTGAGCATTTGCTCTCAATTTCAATTTCGAATTATTTGGTGCGGCCGACTTCAATAATCCACTTATCACTCCCAAATGGGTGTACTCCGGATGTACCCCAAAACCTACGACCCAACTCTCCGAGGGTGAAATGCCAAGCGAGAGAGGGAATTGGACCATGGTAGTCACGGTAACACCGGCAAGCCCGATGCCGCCCGGCGTGCATGAAACACTACCACGCCACACGAAAGGTTGCAACCTCGTATGCAATGCACATTTATAACATTTATCATATCACATTAGGAGGACAACAAAGTAGGTTGCCTCCGAGCAGTTATAAGATCGTATGTTGACAAGTAGTCAAACGAAGCACGATAAGGCAAGTAATTTCACATGAAGGCAAATAGAGTCATATGAACATTAATCGGGCAGCCATGTAACACATATAAAACAGGCCATATAACACATTAAGAAGCTCACGGGATCAAGTGATAAGTTTATGCAACATGCGAGGATATCAAAGGGGTTTGGGTGCAAGAAAAGCTTATTTGTCAACATGCAATGGCCTACTCACATTTGGAACTATAAAACATTTTACGGGCAGCCCACGCAACGTACATTTTCCACACAATAACTCCCGGTTAACACTTAACAAGAATTCCTAGTCATTAGGGTTCGCTTTTCATGCAAAATCGTGCGATCAAAACCCTAAATCAACTCAATCATCATTCCAAAGTTATGCATCGTCTCATTCAACAACCTCAACATTCAATACAGTGCACACAATATTCCAATACTACCATTCCAAGCAATTAGTACCACAAAAGAGGTTCAACAAGTTTTCCCAAGCATATAGTCAATTGAAACCCTAACTGCAATAAGCTGTTTTCTCACAATCAACTGGGCAGGAAAATGAACTCCAAATTAAGTGAATAATATATCAAATTAAAGCTTAGTAATTTAACTAAAATCAGAAACAAACCTTGCATCAATTGGAGTTCTGGATCGTTAGTTATAGCCAAAATGGTGGAACTGCTCAAAACTGTCCAGATTTGCCTATCTTTAGATATTGCATGATTTTGAGGACCTTAGGTTCATTTTTAGCCTAAGCCTATTTCTGGAAAAAATGTCCACAACTCAAAAATATAGCAGCACACAAATTTTCACGCATTTTGGATGTCGTTTTTTATGTCAAAATCATCTCGTTCCACACGGGCAGTAAATCTGTCAAACTGCTTCCTTTTTCTCAAAACTTTCCAGATTTAGCTATATTACGTGATTTTGCCATTTTCAGGGCCTTAGAGCCAAAATTTGACTTTTCTTATTTGTGCGAAAAATGTTCAAAATTGGCCAAAATAGTCACCTAGGGATTTTCACGTAATTTCAACATCATTTGCTTAACAAAAAATTGCCTCGAACAGACGGGTCAGAAGCAGTCTCCAATTTCGACTTTGTCTAGTATCATTTTCAAGCCAAGTTATTGCCATGCATGGTTGTTTAAACTCATGAACGACCACATAGCTCAAGCACAGAAGCAAATACACACATTCATGGTCATGCATGTGAAGTTTTAAAGAGTTTTCCAAAAGTTTTGAACCCTCACCTTATCAAAACAACCAGGTAGATGCAGAATGTTCTTGAAAATGCACCAATGAAGCTTCTTTCTTGCTTTGGCCGAGAGAGATAGCTTGTTTTCCTTTAATTCCCAACTGAGTTAGCTAGTAAGGAGGGTGTGCATGTGGTTGTAACCAAAATAAATGGAAGAAATCTTAGCAAAGCATACCTAAGACCGAAATGGACAGATTTGTGAGCTTGTATGAGTTCTTCTTGCTTCTAGTTGCTTGGCCGAATTTCTTTTGCTTGTGGCTTGCTTGGCTGACTATGATATAATGAAGAGAAGCTATAGAAGTGGTAATGTGAAGCTAAAGTCGAGAGAAGAGAGAAATGATAGGAAGAGAGAGAGAACCGAAAGAGAAATGAAGAAAGACAACAAATGAAGGCCTTGCAATTTTTTTGAGGTTGTGGTCGGTCCTTGGGCAGTCCAAATTCTGCATTCTTGTCTTCAATATGCTATTTTCAAATTGCTAGGATGGGCATGCAAAGGCTGGTCGGGTATGGTGAGAAATTGAGAGGAATTGAGCAATTATTTTAATGGCTTATGCTAAGTGTTTGACTAAGATTATGAATAAAATATACAATTGCTAAAACAATGCTCCTAGTGGTCGGCCAAAGCTATTGAATTGGCTGAAATTGTGTCATCTTAAGCATTATTCTAATTGTATTTTGAAGTGCAAAAAGAATAATGGAAAAAAAATAAAGAATGTTTTGTTTTTTTTTTTATGCATTTTTGTCTTCTAGTGAAAGGAATTTGGATTATTATATTGTTAGCGGATTTTGTAGGATTGTTTAATAGCCTAGTGCTTCGTGTAAGATGCTTTTTTGATTAGCGTGAAGACAAGCTTTCCCAGGTTTAGGGCACGCACTTCGAGGTAGGACACGAACTGCGAGACGAACGCACGTTTTTCAAGTAAACGCACGTAACCCTATATGAATGCACGAAATTCAATGCAAGGCACACAAACTAAATACAATTCTCAAACCTAGGTCATGGCACGCAAATCTAGTTTAGGGCAAATGAAGCTAGGTTTCGCACGCAAATCGGGGTCGGGCCTCACACTTAGTGCCTGCCTTTTCCTCTTGGGTCATAGGGATAGCACACCAGGGGTTGGTTCCTGTCACCACGGTAGAATCCTCGAATGGGACGATGAATGCCCGTACATCATCAAGCCATTCCAAACCAAGTACCACGTCATAGTCGTCAAACGGAATGACTGTGAAGTCCACGATACCTTGCCATGGTCCAATCACTATTCTCACCCGTTGAGCAACATCGACGATTGGAATTGCTTTTGTGTTAGCTGCTTTGATCATGTCTCCCATTGGTTTGACTCGCACGCCGAGTCGTTTGGAAACATCCTCGTGAATGAAATTGTTGGTAGCTCCCTTGTCTACCATTGCCTCCAAGTCATGGCCCCTGATTGTGATAGGGACGTGCAGTGAACCCTTCAGTGACCCCTTTGCCTTTGGCACTTCATTTTTGACTTGCTCGAGCAACTGAAGTAAACCCATGTGCACCTCCTCCTTGGACTGCCGGTTGTCCTCCTGTTGGAAAATAGATGCTAGGTTTCCTCGTTGTGGGCATCATGTTATCCAATGTTCCTTGCTTCCGCACAAGAAACAGCTCCCTTTGTTCGGCAGTTGTACACTGGCCTTACCGTTCCATCGTCCTTGCGGCCTGCACCTGTGGTGCGAGGGACGTGATGTGTCCTTCCGCTGTGAAGGTGAGCCTTCACCATTGCGGGATAGAGATGTGCCCCTGTCCTTGCTGCCTTCTCTGTGGCGAGAAGAAGTTCTCTTGTCCTGAACGACTGCCATGCCTACCACTTGGCTGATGGCAACAACATCGACCTTGACCCTGTCAACTTCGGCCTTGAGCTCTCCCAAGCTCGACGTGAATGACTCATGACACCTGTCAATGGTTTTCCTGATGTCGTCAGCAAATGAGTTGAGGGTGCCAAGCAACTGACCCTCCAAACTCTCCCCACATTCTTCCAATTCAATGACACGTTCGGCCAAGTTTGCCCCATCCTTGGCCTCAAGTTCACAAAGACGACTAACCACATCGTCTAACACCAGACTGTTCTCAAGTGTGGCTTGAGAAATAAGTTCCAACCGCGCCTCAATCGAGCTAAGCTGATCCATTGAGATAGCTCGAGAGCAAGAGGTTCTGACTTTGTCCTTCTTGGACTGTCTCTCTGCCTGCTTGACGGCTGTGGCCTGAGCAGGAGTGACAACATCATCTCCTTGTTTTCCAGCCATGCTCCCACGAAAT
This sequence comes from Ehretia macrophylla, assembly GCA_037974665.1. Classification (NCBI taxonomy): domain Eukaryota; kingdom Viridiplantae; phylum Streptophyta; class Magnoliopsida; order Boraginales; family Ehretiaceae; genus Ehretia; species Ehretia macrophylla. The sequence goes on from CM075766.1 coordinate 25,671,924, forward strand.
TCACCAATGAAGCAACCAACAAGTTTCACCAACAAAGTCCTCCGATGGACTGACCAACAAAGAGTATACAACAATGCACGTTTGAGCCAAGCTGACCTTGGCTCTGATACCACCTGTCACGTGGTAAGAGATTGAGGTTGAAATCCTGACTACGTACGGCCTTAGCCAACATGGGTGTCGACTAAGTATGCCCACATTATCAGAGTAGCAGAGCTCCATCACAAGTGTTAGAGGTTGAGGACCCCAACACTGGCATGCAGACCCTTGTACAAGATGAGCACCAATAGGCAACACTGGTAGGAGTTTGGAAAATGCTAAGTAGGATGGCTGGAAAATGGCACACGAAAATGGCAAGGTAAATGGCTTGCATTTCATTGCACAACAATTCATATTTATACATGTACATGGCCTCAATCAATGCCTGATGTGCAAATCGTTCGTCTGACTTGGGTATAAGGGCGAAAGACTAATTGAACCATCTAGTAGCTGGTTCCCTCTGATGTTTCCCTAAGGATAGCTGGAGGTCGCATGCAAGTTCTATCGGGTAAAGCCAATGATTAGAGGCATCAGGGGCGCAAGGCCCTCGACCTATTCTCAAACTTTAAATAGGTAGGACGGCGCGACTGCTTCGTTGAGCCACGCCACAAAATCAAGAGCTCCAAGTGGGCCATTTTTGGTAAGCAGAACTGGCGATACGGGATGAACTGGAAGTCGGGTTATGGTGCCTAACTGCGCGCTAACCTAGATCCCACAAAGGGTGTTGGTAGATTAAGATAGCAGGACGGTGGTCATGGAAGTCGAAATCCGCTAAGGGGCGTGTAACAACTCACCTGCCGAATCAATTAGCCCCAAAATGGATGGCACTTAAGCGCACGACCTATACCCGACCGTCAGGGCAAGTGCCAGGCCCTGATGAGTAGGAGGGCATGACGGTTACTACAAAACCC
>CM075766.1:25680370-25687870 GCA_037974665.1 Ehretia macrophylla
CACTCAAACCGCCCACTGCAAGCTTGTGTGCTGAAAAACAACTAAGTGTTGAGGCTGCCAACCTCTAACACCTTAGTTTCGTGCTGCTTACTCTAATCTCAAGCACTCACAGGTGTACTTAGCTATCCTTCAGTGTTGGCTGAGGCCGCACAGTGACAGGATTTTCAGACTCAATCTCTGATCCCGTGACATGTGGTATTAGAGCCAAGGCTGCTTGGCTTGAATTGGTGCTGCTGAAGACTGCATTGTGCTTTCTTCTCTCAGTTCGTGGGTTCGTGATCATGTGGGACTATGGCTGCCTCAGATGAGGAGATGACCAGCACTGAATAGGCTGTCATTGAGGGGACAACAACCAGGAGCAAGGCAAAGAAGGGGTCTTCGCGACATGGCTCGAGGGACCAGTTGAGCACCCTCGAAGCCAGACTTGTGTGAGTGGAGCAAGCCACATTGGAGAATATTGTAGTGCTGGATGATGTGTGTACTCAGCTAAGGCAGGTGGAAGTTGGTAGCGAGTCTGATCTGGCTAAACGAATGCAAGAGCTAGAGGACCAAAACGAAGAGCTGCAAGGTCAGGTGCTCTTTTCTATCAACTCTTTTGTAGATTCAATGCAAAAGACATTGGAGGAGTTTCGTGCATAATTCAGCTCGAGTTTGGCTGAATTACGGATGGAACTCAAGTCGGTTAAGGCTGATGTTGCTTTGTACAAGGCTGCTATTAGCAGTGGTGCAGCTATAGTAGCCGTTTCTTCCCCAAAATTGGACGTGCCTAGACCGAAGCCGTTCAGTGGCAATTGCAATGCCGGGGAGTTGGAGAACTTCTTGTGGAATCTAGAACAATATTTTGCTGCAACGGGGCTGGTTGACAATGAAGCAAGGGTACGTGCGACACCGTTATTCCTAACCGATGTTGCTATGCTGTGGTGGAGACGTCGTTCTGCCGACATTGAGAAAGGGCTATGCACCATCAATACTGGGGATGATTTCAAGGCTAAAATCAAGAAACAGTTCTATCCTGAAAATGTGGAGTACGAAGCCCGTGGACGTTTGAGGCACTTGACACATAAAGGCATTGTGCGGGACTACGTAAAGGAGTTTCAAGAGGTATTACTTGAAATCCCTGACTTATCAGATAAAGATGCCTTATTTGCTTTCCTAGACAGCCTACAACCGTGGGCGAGGCAAGAGCTCCAATGCCATGGCGTGCAAGATCTTGCTTCGGCCATTGCTGCAGCCGAGAGCCTAATTTAATTTCCAAGGAAAGGTGACAGTGCCAAGCCCAAGGGCCAAGGACCAAGCAAGGGGAAAGGTGGGGGAGGAGAAAATTGGGACAAGGGCTCAACCTCGTCCTCAACAAATGCAAACAAGTATGGCGCATCTAAACCCCCACAAAACAAAAGCAAGGGCAAACAATAGTCTGACGGTGAAAAATAGGGGAACCAACAGTTTAAGCCAAAAATGTACGAGTGCTACCTATGTGGCAGCAAGGACCACCACATTGTCGAATGTCCCCAAAGAGGTAAGATGGCTTTGTTGATCTAGGAACGTGAAACCGAACAATCCCAAGAGCAGGAAACACAGATGGGTTCGTTGCAGATTCTAAATGCAGTAAAGGCTGAAGTGGAGAAACCACCAGAACAATGAAAGGGGTCATTGTTTGTCTCCATCAATATCAAGGGCAGACCGTTGAAGGCATTAAAGGATACAAGGGCTACCAACAATTTCATAACGGTCGATGTTGCAACCAAGCTGGACCTTCGAGTGACCAAGACCCAAGGCCTAATTAAGGCAGCCAACTCCAAGGCCGTGGCTATCATTGGTGTGGCTTATGGTGTGCGGACTAGGATCGGTGAATGGCAAGGCTATGTCAACTACACGGTGGTACCTTTAGATGACTATGACGTGGTGCTCGGGTTGGAGTGGCTCGATGAGGTACGTGCTTTCTTGGTTCTATTTGGTGACTCACTTGTGTTAACAGGCGGTTGCACACCATGCACGGTGCCGATGGTGCGGGAAACTAAAGCCGAAGCCAAGACACTGTCGGCTATGCAATTGGTGAAAGGGCTTAAATAGCAGGACGAAACATACTTGGTGGCTGTCCGTGAGGATGAACTAGATGGGGAACCAGACCTTATTCCCCAGCCTGTGTAGGTTGTGCTTGATGAGTATGCAGATATCATGCCTAAGGAGTTGCCTAAACGGTTACCCCCGAAACGTGAAGTGGATCATAGGATTGAGTTGGGGGAAGGTGCACGACCCCCAGCCCAACCACCGTATAGGATGGCCCAGAATGAGCTAGCTGAGTTGAAACGGCAATTGCAAGAACTCTTGATACAGTCATGGTCAGGCCATCCAGTAGCCCGTTTGGTGCCCCGGTGCTGTTCCAGAAAAAGGCCGATGGTTCCCTGAGGATGTACGTGGATTATCGGGCTTTGAACAAGACCACCATCAAGAAAAAGTACCCAATCCCACTCATCATGGATCTGTTTGATCAGTTGGGTACAACTTGATACTTCTCCAAAATTGACTTGCGGTCGGGATATTGGCAAGTCAGGATTGCTGAGGGGGACAAAGCGAAAACGGCCTGTGTGACCAGGTATGGTGCCTATAAATTTCTAGTCATGACATTTGGTTTAACTAATGCCCCTGCCACATTTTGGACTTTGATGAACAAAGTGTTCCAGCCATTCCTAGACAAGTTCTTGGTTGTCTACCTAGACGACATTGTCATTTACAACACGAGTTTGGAGGACCATGTGGTGCACTTGAGGCAGGTTTTCCAAAAGTTGAGGGAGTACGAGCTGTACATTAAACTAGAGAAGTGTAGCTTTGCCAAGGAAGATGTGCATTTCCTTGGGTATATCATTGGCAGAGGCAAGATTCGGATGGATCCAGCCAAGGTGTAGGCTATTCTTGACTGGGAGCCGCCTAACGGTGTCCCACAGTTGCGGTCATTTCTCGCTTGGTGAACTATTATCAGAGATTTATCAAGGGCTATTCAGTTGTTTCTGCCCCATTGACGGATATGCTCAAGAAAAACAGGTCGTGGTCATGGGACGAGACGTGCCAATGTGCCTTCGAAGCCCTTAAAGTAGCAGTCACAGCCAAGCCAGTGTTGGTATTACCAGATTTTGGTAAGCCATTTGAGGGGCATACTGATGCCTCTGATTTTGCAATTGGTGGTGTGTTGATGCAGGATAAATACCCAATTGCCTTTGAGAGCCGCAAGCTAAACGACACGGAATGACGGTACTCAGTGCACGAGAATGAGATGACTGCCGTCGTGTATTGCCTACGGACTTGGCTGTATTACTTGCTTGGGACGAAGTTTGTGGTGCAGACTGCTAATGTTGCTGCAAGCTATTTCCAAACCCAAAAGAAGCTGACACCCAAGCAAGCCTGGTGGCAAGGATTTTTGGCGGAGTTTGATTTCGTGATGGAGTACAAACCAGGCCGTGACAATCGTGTTGCCGACGCACTGAGCCGAAAGGCGGAGCTTGTTGCCATTAGCCATCCCACCGATCCCTTGAATTACAAGATACAGGAGGGGCTGAAGCATGATCCCGTTGCTCAAGGATTGATCAACTATGCCAAGGAGGGCAAGACCCGACGGTTTTGGGAAAGGGACGGACTGTTGCTGATGAAGGGTGACCGATTGTACGTGTCGAAGTGGGTAAACTAAAGGCATGAAATTCTGAAGGAGTGCCATGACTCATTGTGGGTAGGTCATCCTGGGATGCATCCCACCATGGCCTTGGTCGAGGATACTCATTATTGGCCACGGATGCGAGACAATGTGGAGACTTATGTGCGAACATGTCTTGTGTGCCAGCAAGACAAGATCAAGCAGAAACATCCGGCTAGACTCCTACAACCGTTACCGGTGCCAGAGTACCCATTTGAAAGTGTCACGATGGATTTCATCACTTGTCTGCCAAAGTCAGAGGGATGTAGCACAATTTTGGTCGTGGTGGACAGGTTTTCAAAGTATGCTATCTTCATCCCAGCCTCGCCGGATGTTACTGCACAATAGACAGCCAGACTTTTCTTGGGGTACGTGGTGAAATGGTGGGGAGTGCCGAAGACGATAATTAGTGACTGTGACCCTCGTTTCACTGGCAAGTTCTAGTCTGAGTTGTTCGAGTTGCTTGGTTCCGACCTGGCCTTCTCAACAAGCTTTCATCTGTAGACCGATGGGCAGACATAATGGGTGAATGCTTTATTGGAGTTGTACCTGCGGCATTATGTGAGTGCTAATAAGCGGGACTGGGTTCGGTTGCTTGATGTGGCCCAGTTTTCCTATAACCTCCAGAGGTCGGAATCAATAAGACAGAGCCCGTTTGAACTAGACACTGGCCGACAACCATTAACCCTATACATGGTTGACTCTGGCTGTACAGGGATTGCCCCAGCTACCTACAAGTTTGCCAAGGAGATGCAGGAGGAACAGGACATGGCTCGTGCCGCTCTTGAGAAAGCAGCCAAGAAAATGAAGAAGTGGCCTAACAAAAAGAGACAGTTCGTGGAGTATAACGAAGGAGACAAGGTGATGGGGAAGTTGATTCCTACACAATTCAAGTCCCTTCGTTTGGCACATAAAGGATTGGTGCGGAGATATGAAAGACCGTTCAGGGTGGTGAAACAGGTCGGCAAAGTTTCCTATCAACTTGTGCTACTACCCAAGTTGAAGATTCATATGGTGTTCCATGTAAGCTTTTTGAAGCCATATCATGCAGATGCGGAGAACCCGAGCCGAGGTGAATCAAGTCATGCCCCAATAGCCGTCGTCACTTCATATGACCGGCAGGTGGAGAAAATCTTGGCTGACCGACGGAAGGGCAAACGTGGTGTGAAGAACTAGACTGAGTACTTGGTGAAGTGGAAAGGCTTGCCCGAAAATGAAAATAGCTGGGAGCACGAGGATTTGATGTGGCAATTCAAAAAGGAGATCGAGGAGTTCCAGCGTGCCAAGTCATCAGGGACGACGCCGACTTAGGTAGGGGAGGGTGAGACGGAACGCACGTTTCGGCCCAACGAGACTGATGGCTTAGCTGAAACGTGCACAAAACGAGGCCGATGGTGCTTATACAAAAATCTACCTAAGGCAATTTCAGACCCTTCCTAATGTTTCTAGAACATTTTAGGGTGGTGGAGATAGTTCAGGAAGCAACTGGGAGGAACTTAGTGGAGAAATCCAGATTTGGTGCAGGAACATTCCAGAAATTGGCTAAGGAGGGAAACTCTACCCAAGCTGCCCGACAGTCTGCCCAAGCTGCCCGAAATTGTCCAGAATTTTCCAGCTGCTTGTTTAGTGCTCAAGTCTGGAATTTTCTAGCTAATTATCTATGTAAATATCTTTGTAATGATGACAAATGGCAAGATCACAATGATGCCAAGTGTATAGATCATAGGCCTTTGATCATTCTTTGTGTAAACTATAAATAGAGCATTGTATAGCCATTTGGGCAATGAAAAATAGATTGATACTCAGCCATTTCTATGCGTCCTTCAAGCTCTCTTTACTTAGCCAAATTCCAGTTTCCTACAAGCAATAGTCCCTCGGTTTAGCTTGCCTTTGGGATAGACTTCACTCAAACCGCCCACTACAAGCTTGTGTGCTGAAAAACGACTAAGTGGTCAGGCTGCCAACCTCTAACACCTAAGTTTGGTGCTACTTACTCTGATTTGAACCACTCACAGGCTCACTTAGCTAGCCTTCAGTGTTGGCTGAGGCCGCACAGCGACATGATTTTTAGACTCAATCTCTGATCCCGTGACACTACGCTCTGTATACATTAGCATGGGATAACATTATAGGATTTCGATCCTATTGAGTTGGCCTTCGGGATCAGAGTAATGATTAACAAGGACGGTCGGGGGAATTTTTATTACATAGTCAGAGGTGAAATTCTTGGATTTATGAAAGACGAACAACTGTGAAAGCATTTGCCAAGGATGTTTTCATTAATCAAGAACGAAAGTTGGGGGCTCGAAGACGATCAGATATCATCCTAGTCTCAACCATAAACGATGCCGACCAAGGATCAACGGATGTTGCTTTTAAGACTCCGCCGGCACCTTATGAGAAATCAAAGTTTTTGGGTTCCAAGGGGAGTATGTTTGCAAGGCTGAAACTTAAAGGAATTGACGGAAGGGCACCACCAAAAGTGGAGCCTGCGGCTTAATTTGACTCAACACGGGGAAACTTACCAAGTCTAGACATAGTAAGGATTGACAAACTGAGAGCTCTTTCTTGATTCTATGGGTGGTGGTGCATGGCCATTCTTAGTTGGTGGAGCGATTTGTCTGGTTAATTATGTTAACGAACGAGACCTCAGCCTGCTAACTAGCTATGTGAAGGTATCCCTCTACAGCTAGATTCTTAGAGGGACTACGGCCTTTTAGGCCGTGGACGTTTGAGGCAATAACTACTATGTGATGCCCTTAGATGTTCTAGGCCGCACGCGCACTACACTGATGTATTCAACGAGTCTATAGCCTTGGCTGACAGGCCTGGGTAATCTTTGAAATTTCGTCGTGATAGGGATAGATCATTGCAATTGTTGGTCTTGAACGAGGAATTCCTAGTAAGCGCGAGTCATAAGCTCGTGTTGACTACGTCCCTGCCCTTTGTACACACCACCCGTCGTTCCTACCGATTCAATGATCCGGTGAAGTGTTCGAATCGCGACGATGTGGGCGGTTCATTGCCTACGACGTTGCGAGAAATCCACTGAACCTTATCATTTAGAGGAAGGAGAAGTCATAACAAGGTTTCCGTAGTTGAACCTGCAGAAGGATCATTGTCGAACCCTGCGAAGGTAGAACGACTTGCAAACCCGTTTAAACGATACGGGGCCGACGAAGGAGAGGCGGCTCATCCTCAGCCGACGTGTCGGTCTCGAGTCGGGGCAAACTCCCTGCAAACAATGAACCTCGGCGCAGAATGCGCCAAGGAAAACAAAAAATTGGGGCTAGCCTATCCCTACCCTGTCTGCAGTGTGCCGGGTTAGGCCTCGGTCATTTACGAAATGAAAATGACTCTCAGCAACATATATCTCGGCTCTCATATCGATGAAGAATGTAGCGAAATGCGATACTTGGTGTCAATTGCAGAATCTTGTGAACCATCGAGTCTTTGAACACAAGTTGTGCCCGAAACTATCAGGCCAAGGGCACGTCTGCCTGGGCATCACGCATCGCGTCGCCACCCCTACCCCAGGCCCCAACACTGGATCACCAGGTCCGTGCATGGGGGTGGATTGTGGCCTCCTGTGTCTTGAGGCGTGGTTGGCCAAAATACTAGTCCGGTGTGATGGACATCACGAAAAGTGGTGGTTGGTCCATTCAACTCGCGAGTTGTCGTGCGTCGTCCTGTCGCACATGCGAGATTGAAGATAGACCCTCCAGCGCTGTGCGCTATGACAGCAACCCCAGGTCACGCGGGATTACCCACTGAGTTTAAGCATATCAATAAGAGGAGGAAAAAAAACTTACAAGGAT